>PKRV01000501.1:383321-678126 GCA_003709505.1 Hyphantria cunea
CTATAGAGATTCCTTTTTTTTTTTTTTTTGACGTGGTGGAATGCCTTTACGCACTTCGCTCCCCCCCCTGCGGGTACAGGGGGTTCACTTCGTGTGGGACTCCTGACTGACACCAGCCAGACTACCCACTATACCACCACGGTGTGCCACTCTGCGCCTGAGACGGGAGGGATCCGGGAACCGCTTTCTTATGCCATCCGGACCACTATAGAGATTCCTACTGCAACCGAGACCGAAGGCTTAGCGTGCTCTCCGAGGCGCGGAGGGGTTTTAATATGATATAAAGGTTACCCGTCCGTAATAGGATTGCCAAACTTTGCAAACTTTGTTCTCATAAAGAATTACAGATTCACTTACATGGGAATACATTTTAAAAAGGATACAATCATTCGCCAAGCGGCGCGACACTCGCAGAACACTTATATATACTCCTAGCAGAGCGGGTTAGTAATACTTGTGCAAAATACAATTTAACTTATAAATGTTTACCTACGCTATTACCACTTAGCCAGAATGAACTTTTCTATTTCATCAACAACCTATAATGTCCCACTGTTGGAGTCGGGTCTCCTCTCAGGACAGGTTAAGGCTATACGTCCCCACACGCTGGCTGAGTGCGGGTTGGGGACTGAAACTTTTCTATTTCAATCCTCAAATTAACACCACCCCTTTAAAAAAAATATAAACAGCATTTGTCATATATTTTTTTTTGCTTAAAAGCTAAGAAGCACATAACAGTAATATACAATTATTGCTGTTGCCTTAATTTCTAACACATTGTCAACAAAAGAAATTTAACAGTTATTATTATCTATATTTTTATTTAATCCCACAGATTACATGTATCTTGCGTCTCTGGTTTCGAACTACCCGAGTTCGTTTAGTTCGATGTATGATTTATTCATGAAGGCTATGAATAAATCAAGGATCAAACTGCAGTAGTTCGGGCAAGGTACAAAATTTACGTGTGTTAAATTATAGAACAATTTGTAAAGTCATTCGTTTTACGTAATATTTATGTTCATTGGAAAAGCAAAAACTTTGCACAATTGAAGTGTAAATAGAGTAGTGCAGAAAGCTAAAAAATATGGTCAAACGATCACCAGGCGGGCACCAAGACTAATTAAATACATAATTCGAAATAAAGATTCTTGCAATATTTTAGATACTTGATAAACATGAAAACTAAGAAATAAATAAATAGTAAAATGTGACGTCATACTTTATCATTTTCATGAAACTATGATTTTGATATTTTAGAAATCAAAAATGTTTTAAGGATAACATCATTATCTATCACCCGCGACTTCGCACGCGTGATTATTTCTTGATTCTAGCTTCAGAAAAGGACGCACAAAACAACCCCTCCCACCCCACTCACTCATACTCGTGGGTAGAGACGCAGGCAAAAACAGTAGAAGAAGTCAGTCACTCAATCAGAGCAAAAAGTTTTAGATGTTTAAATTCTAATTCAATTAAAATTCAAAATCATTTATTCAATTAAGACACTAAGTGAGATTTATGAACATTATTATGTAAGGATTAATTAGATTATAAGTACAAAACAAAATTCAGAAGTGAGGAAAAGAACCAAAAATCACTGCAAATTTTGTTTCTGTTGAAATCGTACAGACAGGGTGATCTGATACTACCATAAACATATTATAAAAAGGGACAGGGTCACCCACTGTCCCTTTTTATAATATGTTTATTGGGGGCCATCTACGAACCGTAGGTGGCCCGAGGTTCCTGAGTTTTCCTGGCTAGGCTGCACCTGGTTCCTAGGCTTCTACCCGAGACGGCGTGCGGCTTTAGTCGGTTCGAGTCCGACATGCCACCCGGGGGTGGTATCCGAGAGGATTTCCGCATGAGGAAAATAAGGGGGGTGTTTACACAGATAAATATTTCAGACATTTTACACAGCGACATCTATCTTCAAACTAATCAGAGCAATACTTATGCTAGTACTTTTTTTAAATCAATATATAATATTTTTATTATTATGTTATATAAACACCCAAACTCCGAAACAAACATTTGCAAATCACACAAATATTTGGTCCTTACCTGTGACTCTGAACCTCAACACAGCAGTCGCACATACTACCAACACCGCTGAGGCAGCCTATGGGACTAGGTTTGACCAAGTGTGACAGGAATTAGGAGGATCCTAATATGTGTGACATCATTTTAAACTCTAATATACCTCAAAGTAGAGTGGAATTTCAGTTACCAGTAAACCTTTGAATATTTTTAATTATTTTAAATAATATTTTCATTGATTTATAATATCTAGACGTAAAATAGCAAACTAGTCTCACAAATGTGGTAAGGGCAGGATTTGGGGTCAAAGATTCATTTAGGGATGGCCCCTTACAGCAGTATCCATAAACTTGTGAAGTCTATACAACCGTCTTAATTACCCTTAACTTAATAATTAAAATTAAGTTTTCAAACAGTCATAGAATTATGGTACTAATTCATTCTAGTTAAATATAAACATTAAGATGATATTCAAACCAACAATCACTGTATCCTAACATCTTAATAAACAAGCTAATCCCCACACATCGTCTAATTGGTTCTAAGTGAAACACACATTTACACAGTTGTAAAACAATTACATAAATTTCAACTCTATCTAGTATAGAATAGAGGTCAATAGGTATGATGTAAAAATGCCGTTTTTAAATATTTCATTTCTTTTGGGACTGTGAGAGACTGAGACTGCAGGGTCTAAGTATTTTAGGGGACACTGTGGATTTAACTATTGAGGGGCATTTCCTTTCTAAGGTATGGTTTTAGAGTTAACATGGTTTTTATTCACTTAGAATCATACATAACAACTTCACCGGTTGTCTGGTTGTTGTGGGTAGTATTTGAAGGAATATACAAACAGAAAAAAGGTGGGAATATTCGTATAGGCAGACCGCTCAGCTGTTGATTGCTATAATTGGACGGCTGTCAAAATACTTCTTCAATGTGGAACATCCAATTTGGGTGCCATGATTTTTTCAATTTTGAAGCACAGTTGTTTTATTTTGTTTTCATCATCATAACACTTAATTATAATGTCCAGAATAGAAAACATATGATTCAATTAAAATATCAGTACATTACCAAAACTACACCTAGCAATACTAAAAATGTGCCAAAATGCCTGCCTGTGAAATTGGTATGATAATAGCTTTACATGTTTCTCCTCACAAAAACAAGACCTTATGAGATTACTACATACAGGCCATATACATAACACTTACTGGAGATAATAAATGCATTAAATTAATTGAGTTTTTCTCTAAAGCATTTTAATTTTAAATAATCATTTATTTCAGGTAAATCACCCATAAAAATATAATTATCTTTTTTTTAATGATTATTCTGCCTGTAACATAATTGTTAAGTATTATGAACACGATGATGATGTAGTTAGTAAGAGTATTATGTTTATGATAAGAATAAAAGAGAAAAACTACTAAATATTATTTTATTTGTCTTTTATTTAGGGTTTTCCTATTAATGTTTTATTTTATTTTCGTTATTATTTTTTACATTAAAGTCATTTGATAAATCTACTTTTATTTTTTCAAAATGGCAATGATAACTTTAAATAGAAAATTTTTAAGATTAAACCCAAAAACGGAAATTAAAATTGAAAAAAATACAATAATTACAAATGTTTAAAAACAAGATTAGTTTTGATACAATTTATCTAGTTCAAGGTCATATCACTTGACAGATTAAAAAATTAAAGTTAGTAATTTATTCACATAACCTATAATTAATGCTTTTAAAATGAAGGTAGATGTTGAAAACTTATTTCAAGATGAAGATAAATATTTTAGGTCGAATATTACATGTAATGTCGAAGGTACGACATTAATAGGATTAATTAACGAGAGACCAATGTCAATACATGATAGGACATAAGTTGAGTTTTAAACAAACTTCAAGTTTTTATCCAATAAGATTCCACTAAGACGTATCGCGATTGCAATAACACCCAATATTACTACTACTAACTTGTACTACTAACATGTTAACTTCAGAAAATAATAAAATATTATTTCAATCTTTTATTACCAATCAAAAACAAGAATAATTATTCTCAAAATATCTAAATAAGTAACTGTATTTTCAATGTTTTTTCTACAAAATCATTACTCTAATATTGAAAAACATGCCCCTGTAAGTTGACAAAATATCAACATGTAATGGACAATATTTTCTTATTACTCAAAAACATAGGTTGAAATTATTTTTTTTGAACCACCGCCTGATACGAACAAACAATAATGTTTAGAATAAAAACTTACCCTTATCATACACCTACGTCACTCATATGATAACGGCATATAATCACTGTCACGTTATTAAAAGATTAGAAGTAGATTTAATGCGATAAGTCGAGAAATAAGATGTAAACTTTAATTTCCAATGTAACTCGATGCAGCGAAGTCACCTCGCGTGAAGGCGCGCCAGTACGCGGTGTTGCCATTCCATTATAGAGTTTACCCAATAAACAAATAATGTAAACCAAACGTCAAACGACATGAAATAATATTGTGAAAAAACAAAATGAAGTATTTCTTAGCCATCGATTTAATTATTTACATTAATGTATCAGTTTTAAAATTTTCAGTACCTATTTAAAAAACAATAATTCTTACAGTCAGCTCTTAAACATAGTTGATGCAAAATTTTAATAAAACTAAACTTTTTTCATTTAAGTAGGGTAGGTTATAATAATCATAAAATAACAATCTACGCTTCGCATAGGTCGTCAGTAGAACACTGTGGTTGCACTAATGAAGAATGTGGAGCAAATTAAAGCTGGGTTAAATTCGTGTCATTTGAACTCACCTAGTGCGATTTTATTGTTTTTGTCGTTTATTCTTGTTAATTCATGAATTATCCAGTGATTGTACAGTGCAGGACTATTTACCAAAAACACCATTTTGCCGAACTTGCTCACTTTCAAGTTTTTCGTTTTCATCAGCACTATTATCATCAACAAACTTTTCTGATCTACAGCTGGAGACGGGCCTCTCCAAACAAAAGTAAAAAAAAACACTAACGTTATTAAAAAGGCAAAACTGTGTTCATATATTTGTGACTTTTCTACACTCAAATGGCTGGACCCATTTCAAATAAAATTGGATATGTACCTAGGCAGCTGACACTCTGGATTCACACACACATAGGCTACTTTTTAGCCGACTTCAAAAAAAAGAGGAGGTTCACAATTCGTCAGAAATATTTGTTAGTTATTCCAAAAACATTGGTGTTGCTAAGCTGTGGGTCGCAGCGTCAATAGTATAAAAGTAATTGGTTATATTACCTACTTAAACGTTGAGACGTAGGTACTGAAATCTATTGTTTGCCGCTGTCAAACTAGATACGTATACTCTTTAGCTACATTTATACATTTTGTTAATTTCTCTATTCCAGAGAGGGTTAACGAAGGTGTGCTGGGTACAGTTTAAGGCTGGGGTATCAAATTTAATCAGTATACCTTTACGTTTCAGCTAGTCACATCTGTTGAGATATATGTGGAGGAACGGTCCCTCCAACACAAAATCATCAAATTCTATATCGCTATACAGGAGGAGTACTTACTTCGTAGTTTAGTGTATTTTCGATAGATGGCATTGTAGTATGTTATTGTATCGTATGTGTAATTCGGCATACCTACATAGAGTTTAGAATCAAGGTCGCTTTAGTCCACTGTAAGTAATAGCTGACGAGTTGACGCATTTAGTTGGGACTTTATTTATTTATTGGTTTACTAGTAACCATTACAATAAAACTTCGTAGGAAGTAGAACACAGTAATGTGGCTGGTAAATGGATACTACGCGAGTCTCGCCGGTCGTCTTCAACGACTTAGTCATACCTTAGAGCCACGTCGTCAAGAAACTTGGCCTATTCATTGACGCAAAGTTTGATTGGCAGCCCATGTTGCTCATGTGAGTCAGAAAGTAACAGGTAATCTGCGAAGACTACCGTTTATAGAACTTCTTGCCTCTTAAAACGAAACTCTCACTTATACTGTCCTCTACATTCCCTTAATTAATTATGTAATGAGTGCTATTTGCTACCATGCAGATCTCCTTAACAGTCTTCTTATATTCGATTTCTTCTGCATTTGACTCATATTTAATCTACGCAAGTATGACCACGTGTCTACTTTCCGTACTCAATTACACTGGTTACCTATTCGGCAGCATCAGTCAGCGAGCGTTGACCTATCTCTTCTCGTTCCTCACCGCTCACCGCACTCGCTGCCTTCACCTACATTCTTTGAACTCTATCCGTTTTTTATCCTCGAATCATGATAGAAATCTTCGCCCATCTAACAATTTTCTTCTCTGTGTCCTTCCCACAATTCCAACTTTGTGAACTCTTCGCTCTTTGTGCAAGTTGTAATACTATGGAACACGCTTCCATTCGAAAGCAGGATATCAACAAGTCTCATTCAAAATGAACGTTAGAAACTACCTCTTGACGAGATGGCAGGAGAACAATAATAAAGAAATAATTTAGTACCTACTCACATTGTACGCATGTAAAGTTTTTGTATTAGTGTGTATATATATCCATATATATTTTTTAAATGTATATGTGTAGTTGTATTGTGTAAGTTTATGACAGTTCCTTATATTGATGACAATTATAACCTCCGAGTTCAGCACAATGCACCTTTCTCACAAAATTTCCACATCAGCCAAAGGTTGGCTGGAGAGAATGCCTTCGGCATTAAGCCCGTTGTTGTACATGTGTGCATAAAGTTTTAAAATAAAATTAATAAATTCACAACTTCAGTAGGTAAGCTCCCCATGCATGTTTTCTCATTAAAAAACTATCCTATTAAAACGTTGGTTGAATGTAAGAAAGTTGTGAAGACAGACAAACATTGCATGTGTTCATTATTTCGAAGGCGTATGTATACCGACGGCCTCTTGTGAGTTTAATTCACCCTTAGTTGCAACCTACTGTAAATTATTGTATTATATTAAACTATTTAAACGGGAATTAGGATGAATTTGTTATGTAAAGTTTATGATTGACGCTTCGACTCTGCTCTGGTATGAAATGACCCTGCTAGATCAGTGTTGGTACAGATTGTGGCGTATTATATCAAGCTGGCCAGAAAAGTTAGCGTTGTCTTCTCTTCGCAGGTTTATTGTCCTGCGTATTTAGTTTATTTCCTAAGTCGGCTCTTACGGCACCAACCGAAACAATAACGATCGTGACACTTCATACACTTAATTCGTCAGCACAGAGAATGGATTTTTTTCTTTTTTTAATCTTTATTTAAGGAGTTATAACCAACATGGTAATGCCACTCCATTGGGCCAGTTTACAATCATATGTTTCATTTAATCTAAATAAAATCTAAGTCTAAATGGAATTGTTGATATCGGCTCTTCTTCGCATAGCTATGTTAACAATCTTATATAGTAATGAGGCTGCTGTCTTTAAGAATGGAAATAATAAGAAACACATTAAATAAAAATATTTATTGAGTAATTCTTTCCCATATAATATCATTATACATTAAGGTTTACAGATCTGAATTGATTCGGAATGGAGCACTCTTTGGATATAGTTTTATACAAATAGATCTTTTTTTTTCATTTTTTACAATCTTGGGTAAGGCAAGACAATGTTTACATAAAGGCACATTGATTATTGCGATTACTTAAAACTATCTATACTATTCAGGGCATAACATTGTTGTGATATAATTCTAAAAGGGTCTATTCACAGACCAACTTATTAAGCAACACGAGGTTTAATGGCTGTGAACATCCTAACTCATATTAATGAGCAAAACTGGACCGAATTGCTACAAAAGTGTAGAATGTCTAAATCTAGATTTCAATTAAAACAATACCTAACGACGTACAATAACCGCTATAGAAGTTGGAAATATCTAAACTTATGAACTAAGAAACCTCTATACCTAATATAAGGCGGTTTGTATGCTTATTAGCTGCCTTTTACATTACAATTATTATATTTAAAATTTGCTTCAAAATATTCAAATTATCGTACCCATACACAATATTATTTCGAACTAAATATATTACATTCTAAAGGCTTAGATTATTGAATTTTCGACCTATTAATATCTTAACAGCAAAAAAATTCATAGGTAATTAGAACTAATTATGTACAAAGGTTTCTCAAATATTTCTAACAAATAATTAAGGATGACACTGAAATCAGTTCATTAATTTAATCTTGAAACAGCTATTTAATAAGTATTGTTTTTAATTAATAATATTCAATAAACTATATTCTATAACATTTAATTTTAAATTGCTGACATAGATCATAGACGTAGTATATAAAAAAAAATTATTAAAAATATTAGTTTTCCTAAAACTAAGGTAAGTGTACTGTCATAAAGACATTGGCTAAGTTATTTTTTAATAAATCCACGGTTAAAACATATGTTAATCTAAATTAATTAAAAAACTATTTTTCATATCTCGGTGGTTCAAATTAAATACAACCGTTATATAAATACATAACTTTATACTAAATATTATTTTAATCTTACTTTAAAACTAAAAACATTTTTTTTACATATTTTTAACAGTCATTGTTTACATCCTAAATATAATAAAATTGATTACTAATTCAAAAATATGTGCATAAAATATCAATGATAATCATCATTTAAAACCCTTAAAATATATCTCGATCTCTGTGATCTACGAAGCCGACGAAGTAACTATATTCAAACGATTTTGTATTACTTATATTTTCATTCGTGCTAGTTTGTTCGCAAATGACTTAAAAATAAAATATATGTATAACTGGAATTAAAAATTGAAAAAAAATCCTCTACACAAGCACTTAATCGAATAATCGTACGCCAAAAATGTCTTACATAATTTTGAAAAAAAGAACGGACAGGCTCTCGTACACTGCTGGACCGATATTAACAAATATAAGTAAGAACCAAAGGGCTATGAAAAAAGTCCTTAAAAATTAAAAAGAGAAAATATACAGAAGTTTCGATTTCCTGTTATATTCAAATATAACAAATTTTTATACACGCGCTTTTAATTGATTTCTTAATGAGGTTGGCAACAATAATGTTTTATGTCACAAGACGAAAAACAGACCTGGTTGCTTCAATTGTAAATTGAATAATATTTCGTCAAAATATTTTTTTTACTGGCAAGGTTATTTTAAGGTCACGTTTTAACATTTAAAAACGGTTACTGTTTTACTTCAATCATATAAATTAAATAATTACAAAAAGAAACAGCCCCCTTAGCGAAGTTGCAAGTGTTTCGCGTCGGTTTTCTTTCTACAATCGCTAAAGCCTATATTCGGTTGTGTTATTGGCTAATTTTTATTTTGACCAAGGGACTTAGCTTTGTGAAACGTCATTTCCATACATTTGTTAGTTTTCTAGTACGTTTGTGCTATGTTTACACGCCTGCGCGGACTTGGCGATCGCTCACAAACAGCAATCCTTCACAAACGCTCATGCTATGTTTACACGCCAGCGACAACTTGGCAATCGCTCACAAACAACAATCCTTCATAAACGCTCGTGCTGTTTACACGCCTGCGAGAACTTGGCAGTTGCTTACAAACTACAATCCTTCACAAACGCTCGCGCACGCTTCCTTTGATCTATATTCAAAAACTGACACCGACTCGGGTCAGCAACGAACTATCACAACCTCGCATAACCCAAGCCAAACAACCTGTTTAAACGCTTGCGTTTGTGGAGGGTTGACGAGGCGTGGCACGCGGATAAACGCACCATTATGTTTGTTGAATGCAACTAGACTAAAAGGCTGGTTCTTATCTTTTTCTGTCCTCCACGATGTTTACAGTAAAAGAGATTCTTCATCAATGTTATAATTTAATTAGCCGCCGATATTTCAAAAGTGATTGACCTGTCACAGTCCAATAGTATAAAAAATGTTGTTTTTAATATTTTCATCGTATTTTTTGAGATTATTCACTCCATAAGAACTATCCGTTAATGAAACTATGAAAAACAAAACAATCGAATTGGTTGAGCAGTTCTCGAGTTTTGCGCTTAGCAACACCTTTGGCGATTTATTTTTATTTATATTCTAAAACCAATTTCAAAATTTTAAGTACCTAATTATATTTTATACTGAAGTCAGTTTCTTTGTTACACTTGTTCCTATTAACTACTAAATCAATTATCATAAAATTTTGGATAAACATTTAGAGATTTAAAAGAAAAGTTCCTTTAAACAAAAAAATCTTTCATTATAACTATTTTAAATGTTACCACTTATTGAAGCAATTCTTTATTAAAGCTTTAGTTTTCATTTATACTTTTATATTTGACACGATTAGTAATAACAAAAGTTGGTACAATTTCATCTTAATATGCTGCTTCTCTTTATTGTCACGCTTTTATTAACTTCACCTGTATGTATGTTTGTCACCGCCTTTTGCAAGATTATTTTAGTTTCTAAATTATATTTATTTTAGTTAACACTAGCTGAACCCCGTAGTGTATGCATTACAAAAATAACTGCGAGTAACGCCGCGCGGCAAAGTTAGTCTAAATAAAAGAATCCTAAGTTACTCTTTATATCATCAGCTACCTGCCAGTGTAAGTACCGTCAAAATCAAACTAGCAAAAGATTAAGCGGATTTTTTTATTTTGGTGTTTGTACCGTGTATACATACATATGCAATTAGTAAAAAACGGTTATTTTAATATTACAGACAGACACTCCAATTTTATTTATTTATATAGAATATGTATTATACAATGCGGAACTGCGCATGAAGTTTGATGTGTCGAACTCGCCGAGCGATAAGCGATTTAAGATCGCTACGTACCTGTAGCTTCATACCGTCAGTACACACTATGGCTGACCTATTTTTACTAAACGTAGATGCTCTTTTGATATTTACTTTCCAGCCATAGATTATTGTGTTCAATATGAACAAACTCTTTTTAAAGGGTATACAACATGTATGGAAGACATTAAGGGAAGGTGTTTGTTGAAATAGGACGGAATAGTAGTGAACATGAATTACAAATGGACTAAGTAACTTCGAGCTTTTAAATAAATATATAATTATAATATCTTACGAATATAATGCTGCTTTATTGCGAGAATAAGTGGTGTTCAGGTATTTTAACTCCTAATTTGTCACTTCAAGCTGTCTGCTACTACTGGACCAAGTATTAATTTGTGAGCTTAGGTGTACATTTTTTTATTGAATAGGGGCAAACGATTGACGTATCGCCTGGTGGTAAGCGATTACCGCCGCCCATAGACACTCGCAACACCAGAGACGTCACAAGTGCGTTGCCGACCTTTTAAGAAGGAAAAAATAGTATTAAAGTGAAACTTTTATTACATCTTCTCAAATTTTTTGGTCTGTGTATCGCATGTCGCGTGACGGTCGGGCAATGTCCAGTGGCCAGTCGGATGGTGTGCCAGTGCTCCACGCTAATTTGTTTGTTTTTGTCAGTGTTTAATGTAAATGTTGTTATTTATTTGCTTTATTAGATTTATTTATTTGCATGTGAAAAAAAGTTTCACTTTTACCGTGGTTTCATAAAACCATACAATCCTTTTTCTGCTTTATATTAGAGTACTTAGGTACATATACCAATAACCATTTCAAAGATTACATCAACAGCTATTTATAGCCTACTTTTTACACAAGATTGTCCGGACAAAGGAACTTTTGACCTACTGGGACGCCCTACTAAATGGAAAAAATTAAAAAAAAGATTTCTCTACCAAAAAAAATTGAATGCGTAACAGCTGCATTATCATATCACAAATCTTTTTTAACTTAAAATTAAATTGTTGCCTGGCTACGCTATATTGGGAGATTTATAAATATAATATTAATACATATAATGGTGATACCCGTGGGTGGTATTCGAGATGTTTTTCTTATCTTATGTACAGAATACATATAGGGAAATACATTGTTAATACAATTATGTAAATAAATGACGATTCTGGCTCCGAACTTAACAGACTAGGGTGTGGTTGATCATTTCGTAAATTAATACCGAAGTCTCTTTCATTTTAACGAATATTACAAAACATCTTTTCATTTCTATTACAAATTTTAATCAAATAACCATTGAAATATATGGCTCAATTCAGTAATCTAAAACAGTGACGTCACAAGTTTGTATTTAGAAAATTATTCATACAACGTTATCCTTATGACAGACGATAAAAAGTAACTGATTTGACTAAGTGTCACCTACCTTATTACTTATATATCGAAAATGAAACGCAGTGGTACATTCATTCGAATTATTGAGCTTGTATCTATATTACTGGTTCAGCAATACATGACAAGTCGTAGCCACCACGTACTTGTCACTTCAAATCTAGCTTGGTTCTCCTACTTCCTACTGTTTTATACAGAAAAAATTGTGAGAATGTATTCATTTGTTACTCTTTCACTCCAAAACTACAGAACGGATTTATGTTAAACTACAGTAATATAACTCATGCATTAGAATAATACAGACTATTTTTTACCGTCGGGCAAAAGCTAGTGCAAGTATATGTTTTTATTAATTTCACTTTACTTAGTTTAGAAATGAAGCGTTTCCTCAAACCTCGAGAGGCTCAATGTCCGATGCTCTTGCATCATATGCTGGTGTCAGTCTTGTCGTTCGGGCGGCAGTACGGTGAGGGTGACGGTGGTGCCGGAGTGCTTGATGAGGCCGACCACTTCAGGGTGGGGCAGGTTACGGATGGGCATGTGGTTGATGGCCACGATGGTGTCGCCCACGTGGAGGTAGCCACACCGAGCGGCGGGCGAGTTGGGGATCAGTTGACCTGGGAAAATGGTTGTTTGATTAATGACTCATTTTGTTTGTTACTTATTTGAAANGAAACGCTGTAGTAGATTCATTTCTAATTCTTGTATCTATATTACTGGTTCAGCAATACATGACAAGTCGTAGCCACCACGTACTTGTCTTGTAATTGTGAGAATGTATTCATTTGTTACTCTTTCACTCCAAAACTACAGAACGGATTTATGTTAAACTACAGTAATATAACTCATCACCTACCTTATTACTTATATATCGAAAATGAAACGCTGTAGTAGATTCATTTCTAATTCTTGTATCTATATTACTGGTTCAGCAATACATGACAAGTCGTAGCCACCACGTACTTGTCTTGTAATTGTGAGAATGTATTCATTTGTTACTCTTTCACTCCAAAACTACAGAACGGATTTATGTTAAACTACAGTAATGTAACTCATCACCTACCTTATTACTTATATATCGAAAATGAAACGCAGTGGTACATTCATTCGAATTATTGAGCTTGTATCTATATTACTGGTTCAGCAATACATGACAAGTCGTAGCCACCACGTACTTGTCACTTCAAATCTAGCTTGGTTCTCCTACTTCCTACTGTTTTATACAGAAAAAATTGTGAGAATGTATTCATTTGTTACTCTTTCACTCCAAAACTACAGAACGGATTTATGTTAAACTACAAGAATATAACTCATGCATTAGAATAATACAGACTATTTTTTACCGTCGGGCAAAAGCTAGTGCAAGTATATGTTTTTATTAATTTCACTTTACTTAGTTTAGAAATGAAGCGTTTCCTCAAACCTCGAGAGGCTCAATGTCCGATGCTCTTGCATCATATGCTGGTGTCAGTCTTGTCGTTCGGGCGGCAGTACGGTGAGGGTGACGGTGGTGCCGGAGTGCTTGATGAGGCCGACCACTTCAGGGTGGGGCAGGTTACGGATGGGCATGTGGTTGATGGCCACGATGGTGTCGCCCACGTGGAGGTAGCCACACCGAGCGGCGGGCGAGTTGGGGATCAGTTGACCTGGGAAAATGGTTGTTTGATTAATGACTCATTTTGTTTGTTACTTATTTGAAACACGAGCGAACTAGATAATTTAATGTTCAATTTTTAGGCATTATGCTAAAACTATAAGCATCCTATGCAAAAATGTGTATTGCATGTACTTATTGGGGACTATAAATTTGCACAAATTACATTAATTAGAATTTTTTTATACGTTTAGAGCACGTGTTGCCGTTGTATTTGCCAAGGAATATTTTATATAAATCTGGACTTACGACAGTGTTAATATTTTTCATCACTTTCAGAGTCTAGATTTATAAATTAACTTAACTTATTGTTTTTCCTTTTCATTATTTGAAAGTATGGGTAGAAACCAAGAGTGATGGTCACCGTTTTCGGAAAATGCGGCATGGTGATCCACACTTTTTTTTATTATAAATATCCAGAATAATCACAATACAAGTTGAGTCACTCTCGTTCCTTTGTGAGGCCCTTTGTAGTAGGAAAACCGTGTCACAGGACTATCCTATTCGTCTCTTGGACGAACGTACTCCGTCTATTGGACGAATCTTAGTAACTGAGAACAATAGTGGCCTGGTGAAGCATCACGCCCCGCTTAAAGTATCCAGAATCAAAGTGGAAGGGAAACACGTGCGCTGGTAGTGAGTTCCAGGTTTTGACTTCTGCACTAGAAGAACCGTTTAGTTCTAAAGCGTATGTCAACCAGTCTAAAATGGTGTCTTCCAAGGCCAGCACTTGTTGTGGTATAGAGAAAGAGTGGGACCTGTTGGAAGAGCTGTTAGAACGCTCACCTTGGATAAAGTGATTGAGACCTGCCATAGAGGCGACATCTCTTCGTTGAATTGTTTTTATATATGATAATATATAATCTTCATAAGTAATACTTACCAATAGTACTAGTAGCTTTATTGGCTGAGGAGATGACGACGAAGCCGAAGCCTTCACCTTCATTCCTCGTCACGGTGACATCGTAAGGTACTGACGCCCAACCACCTGTCGCTGTGTCGTACTGTACTCCGTACCTTAGAAATAAAGGCAGATTACATATTATTCTGGACATCCCTTATAGGTAGCAGCCGTTAAAATATTGGCCCCATTTTATACTTTTATTATTATGTATAATTAACGTTGAATAAATAAAATAAATAGTAATATTAATAATGACCTGAGACACC
Source organism: Hyphantria cunea (assembly GCA_003709505.1). Lineage (NCBI taxonomy): Eukaryota > Metazoa > Arthropoda > Insecta > Lepidoptera > Erebidae > Hyphantria > Hyphantria cunea. The sequence continues at coordinate 398,376 of PKRV01000501.1, forward strand.
TCATAAATTAAATCTTATCTAAAACTAAGCAGAGCTTTTACAAAGGTAATTGATTGATGATTCAGTTCTCTTTATTACCCTAATCCATTCAAATATACCAAAATATTTTTCGATATATTGGCGCGCAAATAAGAAAACGCAATGAACAATCGTATAAAAAGGACAGATTCCAAATTCAAAAATAAGAATTTGTTTATTTTTAATTATAACAGTATATATGGCCAGACTTAGTAATTTTATATGCATTTAATGAAAAGCTGTCAATTTGAAATTACAAACAAACCTCAATTTTATTAACATTTGTAAAGATTATCATGCTTTGATATTTAGCTTGTTAGTTTGAGCGGTTGTGATAAGTTATTTACTTACATTGGCACATGAGCTGCGGGTGGGTACATGGGTGCTGGGTGGAGAATGTTAAATTGCATGGGTGGCGCGTGATGTACTGAAGGATCAGCACTGTGAAGAAGGGTATTAGTTATAATGGGGTTTCTAATTTATTTAACATACCAAATAATTCTAAAAACACTTTTCAGATTCGAGGAAAGCATTCGATACTGTCACTAACCCTCTTTGATGGTTAAAAAGATTTTACCTCAGATATAAAATGTTAAGATTTCTTAAATATTTTTTGTGTACTTGAGAGTAGTATGGAGGGTCTTAATTATGTTTACAATAGTTTATTGGTAGACTTTCGATAAACCCTCGTACGTGTAAAAAAAAAGCATAACTGAATCATATAAATCGATCTATATCTATTTTGGGAAAAGTTTAACAGGAAAAAATGGTTTTGGTGGGTGTACTTCAAGGCAGTATAGTGGGTCTTCGATCTCATAAAAGTCCTTTTACAGAACTTCGATATCACTTAGAACATTGGTTATGACAGTCGATCATGTAAAAAATAGAATTTCAACTCGCTCCGGGCCACCGAGTTTCGGGAAAAGATTTTTTTTTTTTTTTATATTTAAGTTGCCAAAATGACTCTGCCCTGCCTGATGGAAAGCATGAGCAGAATCCAAGAGTGGTGGTCACCATCCTCAATGCGAAAAAGAACAATGCAGCATGGTGACCCACACTATGGCGGCCTGGGGGGAAGGGGGATGGTGAGGGAGATAGGGGGCGTCGGATCGGGGTATGGGCCTCCGGTATCCTCACTCACTCGATGAAACACAGCGTAAGCGCAGTTTCACACCGGTTTTCTGTGAGGCCGTGGTATCACTCCGGTCGAGCCGGCCCATTCATGCCGAAGCGTGGCTCTCCCACGGTAAAAGATTCAGAGAGAGGTAAGAAGAGTGATCGTGTGTGGGTGTGGGCGGCACTCACGCGGGCGGCAGGATGTCGGCGCGGTTGTGGCGCACGCCCAGCGCCACGTGGCCGCGCGCGGCGGCGGCGCACACGTAGGACACGGCGCGCGAGTGCGTGGCGCCCGCTAGCGGGCTGCCGTCCACCGACGTCAGCAGGTCGCCCGGCCGGAGGAAGCCGTCGGCCGGGCCGCCTACAACAAAACAAAACCAACACGCCTTTTTAGGCGCTGCCGAAATTGATAACCCTAGTTGCGCTGTTCCAAAATGTCATCCCTATGGAAAAAAACCGACAAAAAAACTCCAAGCTTTCGTTTTTTTTTTTTTTTTTTTATTAGCTTTACCCTAATAATAATACTTATTGAGGCGAATCTGCAGAGTAATAGTGTAAGTTTAATTTAGATTAACACTCTCCTTATGGTAAGTGTTCCGCTTTGCGATTGGTGACGATCGAGTTTTGTGAAAAAGCTCATCTTAGTCCTCAAGATAATCTTTATTCCCGTTTACTATCATAGCGCTGTCACTAGTGTCATCATTATATCAAAAACGAATCATGGCATATTTAGCGCATAATATTGCATAGCGAAATGCATATAAGCGAAAAGACAAACTAAATACACAAATAAAATTGGAATAAAATGAAATCACCTGAATTGCACCCGGTGTTCCCTTACAATTGGTAAAATTATAAGAACATGACCGAAACGAATTAGGTCTCACTTTGGCGAAATATTACTTAACACCTATTTCCTATTAGCCGGCCACTTTATGGCGAAGCATTACTCTGTTTTGATTTAATATAATAATATATATTTAAACAATTATGAAATCTTACCAGGTACAACATATCCAACGGCGACTCGACTCCCGTCCTCCGTTCCGCCGACAATACGGAACCCAAAACCAGCTGCACCCCGAGCTAATCTTACAATTACATCAGCTGAAGGGTCCTTCGTGCCACCTCCTGAGACCTAGCAAATTTAAATAATAATAATATAATATCAATCGTTTATTAATTCTATCTCATACAGTTGACAAAAATAACAAAGTCAGTGTTATATGATCGAGTGGGTGAATCCGTGTGAGAGGACTGGTATGGAGTAGTATGGTGGAATGATTAGAGTAATAACAAACGTAAGTGTAACGGTGGCATAATGTGTAAGAGTATGTTTGTGTGTGTAAGCGTGTGTGAGTTATTGTAGATATTTATGTTTTGTATAAATGTGTGCACGTGTGCGTGTGCCTTTGTGTGTATGTGTTAACGCTAAAACAACGCAGTATAATCATCTCCCACTGACAGATGGTGATCCAATAAATCTGTTACCAGTGTGCAATTTTCAGAAAGGAACAAGCTTTAAACATTCCGTTTAAATACTATGAGCTATGATAAATACTTATGTTTACTATTTATACCTATTTGTATTTTTAACACTAAATCTAAAACAGTCTGAAGAAAGTCAAGACTTTAAGGAAATAAAAAAAACAAAACAAAACACGCGCACTCGCATCCAAACACATTTACACACGAAGAACACTCTCAACCACACATGAATGAACACAGTTAGATACCACACCAAATTCAAGAGGCATCTAGATTTAAATTGATCTATTTATTATTATTATATTTTATATTCTACTTCTAAATTATATACCTAAATAGATGTATAAATGTTCTATAAACTAGAACCGCTGTCCTTCTCAAAGTGATGCCTAGGGTGCTAATTTCTGTTGTTGCCTCACTAACTATTATTATTATTTTTTGTCAACCTTTTGAGTATCGTTTCTCGTCATTGTTACGAGAGATTTTAGAACAGCAGAATTAGCACCAATGAATAACGTAAAATCTGGTCTTGGTCGCCGCGACACAAGCCTAGAGATTAGTGCGGAAACCATCGATAACTTCAAACCTGTAACTTGTTTATGTATAAATTGAATAAATAAATAAATAAATCACACAAGTTTTAGTCACTGCCACGGTAATCAGAGTAAGATTGCGATAATACAACTGCACTGGTTGGAGAGCCACGCTTCGGCATGAATGGGCCGGCTCGACCGGAGTGATACCACGGCCTCACAGAAAACCGGTGTGAAACAGCGCTTACGCTGTGTTTCATCGAGTGAGTGAGGATACCGGAGGCCCATACCCCAATCCAACGCCCTCTATCCCCCTCACCATCCCCTTTCCCCCAGGCCGCCATAGTGTGGGTCACCATACTGCATTGTTCTTTTTCGCATTGAGGATGGTGACCACCACTCTTGGATTCTGCTCATGCTTTCCATCAGGCAGGGCAGTCATTTTGGCAGCTTAAATACATAAAAAAAAAAAAAAAAACATATAAGTCTATAAATATCTGATAAATGATTTGACACAATTTATATGGAAGATCTATTAGATAAAGTCAGTATACAGTGGGAGAGCCACGCTTCGGCACGAATGGGCCGGCTTGATGGGAGTGATACCACGTCCTCACAGAATACCGGTATACAAGCGCTTGCGCTGTTTTAAAACGAAGTTGCGTGGGTCAACTAGTATACTTGTTAATCTTACCGTTCCAATCCATAAAATTGAGACCTAAAATGAAATTATCTTTTTATGTACTATATAACATGTATTATTAATTGTAAGTACATAATGTAGGTGATTGTTTCATTGTAAATACACACACATACAAACTAAACTTAGTTAATTGTATTTACCTGATAACAAATAAAAATAAAGAAATAAGTATGATTTTATAATAATGAATGTTGAGTACTAAATGAATTTTAAACTACTTTAAAATGAAACCAGCCCCCAAAATCAGTCCCCAACCCGCACGTGGCCAGCGTGGGGACGTATGGCCTTAACCCTCTCCTGAGAGGAGACCCGAGCCCAGCAGTGGGACATAATGGGTTGGTGATTGATTGATTGATTAAAATGAAAAACAACACAATATATTCGAAAAATTAAGCTTTAAATTTAAAATACACACCTGCGGGTAGTTCGTAACGTACAATTGATTGGGTTGCGCAAGACCATCGTTTTCTAGACAAGATGGCGACTGTCGGGAGGGCGATGTTTCTCGTAACCTGAAGTAATTTATAAATAACATTATAAGCAGTACGACTCAATTTTTAAAATAACCGATTATACATTTACTCCCATATAAAAAGAAATCCACATTTTTCTAGATATAATTATTATTAAATTCTAATATTGTCGGGGAAGTTCTAACCAAAAATAACTACTTTTCAAGAGATTAAAAAGCCGTATAAAATTAGCATTATCTATGCTTAAGGCAATATATATATATATACAAATATGATGATTCAAAACAAATTGATATAAGCACAAAAGAAAAAAAAATGTAATTTTTAGTTCCGAATAAATCCGCTGGGATCCTCCAAAGCCGAAATGGAAATGAAATCACTAATCCCTAGTGTGGTTCCAATTTACAAATGAATACTCCAGGGGATTTAAGCTGGGGATCCTAGAGGACGAAGCTTTTAATACTAAACCTCTATTTACCTTAGCGGTGACGATTTTATTCTGCCATTAGACGAGTTGTTCGATGGAGACTGGCTCTGTCTAGTGGATGGGGAATTCGATAGAAGACGGTCTGTGGCACTCGTGTTTGACGGCGAGTGACTTCTTAGTCGACCTGCAAATATTTATATATAGATACGAGAAGCAACAACTTTGTACCCGTTTTTACGAATAGCGTGAATTTGAATGAAATTTGGTACAGCTAAAGTTTTTATGCAGGAGTAATAAAAATGCTTGATTTTCAACTACATACTTATTGACCACAAGTAAGGTATAAAAATTCATATATTATAACTATGTTGATTTGAGAATTTTTAAAATCAATAGAATAAATCATATGATTTATTTTATTTTTTACTAATATTTTAGTTATTTAACCGCCTCGGAGGTGTATTAGTAGCGGAAGCGACTGCTGTGCTTGAAGTTTTGGTTTCGATTACTGGGTCCGATGAAATGTGTGTGATCTGCAAATATGTGTTTCAAATATTGGATGTTTTCTATATGTGTCAGTTGTCTAGTACCCATAACACAACCTGTGCTTGCTGGTGTTACGGTGTCCATGGGCGGCGGTAATCGTTTACCATCAGGCGATACGTCTGTTAGTTTGCCTCTTATACCATAAAAATAAAATCTGAAATTTTGAGTCGCAGTTTAAGCATTGTTTTGAGTTTCTTACAGTACTTAATATTTATATACCAAGAAAGTTCTACAACATTAATGTTTTATTGTACTTACCTGTAGAATTGGATGGTGAATGTGGCCTTATTCGGTTTGACGATGGAGACTGTCTATGGATTGACAGACCACCAATGGCAGCAGTTGTAAGAGAATGCACATGCATACCATCTTCAGGGAAACCTGAGAGTATTCAATAAATATTTATAACTAGTTTTTGCCTGAGGCTCTGTTCACGTATATCTCGGTTATTGCGGTAAATATACAACCTTTGTCTTTCCTCAAGAATCAATGTATCTATCAAGTTTCATTAAAATAGGTGTAACAGTTTAGCCGTGAAAGCATGAGTCAGACAGATATAGTTTCGACTTTATAATTTTAGTATAAAAATAAAATAAAATTCATTCCATTCAAAGTACATGATTTAGGTGTTACGTAGCTTTAAGAGTAGACTTAACATAAATGTAGATTCTTAAATAATTATACAATAGGAAACAAGTTTTAGTTATATCTCACCCAAAAATTATATTTCTTACACTCATTGTTAAGTAAGGTCAATATTTTATTTTAGTTATCTTCCGGATTCTGAGGTGAGATCTGTGTTTCAGGTAATTATGGATTATGAGTAATTGTAGATAAGTAGCCAACTCTAGTCAGTATTATCTACTCATGGCATTAGGAAGAGCAGTCACTTTAGCAGGCTCTATACCAAAATGAAATACGTAATAAGATATTTAACATTGTTATAATTTTAATTAGTTTTGTTGCCGATATAATTAAAAGTTAAATTGCTCAAGTTTGTCTAGTAATAATTGGTAGTTTTTAAGAGAAGTGATATTTAAATAAAAATATCTGAAAATTAGCAGCCTTACCTCCATTATCACTGCTGTCTGCTACACTCGCATTTCCTCTCCAATAAGCAGCATTCATGTCGACATGTACAGTCGGGGTGGGAACCTCCCCCCAGTTCCCGTTTTCCCACCTTTCATTATTAACCCACCTGTTACCATTGGTACCGTCATCATACCTCTGAACATTATCCACCCATTTCTGACTGGTCTCATCCCATTTCTGACCATTCTGATCCCACTTTTGACCATTCTGCTCCCACTTTTGACCATTCTGCTCCCACTTTTGACCATTCTCATGCCATTTCTGTCCATTTTGATCCCATTTTTGACCGTTGTCATCCCACTTTTGTCCATTCTCATCCCATTTTTGTGCGTTTTCAGCCCAGTTTCGTATATTGGAGTTGTCGACCCATGTTTCTCTTTCTTGCCATTGATTTTCTGGTTGTGGTTCCGACCACGGCGCTATGACGGGTAAGGTCAAGCGGCCACCTGGAGTGCTGCTTCGTCTACGACGGTCTATGAGACTCTCACGTTCACGATTCTTATGTTCTGGTACTGCATATGTAGCTTCAACTGCGGATTACATGAAAAATGCAATTATTTAACACTCTAAACAGAATATTTGTAGAGACATCTGGTAAACATAATTAAAGCATGGAGGATTGCAGTTTGTTATGACAATTATAACACGACAGAAAATATATGCCGAATTTATGATAAAAATGTACGACACCCACATAAAATTATTGGAGTCTATATTAGTTAGGGAAGGCAAACAATAGGGATGGTGTCATCCCTATTGTTTGGCTTCTGGATGTATAGCCAGATGGCGTTATTCGTTGCGTTTGCTCTTGACTGCTGTTTTAAAGTTGCTGTTCCAAAAATATTAAGAGAGACAGTCTTCCCTCTGAAAAGTCATAAAGACAGAGTAGGTCTCAAAACATCAAAAAAGGATGTATAACACTAACCTGAATTCATTCCATTCAGTCGATCTCTTAGTTCATCTTGGCTCTGGAGGTTAGGTGATCTCAACTGTTCAGCTGTAGGTGTCTTGCTCCTGATCAACTGGTTACTGTTGTTTGATGCAGCTGTAAACGACAGAGTATTAGCGGATGTTAAAAACAAGCACAATTAATTTTTTGCACATCAATAACGCTATTTAAATATTTCTTTAAACTCGAAAATGATTGCGAACGTTTCTTTAACTCGCACACATTTGTAATATGGGTACAAAGGACATAATTCTTTCTTTTGAAAAGTCAATTCCTGCTCCAGGTATATGTCTGTGTCGCTGGGGAGTTTACAAACACACTTGAAACGGACACAAAGAACTCCCAGACTTAGAACCACAATTAAGGATTACATAAAGTGTTGTGTCATGTGGACATCTATAGATAACAATTTGTCGATCAAACAAAGTGTTGATTCATGATCAAATCACTCTATATAAAAATTCGATCAGAGGACTTAGTATAAGATCATCTCATCGAGCGATGAGCTCTTTTGGTAGATGATGATTGGTAGAGTTCAGTACGGCCCAATCGCATCGAACGCATGAAACAAACTCACGTAGGTTTACATTAGGCCCTTAGGCTTAATCATATAGATCTTTGAATATTCCTACATCATCATTTCAGCCGAAAGAAATTTATTTCCAGACACAAACAACTCGGTTGAGATACTGATGATGAAGTTATATAACTGGGGGCGTAAAGTGTACTCACGTGTAGCAGGCGGCACACGCGTAGCGGATCGGCTACGCGGTGCCCGTGTGGTGTTGCTACGCCGCCACACGCGTAGCGTAGTCTCGTGTAGCGCTGGACACTCCTTCAATACCTGGGGACCATACGCGACTCAATATTTATTTCATTCGCCAACTTAACATACGGCCGATGTATCTTGGCGAGTCTGAACGTACGCTCTGTGAACTTTAGCGCATAACGCACACTCGAAGTAACCAAAAAGGGTTGTACAATATGCATGCCCGAGGGTGTTGTTTGAATGATATTTACTCAAATCGATTGAAATTAAGTCTTAAAAATACATTTACTTTTATTTTTATAAGAAGGTTTAATAGATAACTGATATTTAAGTAAATCATGTCTTTCAACTGAAAAATGCAATCATCAGCAAATATTTGTTTCGGAGTTTGTTTTCTATGTATAATATGTATGTAGATATTTACAAAAAAAAGTACATATGTTCGGCAATTCTCGGTTGCATTCGGGAATCATCGGTGGTGCAAGGCAACAGCGGGTGGACCACCAACCGTCTGCTGGTGAGACAAAGCGACCGAATTCCACCAGCACCGCATGCGCACCGCCATTGTTGGAATCTCATTATACATATTTTAATATACAGCAAGTTTACAGTCCACTTTGCATTTAATTTGTACCCGTAGTTTACGGATTTAACATCAGTTGTTTAGTATCCATTATACAAGCTCGTTAGATGTCTAAAAATATTAGTTAAAAAATAACAATTACTCACTTGAACAACATGTTGGTGCGGCGCATGCCGAACGTCAGTGTCACCAATCTGTAACAACAGATCCCCTTCACGGAGACCAGCGCATCGACTGCGATCTAGCACCTAGAAAGATATATAATCAGTGTTATACACATATTTCTTTCATTATACCTTTTTTTTCTAAGTATTTACAAAAAAAATTAAAACATACATTAATATTGGTTGTCTAGTACCCATAATACAAGCTCTGCTTAGCTTGGAACTAGATGGCCTTGTGTTAGATGTCCAAAATATTGATTTATTTTGTGTATTCAAACTTTAAACAATGTGGCAGGAAATTGTGCATTTTTAGTTACAATTTTGACAGTTAAATGTTTTTTCACTTACATTAACATTATGATACTAATAAAATAAAACCAATTTAATTGGGTACTCAGTTTTTTTTACAACTGACGAGAAAATTGAGAATATACCCTCACCCCAACCTCCCTTTACAGGTGCTAAGAATGCAGACATATGGTCACTATATAGTAAAGAATACAATACTACAACATTTTTTCGTGAACTCGTCTTAGCAGTGATGTTTATGATTTAGTAACATAACATAGTCATGTACAACTTAGCTTGCAAGTAAAAAGAAAATGTATGTGAAACATACAATACACAATTCAAACGAATATTAACATTAAATTATCCAATATCGGACATAAATCTCCCTCAAAGTTCTCTCATCAACGATGTGAGAGTTTGTGTCTTATTCATCATCTCTATTTACTATATTAATAAGATTTCCATCCAAGTTCCGTGAAACATATCGACATTTTTCTTTTCTAATTTTTACTAAAGACAACTACCGTATGAGGAATATAGATCCTGTATCACGGGGAACTTCACAAACATACATGAAACGGACGCAAATAACATCAAAACACCAATTTTTTAATCACACAAATTGTTATTCCATGTGGGATTTGAACCCATAACACTTGGCGCAATAGAAAACAGCGTGGCGACCGCTTAAACCACTAGACCTTCGGTCATCGACTATTGCAAGGTTGTCCTTACCTTCTTGACTCTCTGTCCATGCACACTATCAGCTATTGTGAACCCAAACCCTGCATTGCCCCGCCTCAAAGTTAGAGTAAATTCGCGTCCAGCTCCGCCCATAGCGTTGCTATCCGCTCGAGATGTGTGCTCTGAAAATAAATCACGTTTTTAAAAAACAACTGTAACACATTTATGTGAATATAAAACTGTGTGGCCCTCTTTTAGGGACAGAGGGCCAAACGAGGTGAAGACGCGGCCTATACGAATATTATATAGCTAACGTGTTTTCTGTTTAGTCCGATTTGAAAATTTCATTCTATTTTAGATATCCCATATTTATATGGTATTTAGATTTTAGAAGAATGTTCTAGCCTGAGTAACATCACGCTACGACCACAAAGAGCGCAGTATCTAAGAAAATGTTTCTAAAAAAGGGGGAAAATAATGTGTAAAAGTTCTAAAAAGTATATGTACGATTACAGCCACGACGGCCAGTCTTAACGGAGACCAGCCAACTACGCAGGACATATTACAGTGCACAAGTGTGTGCGCAAACACAGGTGCGCTCTCTGTGCCCTCTCTCATAATCCGATGTAGTCCGAAAATGAAAATTTCATTCTATTTTAGATATCCCATATTTATATGGTATTTAGATTTTAGGAGAATGTTCTAGCCTGAGTAACATCACGCTACGACAACAAAGAGCGCAGTATCTAAGAAAATGTTTCTAAAAAAGGGGGAAAATAATGTGTAAAAGTTCTAAAAAGTATATGTACGATTACAGCCACGGCGGCCAGTCTTAACGGAGACCAGCCAACTACGCAGGACATATTACAGTGCACAAGTGTGTGCGCAAACACAGGTGCGCTCTCTGTGCCCTCTCTCATAATCCGATGTAGTCCGAAAATGAAAATTTCATTCTATTTTAGATATCCCATATTTATATGGTATTTAGATTTTAGGAGAATGTTCTAGCCTGAGTAACATCACGCTACGACAACAAAGAGCGCAGTATCTAAGAAAATGTTTCTAAAAAAGGGGGAAAATAATGTGTAAAAGTTCTAAAAAGTATATGTACGATTACAGCCACGGCGGCCAGTCTTAACGGAGACCAGCCAACTACGCAGGACATATTACAGTGCACAAGTGTGTGCGCAAACACAGGTGCGCTCTCTGTGCCCTCTCTCATAATCCGATGTGTCGGTTAACCAACACGACCTGGGAGGGATCAGGCGCAAGACCGATGGCTTATCGTGCTCTCCGAGGCACGGGGTTCAGACCATCGAAACTCCGAGCTGTTATCAAGTATTTCTATAGTCAGAAAAACAATAACACTTTTGGACCGACCCGGGATTCGAGCCCTAGACCTCTCGATTGGCAGTCGCATTCGTCAACCGCTAGACCAATGAGGGAAACAAAAGGATGTGTTTTGTGTTTGTTTGTGATATTATCGTGAATCACAATATCGTCTCTTAAAGTTGGCTCACTGAACTTTTTTAATGGTAAACATTGAACTTTGGTTCTGCCATCTCTAAAGAATGTGATGGGTATTATCGTAAATCCATTAGGTAATTTTAAGATATATACAAAATAAGGGTATGTTCATACCATTAGCTAAAGAAAGTACATGGTCCAAAGATGGACACCTCGGCAGTTCTTGGTTGTTGTCTTCAATAGTCAGCTCATCAAGGTCAAAGGATCTGGACATCATCCGTCTTTGTCCTGGGCTGTGGGGGGCTGGCATTGGACCACCGTCTGTTTCGTCTCTGCCCTGTTTAGACGCGTGGTTTGGAGAGTCTAGGTTGAACCTAAAAATATAGAAATAGACTTAAATTTATTAATTAATTAATTCATCTTTATTGTAATTTTTAATTAACTTATAAAGAACTTTAAAAAAAAGTTGGACGTTATAAACTTGTAACCGAAAAATTAAAATGGTAAAGTTATCGTTTGGCTCCATTTAGGTTTGAATTTACAACAAAAAATAGTAAGAAGAATTAAAAATTCAGGAACTAAGGCAAGGCGAACGAAGGCGGAAATTAACTTTTTTCATACATAAGAAACAGTAAAAAAATAGTAATTCTAGTTTTATTACCTCGTCCGTAGCGCTCTGGTCAGTTGCTGCATAGCAACAGCATCAGAAGTGGCCGGCGTAGTCGCGTCCACTGCCAACGTGCTCAGCACGCGGGTATTCGGATCTTCAGAATCGAAGGACAGAGGATATCCTGGAAACACATGTTTGTATTTAAAAGGAGTGTCTTCGTAGTCATATTTCTAATACTAAATTAGCAAAGTAGCACACTACTCAATCCCTTTCTACACTTGTGTAAAGAAAAATAAAAACTTCGCAGGCTTAAATGTAAAGAGCCGTCGCCTGTTTTTTCACTGATGTGAATCACTTAAATCACTATTTAAAATAAGTTATGAATATAAAGGTTTCTTTATGGAATAGCGGACAAACGAGCTGACACATCGCCTGATGGTAAGCAATAACCGCCGACCATGGACACCAACATCAGAGGTGCCACAAATGCGTTGCCAGCCTTTGGGGGATGGCCTGGGGAGGTGGATAGGGGGGAGGGGTTGAGATATGGTCCTTCAATATCCTCACTCACTCGGTGAAACACAGCGCAAGCGCTGTTTTACACCTGTTTTCTGTGAGGCTGTGATATCACTCCGCTCAAGCCAGTCCATTCTGCTGAAGCGTGGCTCTCCCAGGGCAAATCTGATAAATTCTATCTATTCTACGGAAATCTTATTATATGGCACAGTTAAAAAGATATTTGCACCAAAATAAATATTAATACTACCACATAACATGAGAGACGCATCCCAACGCCATATGATAGTATTATAACACACGGTACACGCAATATATAACATATAGTCTGACCCTCCGCATTAGATGTTCAACATCAGATCTATCCTTTACTTTAAGCAGAAAATTGTGGTATTTTGCTACTAACCTCTGACAAGGTGCAAAGTGACTTCAGTGCCGGGTGTGATAGACTGGAAGACCTGAGCAACATGAGCATGGGATAGTCCACGCACCCCACGGTTCCCCACTCCTACGACTACATCACCGGGACGGAGAGCACCTAGAAAAAGAAACAATACTATTGACAAATAACAGATGCAAAAGGAATGACGTCACAACCTTACAAAACACCTGTTTTTTGGTGTGGTATTAAATAATACTTTTAGAGCCCTCCCATGATTGACTCTCGAGTCGAGGGTGTAAATGGGCTGCGGTGGTAACTAGACCAGCGAGAAATCAGCGATCTGATCCTGTGCCCTGTGTGTTATACTGAGGCGACAGGTCAAATCGAACCGTTGCTTATACTAATACTATAAATTCGAAATTAACTCTGTTTCTCATGCTATCGCGGCTAAACAGTTACACCGATTTTGTGATAGAGATACTTTGATTCTTGAGAAAGGACATGCGCTACTTTGTATCGCGATAACAGTTACAAATACAAAGGCAAAAACTAGTTTCTTGATAAAAGGGACCTTGTTGGGTCTAAATCAGAATGTATCAGTTGTAGACAACTGATAACACTTCTCAATATTGGTTAACATTGCGCTTCACATTATATTCTCAAGTCTCACATCGGACCAACTTAACTCTATCTTTTTTCTTTTAATTACATACTTAAACATCTCTTCAATCATGTTCGACTTCTATTGGGGTAAGCGGAATGTTAAATATCCTAACTTGAGCACGACAGCAAAAAATCGTGAAAATCGGTAGGATACATTTCATTTTTTTTCATCGTGGCCAAAACCGTGACAAAATAATTATATATTTCATAACATATATGGATAATAAATTCAGATTTTGCTGTTTCGTTACTTTTTGCCAACTCACCATCTATCCACGCAGGACTATGTGGTACGATGCTGCGGATTTGAAGATAGCCCTCCGTCTCCGGTATACCTTCAGCGCCGATTAATGTGAAACCCAAACCCTAAAATGGGAAAGTCAAAAATTAAGCACCGTTTAAATGGCAGTAAAATTCACTAATCTGAGTAAATCGGTAATTTCTGTCTCTAGGATATATTATAATATAAAAAAATGTTTCTCATACTATCTTCTATAAATACAAAAGCTCAACGCACAGCCAAGACCGCTGTACCTAGAACCCAGAATTTTGGCGTGAAGGTTCTTTATATAACGTAAGTGAGTACTAAGAAAGGAATTTTGGAAATGCCACCTCTAAGGGGGTAAAGTAGGGGATAAATCAATCAATCAATAACCCATAATGTCCAACTGCTGGGCTCGGGTCTCGTCTCAGGAGAGGGTTAAGACCATGCGTTCCCACGCTGGCTAAGTGCGGGTTGGGGACTGATAAGACTACGTTGTGGCTACGTAATCTTGCCGTTGGATGTTTTTAAGCCGCCCAAAGGCCTCCAATTAACCTTTACGGCTGTTATCCTATGATAACAACTGGGACCGACTGCTTAACGTGACCTCCGAATCACGGAGACGCTCATGGTAACATGCCACCAGAGGCCACCCATCTAGGTACTGACCGCGCCGTCGTTGCTTACCCTCTGTGATTGTTTCCAATTGCCGTGTGCAACTGGGCTAGGAGCGCCAAGTATGGGATGAAAACATCTAATTCTACTCGAGCGAATCCGGGTGCAAAATCTAGTATAAACTAAACAAGGCGCAGGCGCTGTTTCACACCGGTTTTTTGTGAGTCCGTGGTATCACTCCGGTCGAGTCGACTCATTCGTACCGAAGCGTGGCTCTTTACGGTATATATATATATATACATAGATAGACCTGCAACTGAGATCTTAGAATGATCTCCGTCCTCCATAAGCGCCATCCTGAGGTTGACAGATGAGGCCATTTGTCACCCAAGCAGAATCAGGCTTGGGTGACAAATGGCGGACGCGGACACTGCGGCACATGCGCGCGTAGGGGGACAGTAGTGGGTGGCCCGAGGTACGTCGGGGTTCCAGGGTTTTCCTACTTAGGGTACACCTGGTTCCCCGGCTTCTAGTACCCGAGATAGTGTGCGGTTTTTAGTCGGTTAGAGTCCGACATAAACACCAGTCGGTGGTATATTTTAGTAAAATATAAAACGATTGAAAAAAAATGAAGGGCTGCAATACGGTAATTATAATTATTATATTACTGAAATGGTTACCTGAGTGCTTTTAGTTAGAGTAACAGTGAATCTTTCGCCGCGCAGTTCTCCTGTAGGAGTTGGTCCACTGGATTGGCTGTTCCCGCCGTTCTCTGGAGACATTTTCTCCGCTGAGATGAAGAGAAATATCATAATAATATTAGGTTTTAAACACAATCTGACCTTAAATGATGAAAACACTGAAATTATGAAATAAGTATTTGCAAATATTTGGCCCGATCCGAGAACACAACAGTCGCATAGTTCAATTTGTTCTTAAATTAATTTAAGACAACTACTAAATCCTATAATATATTTTTTTGCGAAATATCATCAGTCTCCCGGACCCCAGTTCACACACATGGATGCATTTCCTCCGCCGTTGACAACTAGCTACTCGTGTACACAAAGCCCTACTAGTTCTATAATCTCTATGCTCATTGCATTAAAACATATTCTATACAAGCGACCATTGGCAAACATATACCTAAATAAAGTGTGCGTGCGTGTGTGTGTGTGTGCGTGCGTGCGTGCGTGTGTGTGCGTGCGTGCGTGCGTGTGTGTGTGTGTGTGTGTGTGTGTGTGTGTGTGTGTGTGTGTGTGATGATAAAGAGTGATGACGATGATTACCTAAAAACGCGTTTATTTATCCGAAATTTGCCTGACAATGGAACACACATTTGTATAATTTACTTTCGTCTAATTAGTAACCATAACATCGTCGGATTATATATAGAAACTATTTTGTTAAGAAGTAAAAGCTAATTTCTCCGCTCTGTGGGAAAACTTCTCATGCAAATGTTTGAATTTCAACGTTTCGTCTTTTTTTAAACGACTATAATACTGTGGTTCTTACGTTAAGCGCTATTAATATGTTGGGTGCTGTCGGTACACAACAAGTATTCAAAAGCTTATAAAAGTTTACGGAAGTATTATGAAGTTTTGAACCTCAGGTATTGTAAAATTTTAGCATGAATCTATGTATGTTGCAAACACCCATTGTGCAATGAATATCCGAAATGTAGTTCTAATAGGGTCTTTTCTAAGCGATGGACGGCTGTAAAATAGTTCTTCACATTCAATATTATAGTAGATACCAGCTTCTGCCCGCGGTTCTGATCGCGTATATATCGATTATCGCTGTAGAGTATCGTTTTATTCTTTTGTAGTATTACTGTAAAGTTTCATAAAAATCCGTTCAGTACTTTTGCGTGAAAAAGTAAAAAATATCGATATATCCTCACAAACTTTATTATTATTATTATATTAGTAAGACAATCACGAGAACGAAGTCCAAGATCCACTATATATCAACACGGTATTTCGCTAGCTGGTGTATGATTTGACCATACCTGGTAAAAATACGAGGTCAGTATGCATTTTTTTTTCATTTGTTGCAACAATATAAAATACACACTAACTTACATGAAAGATGCCACATAAACTCATTCGAGTTTTCCAGTGCATCAATGTCATCACCAAAACATATACAAAATCTCAAATACTTCATCATATAAAAAAAATATAAACAACATTCTAGAACTCAACAGGGATAGGTATGCACAATTAAATATAAATTGGATAGGGTAGTCATTGACATTTATGTTAATCTACTACCCTATTAAAACGCGCTCATCACCGGCACCGAACATGACCGATCGTTGCCGACCGGCGCTCGATGATCCGATCACAATATTTTTTTTATGCAGAGACATTTAACACGTTATAGAGCGTGATTTTTATACACCTTATAAACATACTAAACGATGAAAAGGACTGTGAAAATAAATGTGAGAATACTGAAATATCTGTAATGTGTGCATATAAACGCTTTTAGGAGTTAGTTGATCCTTCTGTGCCATTTTTAATTCATTAATCAGAAATGGAATGACATATCCCAATTTTCTTTTACCATAATTGTTTGTGTATTTAGGCAAGATTAAGTAGTTTTTTGAAACATGTCGTGTTTGAATCGTATTATTGTTGTACTTTCTTTCTTCTTTTAGATGTTCAATAAAAAATTCTTCATTTAGTAGCATATATTTAATCTTGACATGGATCGGTAATACTCTACAAAACCCAAAAAATGCATGGTAGTTATTTTCATTTTTTTTTATATTCTGGGATATAATTTCTTTCAGCACCTCGTTTGAAGTGCAATCGTGTGCCTCGTTTGAATCGTTTGTGCATGGTTTTATACGTTCTTCCATAGCTTGAATAATAACCAATTATAGATTCAACAAGAGCTGAATACAGTTGTAGTCGTATTTGATAGGGTATTTTTCTCTTTATGAGAGAGAACTTAGCCAAAATACCTCTCAGTTTATCACAAACTAGGTTTATATGGCTTTTCCACGACATTAGACTATCCATTATCAGACTAAGATACTTTTGCTGCTTTACTACATTGATAAAACCACATGCGCATCCGCTAGGCATGCTTTTATTATTTTCAAGAAAACATTCGTACTTCTGTGTGATGAGAGTTGGTTTCGTGGATTCTCTACTTTGACTCGAGCTGATGTAATAGCTGATGTGAAATAGAGTTTTATAATTACTGGTAATACGAGTACAATCCTTTTTATATAAAAGGTTAGGTTTTTGGGATAAATTAGTAAATTGAACAACAGAAGCTAACAGCAAACCATTAATCGATGTAATATCGATGAAGACAAACATGAAATTTAAATAATTAGTAATGATTAAACTGATAACTAGACTGATCAAATATTCCACATCAGTGAGCTGCAAGAAACTAAGGCTCAAGATTATTATTTTAGTAGAACTAAAAATGAAACAATGTAAGGTTATTCAATTGTAAAACATTAAATCAAAGAAGCTTATGTACGATCGTCATTTTTTGGCCAGACCTTTAAAGCTTGTCTCGGATTCAATTCTAGTTTGAGGCTCACCTTTACGTAGGTATATCACACCTCGGGAAGTCCAGCAGTAGGAGTAATTATGTTCTCGTGCGAACTGTCTAGCTGCGTAGAAAAGTTTCTGGGCACTAAGAGTTAAACCCTCGGATATAAAAATAAAGGTTTGACAGCTCCAGGCATACCTGAACATATTCAGATGGCCAGTATTTAATCTATCCCTGCTTGTCCTGCTTTTACAAAAAATTTTGACTGCCTGTATCAATCTATCTTTTTTAAGACACTATTAGTACGATCATTATAGGTCTTGCACCTTCTTTGTGGGAAGGAATGCGGTAAATATCTTTTGTATCAGGATCCTGGATATCAACGGTAACAGCCCTAGGTAAGTTTTACACAATCGTACTGGCGTCTTCCTTTGATTCAAAATTTCGGTTATCCTGTAAGTAAATAGGTTCATTTCGTATCTCAAAGCTCGCAGATCTGTTTCTACGCTCCAGTACTTCAATCTTCTCTTCCAATTTCTGTATTGTTTTCTTTGTCTTCCAATCTCTCTTTCTGTAGAGTTTTAAGATGGCGTTATATCTATTAGAGATAAATTGTAGACTTTCCTTAAGCTATTCGTTACTCTGTTTGATTTCAAGGAAGTTTTGGTCAACCTTCGTTGACCGACAGACAGATGATTAGGCTTTTAAGATCCTTAAGGTCATCATCGTCCCGTTTAAGCTTAATTCGCACACTAACATCGCCGCTGCAGCTTCTTTCCAATGCTGTATCCGATTCACAGGTCTCACAGGTGGACAGATAGTCGGAGTGGAGCGCATGGATCCGGGCGCCGAGGAAACTGATGTAGTTGGAGGAGATCGCCGAAGAGGCACATCAAACGGCTCACTCGATTCCTTGACAGTTCAAATCAAGTTGTCGAAGAGTGACGAATTCTTGCAAAACAGCCTGCATATAGTCCTGGGGTTTTGATTAAATAAATTTTCTACTAAGATTCACTTACTTTATAAACTGTCAGTGACAGTCGAATGACGTTAACAAGTTGTGGTGTAGCTCTGACTGCTAGCTCCATCTCAGGTGTTGCTTTCGCGCTCACTGTACACTACGGGGCATGTTATGCGCGCCTGGTACTTGATCAATTGAATTTAATAGATTTTTTTGAAAGATTTTTCAATTTAAATTATTTTGGGTGCACGCGTCTACACACTTTCATGATGCGGGGAGACGGGAAAAAGAAGGGAAAGTATCACCAGCGAATTGATATATTTCACATTTCGTAATTAGTTTTTGTAAGTTATTGATGTATTAAAGGTAGTGCAGCGGTCGTAACACTGATCCCTGGGCCGTGCCATTTGTATCAGGATCCTGGATATCTATAGGCCGCTATCAACACTATACCCTAACCACAAAATTTCTATTTTTGAGATAATCACCACACCACTCCAGAAGGTGGCCATTGATACCACATTCTTCGAGACTGTTTTATAGTATAGATTGACTGAGCGTATCAATTGGATATATTATGCCCTGCGATGACACAGGCTTAGTATTTTAGCGCTGCTGCTCGGAACGGTGTCAAGGACTAGAAACCCCGTGTCCCTCTACCAACCAAAGGGACCTAAAAAACGACTTCTGCGCATCTAACGAATATAGCCAAGTAACGTAGTGTGGGACGTCCACATGCCAGGTGGAGTGATGATCTGCGCAATACGACTGGCAGGGGTTGGATGTGAGAAACCGAGAATCTAACCAAGTGGAGTGAAATTGGAGAAGCCTATGTACAGCAGTGGACTACGATAGGCTGATGATGTGATGTGGAGTAACTTCGCGCATATTACACATAGTGTAACAAATCAAAACAAACAAAATCGAAGTGTAATCGCCTGTCGCTCCCGCACACACTCCCTGCGTCCATCTATCAGCCAAACCATCTAAAAAACGATTTCTGCGCTCCAAGGAACCTGGCCAAGTTACATGCCGGTCTCTATAGAATATTTAAAACATTTAAAACAAAACAATTGAAACCACAATGCGATGAATTGCGAAATAAAAATATACATTACAAAATTCTAATAGATTTAGCATTTTTAAATGCACTATATTCTTCGACGATATCGTAAAGTGAAAGTACTTGCAGTTAGAAACGGCAATTTAATTACGTCTATTTAGTGTCATGCTTGACTCTCAGCAGGAAGATGATGCGCGCTTATGTTTTATTCACATTAGTAATATATAACTAGCCGAGCCCCGCTGTGTTACCCGCGTTTGTTGTTGTAACCGCGGGCAACGCCGCGGGTCGAAGCTAGTCTAAAAAAGTAGCTTACGTTACTCCTTATATCATCAGGTATCTGCTAGTTAAAGTGTCGTCGAAATCGGTCTAGCCGTTCCAGAGATTACCCGTACAGACAGACTAAATTGAAAAAAAAATGTTATTTTGGTATAGGTATCGTGTATATATACCTCGTACATATGCATTTAGCAAAAAACGGGTAATTTTAATATTACAAACGCACTCCAGTTTCATTTATTTCTATAGATGTATAGATTATATAGATATTATAAGGAGATAAAGCTTCTAACTTTGCTAGTATGTTTGTAGAGGGTAACCTTCGGAATTACTGATCCGATCCTGAAAATTATTTCACTAACAGAAAGCGACACTATTCAAGAGTGACATGGACCATATTTTATTATGATTGAACAAAAAAATCCGTTAAAATAGTATGTATTTGTAAATCAAGTCAAAGCGATGGTTAACGCCCACGGTGGGCCAGTAATATATAAAGTCCGTATCAGTATGGTGACAGTTTATAGAGGTTCAAAAACCGTAGAATCCGTTTTAAAGAGAGACTTATGACCAGCATTGGACTGTTAAAGGCGCTTGATGAGTACGTATTTGAAATATGTGAAATCCTAACCTTTTTACCCGGCTGCGAAAGAAGGAGGGCTTGATGTATTTTTATGTGACTAGTGTCAATTATTCGTCTTAGTCGTGAGAGTGACCTGGGTACATAAAAAAATGTTTTATTATTTTTTTCTTTTCAGTTCTTTAATGAATTTAATAAAGATGACAGAAATTGACGCAGCTGAGTTCTTTTATGAAATAATTCGTTACTTGTCTATTAATATGAAACTTTGGATTAACGTTTGCTGATCACGTCAACTAAACGGATCTGGACGAAAATACTGAGATAGATTATATATATATTTCAAAATCGACCTTAACTAAAAACAACCTTACTTTTGAATAAAGTGTCACTCACACAATAGTACGCTACTGGACATAGGCCTCTAGACGTAACACTCATACTCATACAATCAGTCGCGTACGCTACCCCTGCGCCATGAGGTCTCGGGTTCGAATCTTGGATCGGAACAAATGTTTGTATGATTCTACAAATACTTGTTTCGGAGTTTGGGTGTTTTCTATGTATAGTGTGTATATATTTACAGAAAAAAAAGTATTTCAGTTGTCGATTACCCATAATACAAGCTTTGCTTAGTTTGGGACTAGATGGCGTGTGTTTAGATTTCCGAAATATTTATTTAAATTATTTACACGAATTTAAATTCTCTTTAATCGGTGCGTGCTTGGGAGGTAACGTTAGCGACGACAGCTTGCAAAGCCAAAATCTATCAAGCCAATCAAATTATAGAGCGAATCAAAGAAATATACCAGCCATATAGGTACTTGAAACACATGTTGAGCTTCTTTCAGGGTAAAATCAGTTGGGTAATTAAATAAAATTCCTATATAACTAACGTGAAACTATTTGTGACGGAATTTTTTACACAACTAGACTATACATCATAAATACTTTTCAATACACGTCTAATTAAAGTTCAATAACATATAAACAACGTGTTTATAACGTAATTTTAATTGATTTGAGTCTTTACGAAGCCGTTTCGCCTCAGTTCGATGCAGGAAGTGCTATAATGTATACAAATTACGAGCTTATGCGGTAATGGCCCATTTAGACTTTAGTAATTAATGTTCAAGCTGTAATAAAACTCGTATGGATAGATTGTATGCATCGCTGTACGTCTTATTAATTAAATCGCTTCCCTATCTGTTGTTTTTCGTGTTATGAAAAACCGGCCAAGTGCGAGTCGGACTCGCGCACCGAGACTTCCGTACAAACTTAAGAGACCTAAGCTTCTGTCTATAGAGTAACTACGCCTAGCGAAAATATGAAAGCAGTAGATTTATTTCCTTTAATTATTTTTTTTTTTCACACCAAATTACCCATGAATTCGAATTTCTACAGTCAATTTGTCCATCTAAAGGTTGCCTGGAAGACATTGCTTTTTAGCGATAAGGCCATTGGTACATGGTCGTTTATATGTTATGCTCCCGAATGTAAACTGTTTTAACCGGCGTACAACAAAGTTTATTCTATTCTACTCTATTTATCATCATCAACAGTTTTTAACAATCCACTGCTGGACATAGAGGCCTATACCCAAGCCAGAAAGATAAAAACTATTGTTTAGTACAGAGCCCGACACGTAACTTGGCCAGATTCGTTAAATGTGCAAAAGTCGTTTTCTTAGGTATCTTTGGTAGATAGAAGGACGCGGGGATTGTAGTAGCATCGTTCCGAGCAAGTGATTGGAGCGTCAGTCGACTACACTACGATATTTCTTGTTTTGATTTGTTGAACAACCCCCCACTATGCTAAAATCTCGCCAAGAAACGTGCCGGCGTCTATACATATACTTAAGCATAGAAAAATATCGATTTCTATCTATATATTATATATTAAGCGAAGAACAAACTTACCTCTCAATCTTCTGGCCGCCAGGACAGGGTTCTCATACTGTGTCGTCCTATTGATATGGTCCACATAGTAAGATCCATATTTTTCATCTGTGACCCTCTCCCAACCAAATGGAAGCTCATCTTCACCACACTCTCCTAAGGAGTGCTTTCGGACTCTAGCCAGTCGAGGATCTAACCAGTGGGAGGTACCGGAGTTATGACTAAAACAAAAAAATACATTGATTAGGTTAGATATGTATTGAGTAGTCTATATACTTTACTCAACTACCTATAGGCCTGCCCTAATCACATTTATGTATTACTAGTTTATGCCCGCGGATCCGCCCGCGTATATGTCGGTTATCGCGACAAAGTAGCCTATGTGTTATTCTGATGTATCAGCTATATTACTGTGAAGTTTCATCCAAATCCATTCAGTAGTTTTTGTGTGAAAGAGTAACAAATATCCTCACAAACTTTCACATTTATAATATTGGTATAGATAAAGGTGAAGGTTTGTAAGTGTGTATATTGTCGTTACTTTTAACTTTTCAACTGTGTCAATTTGGATAAATTTTGAAATAAAACTAGATGTAGCCCTGAACACATGTGCTTCTCTTATTTTTGTACCTGGTAAACCGTGGTTAATAATGCAGCTAAATGCATTGAATATAAGAGCTTTTAGTTTTCATAAGACGCATACACCTGGTTTTCACATATACTAAATTCCTTGTTTTACAGAGCCATTTCTTATTAACTTATTAAAATGATAACTGCGGGAGTTAGGAATATACATCCTTTGTTGCACGGAACTTTATAAACATACATGAAATGTACACAGTGAATACCCAGACTTAGAACAATGCTTTGAGAAACACTCAAAGAGTTGTTCCGGATTTGATCCTGCAACACTTGGCATAATAGAAAGTGTTGTATGACCGCTTAAACCACTGAGCCAATCATGCAGTCAAGCCTAATTTAGGTTCAGAGAAAGCTCGGAATGGTTATTTTTTTTTACATTTTGTTTCAGAAACATAGGTTCAACTGTGATTATTCAAAATTTCACATGGCTGTCTATTACTATCTAGTAGATAATCTGTATCTATACATCAATTTCATTACAGGCACAGGCATTATGTTTGATTTAAAAATTTAAGCTAAACTTTGCATACAAACTCTGTTATTTAAATAACTTTTGATGATTTGGATACCCAGCAAGGTTCATTTATATTCAAGAAATTTCAATTAAAGTAATTTTTTTGCATAGGTACTGTTTTATTGTGGGAGAAAGATAAAAAAGTGAAATCATAACAAAAATAAGCTATGAATGAATTATAAGTGGGTTTTAGTATAATTTCTTTAACCTGCAGTTACATTATTAACATAACATTAATTAATAATGATTTCAACATGAACTGGTCAGCTTGCTAGTGTTCTGTTGTTGAGTGGGTGCAGGTCACCATGCTGTATTGTTGTATTGTCTGCATTTACAGAGTATGGTGACCACTAGGTTCTCTTCGATTCAGCTCATATTTTCCATCAGGTATAGAGTCGCTTTTAAAGGCTCGAAAAAATTTGGTAGTCTTCAACCAAATTTGTCTTCATAATTACGTTTATAAATCATTTACTAATGATTCAAAAGAGAGATAAAACTAAAATAATATCAAATGAAGAAATTATATTGATGCACTATTTTGTTCTGCATTAGTAATTCAATTAGTAAAACAAGGACATTGAGAAAAAGGAAGCAAGAAATTATAACAAACATTAAAACATTTGTCTAATGTAAGTATTTGGTTGTTTTTAGAGGTAACATATTGAACACTTGATTTCATTTTCATTAATATTGAGCAAAAAATAAAATGTAAAGAAATAATAACTTATGTATGAGAGACCCCCTTATACATGTAGATCATTTTTAAGTATTCGTGGTTACAGCAACAGAAATACACCATCTATGTAAATTTAGATTGCAGATGGATGGACGGACACATAGACAATAGGGTCCGATTTTGACTTTTTGGAAACGAAACCCTATATAGACAAAATGTGCATTACAAATATTCCTGTGTCACAGGTGACTTTTCCAAGATACAATGAAATGGACACAATGAACACTCAGATTCAGAACAGCAATTTGTAGATCATACCGAGTGTTGACCAATGTGGGGTTTGAACTCACATCACTCAGGATGGTAGACAGCGTCACCATCTTGCATACATGGTACTTAAATTTGATTACACTACATACATTATTTACAGAAATATAATTATATTCCACACACCCTATGTGATCCCACTCAGGGTGTATTATTGTTTTATTTAAGACTAAATACCACATGGCATATTAATACCCACCTTTCGGTAGTAGCGAGATGTGGCAGGTGCATAAGGCTGTTTGTATACACCTGTCTTATCTCTCACTTTAACTTCTTAATTAAGTAGACAGATATTTATTCTTTTTTATTGCTTTAATTCCACAAAAAGATAAAACTGACACCCTATGGTACTATATTTTTTTAGTTTTAAAATAGTAATTTTTTCCTATTTAACTTGTATGTTGGTTATATGGTAATAAATGGTTTCTATAAGTTGATGATAAGGGTTTTTTTGCTACATTGAAATAGATATATAATTGAAGATACCCGTATAGCTATTAAAGCTAAGGGGTACTCTGTGACTACTGTAAATAAATATTACATAATTTTAAAGTATTTTTTCTTTGTTGTTTTTTAAATATCAGTTAACAATTAAGGTTTTATTGCTATTTTATTGAAGTATATATATTATTGAGAAAAGCAAAGTACTTTTAAATAACTAGACAGTGTCACTTACTCTATGAAATACACTTCGCCTGACGGTGTGAATGCCTTCTCCCACATTGGAGGCAGCGGTCCTAAGTTATATTCATCTTCATCTTCCCTTTTCAGCACTGCATCACCAGGTCTCACACCAACTACAGAACCACCAACAGTACCAGCTGTACCAGAACTATGAGTTGAAATACCAGCTGAGGATAGTCTGTCTGAGTCAACTGAACTCTGAGCCATTGCAACTTCAGTTTAAAACACCACTTTTATCATATTTTCACTCACGAAACTATATTTTATCGAGAAAATTATTCCCGCCAAATATCACATAAAACTTTCTAAATTCAAACACAGAACAAGCGATGGACAATAAGTTCACAAAGCATGTATTTTTTTAATCTTTCAAATCGCAATTTACTCATCGCTATGGTATGTCACGAAAACAAAACAATATACGAATGTCTGTAACCATGTATGAGTCACTTTGGGATCAAATCCCCACTGACTTGTCGAATCATGTACTTTTTACCTGCGCCATTTATACCACGTAATAAATAACTGGATTTTGATTAACTTTCCGTAAGACCTTGTTTATGAAACGTGATGCACTCGAGCTAATTCAACATGTTCTGCAGGTGCATAGTAATCGTAACATCGAAGATACTAATAACAAACACATTTCCCACGTTCTAGACACAATCGTAACGGTAAATTGTGACAAAATGTATTCTTTTACATGTCAATATTATAAATTTGCCTGCTCACAAAACAGGTAAACTAAATTTCTATCATTTTGAAAGTAGGTGCAACAAGTGTACAAGACACACATCCACAGATGTTTGTTTATAGCCACAGTGAGAACATAATTAAAGGTTGTAAGTTCCTTTATTAAATTAATGATGACACTAATGATTTTTTCATTGTTTAATACGATATAATATGCTATTTTTCATTCAACGATTTTTGAATAACAAGATTCACAAGTCACATTAAGTCTGTTTTCACTCGTAAAATAATAAACGAATTTATCTTTCACCACTGACCGATTACATTGCGCAGCATAGACAATCTAGACACCGACAGTCAACTCGTAATAGAGATGTGCGATATCGATGAACTTTATAACGGCCATCTCTCGTGGTTATTCAAACCAAAGGTATCTTTGAATTTACTAACACAGTACACACACACACTATAGTTTTTGAAAAATCATCTGAAATTTTTATCATTAGGCTGTACATACTTTATTTAATCTGACATGGCTTTTGTTTCTGTATTCGTTGAAATTTTCTAACAATGTAAAGAAGAAGCAAACATTACTCTTAGTGTAGTCTTTAGGCTTTGTTAATTATCTGATGATTTTAATTATTATAGAAAATTAAAAGAAAAACGAATTAAAGTCACACTTATTTTTATTCATTACAAATTTATTATAATCGAAAAAGTTTCGACTACTGCCCAATAGGTGGCATTGACACAATCGGGATGTAATTATTTTTACCATGAAAATGGAAGTCATCGGGTCCTTCCAAATTTTTAAAATAGATAGGTATATCAGGCTAAAGGTATGAAATTCAGTATAGTATATATTCAGTATGAAGTTCAGTTCAGCCAAATGATAATAAATATATTTTTAGAAGTGACAGTTATTTTTATACTCTCAGTAACTATTTTTTCTGAATTAGTCAATTTTCTGCATATGGATGACTTTTTTTTTAAATGAAGGAAATAATGGTAGTCTGTTTAGAACTGACACAAAAAATAAACACAAATTTCGTCTCATCCAAAAGCTCCAGTGTTGGTTAAAAAAGGGCTAACAAAGTAGGTAACTTCAAAGAAATGTTGTTTTTCTTCTTGTAATGAAATGGTAATCAGCCAAAATATACTAGCTATTTCTTCGAATGTCACGTATTTTGTCTTCAAGTCTAAAGTCTTCAAGTCGTCCGTCAAGTCATCGCAATGAAGTCAATGATAATGAAATATGAAAAATGTGGACAAAATGAAAGAAAAACAGATCTATGCAAAAGGGTCGATAGTCAGATAAATTAATTTTTTATCATATGTTAAAACGATAATTCATGGAAAATTATTATTTAGATACAAACTCATGACGTCACTGTTTTAGACTACTTAATTGAGCAATATATTTCCATGGTTATTTGACTAAAAACAATAGAAATTAAAACTTTTACAAATTAAATTTTTCGAGATATTTTACAATATTCGTTGTAATGAAAGAGACGATACAGTCATCTACCCTAATGTTGAATGTTCTCAATGTCTTTTTGAACCAATTTTTTTAGAAATACCACGAAAGTCCCACGCTTCGGCATGAATGGGCAGGGTCGACCGGAGTGATACCATGGCGTCACAGAAAATCGGTGTGAGACAGCGCTTACGCTGTGTTAGCTTACCGAGTGAGTGAGGATACCGGAAGCCCATCCCTCAATCCCCTATGATGGCACAGTTGGAACATATGTTATCCCAACTGCTCTAGCGTTAGAGAATCCCTCTCTGGACGTTCGCACTCAGAACACAATGCGCCTGAGCGTGGATGTCCAGGCTGCCTCGTGTTCTGAGAGAGGGATGGCAAAATTGGGCTCAATCGTGCTCGGGGTAAGAGCAGTAGCTCCGTGGCACCCCCTGCCACTCTGGTCGTGGACTTTTACATCATTAGAGGACTACATAGTAACTTTAACGTTGTCCATCACTACCTCGAGACAGCAAAGCTAGCCTTGCTCTTCTTGACCGAGATGCAGATATCATCTCTAGCAGACGCATCCTACCTAACTTACCCTGTAGACTTGAACACTTTCCTTCTTTGCGTCCTACCCTTGAAGACAGGTATACTTCTTGCCGAATAATCCCAACACTGCCGTTCATTCTGATGCTGATGAACTTTTCATTCCATCCTCTGTGCTCCCCATTGGTGGTAAGTGTCGGCCCTGGTCTGGTCTATCTTCCGAAAATATCTCTCGCAGGAAGCGGAAGGCTAAGCAAGCCTGAGCTGACGCGGTGACGGTACGGGATCAAAATACCAGCGCGTTGAAAAAGGAGCACAACTTTGTCTCCAGGTACTTACAAGTGACATTGCAAGGGCGAAGTCGAAGTTTATTTCTAGGTTTGGCGAGAGGTTTGAGCGTCTTCTTTCCGGAACTTGGGTGTTCTGGTCTCTTGCCAAAGCTATCGAAGGAATTTTTTGTAGACCATCCTTTCCACCTCTACACATAGGAAATTATTCGTTGGCCCATGACGCAAAGGAGAAATCTGACCTTTTCGTCCTTCGACTTCGAATCTGACCTTTTCATCAAATCATTCGTTGGCCCATGATGCAAAGAATAATAATAATAATAAAACTTTATTTTCTCTCATAGGAAAGGTGAAAGCTGACCTTTTGGCCAAGCACTTTGAGTCCAACTAGGCCTTGGATGACGGGAAACAGGAGCCGCCCACCATGCCGCGGTGCGAGAGGCGTATGCTAGATATCCAATTCCACAACTATCAGTGCGTTAGCACTTCTATTCCTTGATATCCACAACTCAAGTAGCCCTAACGGAATCCCTCCTATTGAGTTGAAGATGTGCGCAGAGTTGGCATTAGTTTTAATGCGTCTCCTACTCTTCTGGCGTAGTCCCAACACCTTGGAAGACAGCATAGGTCCACCCGATCCCTAAATAAGGCGATTGCTAAAACCCGCTTTACTACAGGCCGATAGCCATAACTTCTCTCTTCTCGAAAATAATGGGGTCTATCTATCATTAACCATCAATTGCGGTATCTAGGGGGTCATCAACTGCTTAGTGACCAGCACTACGGCTTTCGTAGGGGTCGATGAGCAGGAAATCTTCTGGTATACCTTAGACATCGCTAGGCACAGGCGATTGAGACTAAGGGGGCAGCCTTGGCAGTTAGTTTGGACATTGCGAAGGCCTTCTATCGGGTCTGGCACAAAGCGCTTCTTTCCTCTTTGGGCTTCCCGAGAAACTATGCGAATGGGTCACCAGCTTTTTAGCAAATAAAAGCATAAAAGTCATAGTCGACGGTGAGTGCTCTGACTCCTTATCTGTGAATGCTGGTGTCCTGCAAGGTTGTGTGCTGTCACCTACTCTGTTCCTCCTTTTCGATTTCAATCGATATCAATAATATGTTGCAAATTAGCGGCCTTCATTGCCATGCGGATGGCAGTACGGGCGATGCTCTCTACACCGGTAATTGAGAGTCGAAATAAACTTGTATCTGAAATTGAGTTCGCCGTAGTTCTATGTCTTTCACTTGAAGGTTTGAAGGTCATATGAAGAAAAGAGCTTACTCCTTAAAAGGCCGGCAACGCATTTGTGACGCCTTTGATATTGCGGATGTCCATGGGCGGCGGAAATCGCTTACCATCAAGCGATACGTCTGCTCGTTTGCCCCCTATTCAATAAAAAACAATAATAATAATTCTGTCGGAACGATAATATTATTGTTTTGTTTTTAGCTTTCAACGAGGAGAAGGTTCTCAATTCGAATGATTTGTATCTTGCTTTACGAGCTTCATTTTGTAAACATATTTTAAACATTCATTTTAATTATTCCTTGGTTCTATTTATGCTTGACAGGCTTCACAAAGTAATAATTAAAACTAAAAAAATACGTGTGGCATTCAGGGACTGCCGCATAAAGCTATTGCATAGCGTTTTTTATTAACTTATGCAATTATAATATTCATGTGATTTTTTTTTTCTTTGATATTAAATCAAGTTTTTTTCTTTGATATTAATTCAAGTTACACTTTTTGGGCGTGGTGACGGATAAGAAAACATTTTTTTTCTTTAATTGATAAAATGCGAAATTAATATTAATTAAAATATTTTCATTATCTTACAATACAGCTACTTACGTATTCGTCCAATTTCGGAGCAGCTCATCTCGATCCATGCGAGCTTCGTACAGTCTACAGTCTACACGCATACGTCTAATCGCACGCACACAAACACCGTGTCGAAGTCTGCCTAACTGAAACGACGTTAGACGATGCAGGGCTTTCAACGCCGCACCACTGTGCCGGTCGGAGTGGGGGGTGTTAGGTTTATTTTCGTTACGGAATTTTTTGATGCGGTCGTCGCGCTCAAAGCTCGCGATAAAAGCTATGCAATAGCTTAAAACATCTATTAAAATAGAAAATAAAAAAATAAAGGATATAAGTTCAAATGGTCAAAAATGGTCAAAGATCATTACCTGTCATTATAGTCTGTTATGTGCCTAAACATATTTTAATATTACCAGTCATGTTGTTTATTTATTTTTATTTTATTGTTCAATAGAAATGTAAATATTTAATTTTTGTGTATGTCACTGTTTTATTTATTAGTATTAACATGTATTATGATATGTGATTTTTATCTTATCATTCACTTTATAGAATTCACTTTTAAACTTTATATATTTTATTTTTTTTCGCTTTTCGCACCTAACTGCCCATTGATTCGTATTTGTTTTTTTTTCCCTTTTTTCTTTTTTCCCATTCCAAGGTTGCCTGGAAGAAATTGCTTTTTAGCGATAAGGCCGCCATTTGTACACGGTGATTCAATTGATGTATTATGTAAACTATATATTTATGTAAACTGTTATATCTGTTGTACAATAAAGTGTATTCTCTAAGTTCAGAGGTCGGTAATGTTTTCCTAGGTTACTATCGTTACCTACCCAAACGGCCCGGTTCCAGTGGCAAATCGAAGTCGAACTTCAATTTGTCACCATGTCATTTTGCTGTCTTTCTGATTTATTTTTAATAAACATATTTGCGTCAAACAGTGTTTATGATTAATTATGTTTCTCTTTTTAACACTTGTATTTGACAAGTCTTTCGGAAGAAAGCATTCCTAAGGAATGACGCTTTGTAAAATAAGTTTAATTCTGGAAATAATCGGACACGCTGACACATAAAATTCAGTGGTAATTAATCCCGAGAAAGCATTTCAATATAGTATCGTGTAGAAGAACCAAAACATCTCAGCACTCGATTCGCGACGAAATTAATGTTAACGTTTGTTATGTTAACACGTTCGTGAAATATTCGTACAGTTTGGGCGCCCAAAATATCTGCAGCCGGCTTGAGAAGTAATAAATGTATTTTTTTTACACGCAGCGCAGTTCGTCACGTATTCAATTGGGTTAATATTAACTTCAGTAGGCCTATAGGCTTGTTCAGAATAGATACGAATATTATAGAAACACGACAGCCCACGCCTCTGGAGTTGCGTGTGTCCATGGGCGGCGGTAAACGCTTACCATCAGGCGATACGTCTGCTCATTTGCCACCTATATCATAAAAAAAGAAGAAATTGAGTTCTGAAAAAATACTATTTACATATATTTATTTTATTACTGAAAGTAACTCTTTTTTTATTCTCCACTAACTTGCTTACAATATTATCCGAGTAATTTTTTTCTATCCTCATATTCATTCCCCAGAACAGTCTTTTATGAATCTACTTAATCCATCATTTCATACTAATATTATAAATTCTCAATTAGTAGAAGATAACACTAGTTGCCTATTAAGGTCTCACGGTTAACGTGCTGCATTGATTAAAATAAAATTTGTAATGGAGATACGTTGATTCTTGAGGAAGGACTTATGCTATTCCTTACGTAAGACGTTCTAGGAATTTCGAGGGGAAGGGCAATATGGAAATGGGATGATACTTGGATAAGGAGGTAGGATTGTTCTTTTTAGGTAGTGGAATAATAATGGCTTCTTTCCAAGTCTCTGGGAAAGTGCGGGAAATAAGGGAGTCATTTAGAATATGGCGTATGGCGGGTAATAATTCCTTAAGAATAGGTTGGATCATGTTACGGCTTATTCCATCACTCCCAACAGCATTGGAATATATAGATATAATACACTTCTCAACATCACAAGCAGTTAGTTGATTGAAACAGAACGGTGGGTAATCAGGAGCTGGAAGCGTGGAAAGATATTGTAAGGTATTTGCCTTACTGGTCTGGTTAAATGAAGACGAAGAAGAGTAATGGTGGTTTAGGACCTCGATGTCAATTTGTTTTGAATCTGAGCATAAATGTGACTTACCGACTCCTAATGTTTTGATAAATTTCCAGATTTTAGCTGGGTCTCCGTTCTCAACCGATTTATGAATGTGTTGGCATTGTGCTTTCCTACAAGCCTTATTGCAGATGTTTCGGATGGTTAAATATTTTTCCCGCTTGCTAGATGATGGTTGGGATTTGAACTTACTTTTGGCTACAGCCTTTCTAGATATTATTTTTTTTATTTCATCTGTCAGCCACGGTGCAGGCAAATGTTTTAGCCTCACAGCCCTAACCGGCGCAGGCCTGTCATAGAGGGCATTTAATTTCACATTGAAAAAGTTGATTTTATCCTCGATTGCGTCCATTTATGATAGCGAATTCCACTTAATTCCAGCGACATCTCGACGGAGTGCTTCCAGGTTCATATCCTTAAAATTGGATGCTGTGACAGATGCTCCAACCTTTTGCTCGGAGCGGTGCTACTACCCGCGTTGCTCTATCGTGTTGATTGGTGCAAATTTATGTTAGCAACTTCCCAAAACGTATTCTACATTGTCGCAACTGCCGAATCATGGATATACAGCTACGATCCTCTCACGAAGCAGCAGTCCTCTCAATGGGTGTTTGAAGAGGACGATTTTTTTATGGTTTATGGGGTAAACGAGCAGGCGTATCGCCTGATGGTAAGCGATTACCGACGACGGTATGTAGTAGTGGTAGTAATCGCTTAAATCAGGCGATGCGTGTGCTCGTTTCATTTTATAACCACACTTTATTTATTTGTAGTCGATTGTCTAAATTCCAGACTCAGGTCAACCACCGAGGAAATCGTAAATAGACTAACAAATATTTTTTTTTTCCTCTCATTTCGTATTATTCTCGTTTCACTTATATTTTTCTACGACTATAAACTGTGCATTAAAACAACTTATGAGACAATATTTATCATTATCGTAGAAATTTAGATTGAGTGTCACATTTGTTAAAAAAAATGAATTTATTATTTTGACATTAAACAACTGTATTATGAGTTACTAGTTTATGACCGCGGCTCCGCCCGCGTATATGTCGGATATCGCGTCAAATAGTAGCCTATGTGTTATTCTGATATATCAGCTATATTACTTTTTACGTGAAAGAATAAAAACATACGTCCATACAAACTTTCGCGTTTATAATATATTAGTACGATGTAACATCACAGTAGAAATACAGGTAAATAGAAACAATCCCTGTAACAACTCGTTAGGCCAGTGTGGTCTAAAGTAGTTGGCATCTTAGTCATATCAGTTACTTTGTATCATCTGTCAAAATGATAACTTTGAATGAAAAATGTATTAAGAAATAACTTTTTTTGAACTGAAGAAAAATGTAATGTTTGTCTGTTTATAACTGAGACAAGAAATTAACACACAGACTTTGTCCCTTACAGTAAATTAAGTTTCGCTTAAAAAAGGGCTAACTAAGTAGGTAACTGTGTAGAAATGTACTTCTGCTTGTAATGAGATGGTAATCAGCAGAAAAATGTCGGCTATTTCTTCGAATGTCACGCCAAGTCGTCTTCGAAATAAAATCAATGTTAAAAAGTATGAAAAATATAGACGAAAGGAAACAAAAACAAATCTATGTAAAAGGGTAAACAGACACATTAATTACTTTTTATCATATGTCAAAACTATAGATAATAACTTATGGAAAATGGCTAACTAAATACAAACTCATGACGTCATTGTTTTAGACTACCTAATTGAGCAATTTATTTTAATGTTTATTCAACTAAAAATAATAGAAATGAAAAGCTTTAGAAATTATTTTTTCCGAGATGTTTTGTATTATTCGTTTTAATGAAGGAGACATCGGTACTAATTGTAGGCCAAATGCTCCTTTCACAGGACTTCACAGGAGAGACTTGTGTGCAGCAGAGGACTGTTTATAGTTGTCATTTGGTGCTCAAAAAGAGGGTTACATGGAAAGTTTTCCGGGTGTTTTGAAACTTGGCTGATTTTATAGATTACGACGCGACTCTTTTCGAATTTTCACTTTGCTACCTCGAATCTTTGCTGCACGCGCCGCCATATTGGAAAAATGGTGCTCAAAAACAGTTTTTTTGAGAACAACGTTTAAACAAGAGAAAATTTACTACAATTGTGTATATACTATAAACGTATAACGCAAGGAGAAAGCATTTTTCAGCTTCAGCAATGATCAACACGTAGTGAAATATTTTTCGTTATTAAATACGAACAATGCGTGTTGGTGTTAGTAATTCTGCGTAGATTATTGAACAATATAAGCACCAGGTTAGTAACCAAATTATACATAGAACTGCATTGAAGTCATTAACTAATGTTGTCGTTCTAAATGCATTTTTGATCATGCCCGTAGTGTTTATTCGTTTATAAAACTTAATAACGATTACCCGTCAGTTTATTTTTAGGTTCATCAAAGATACAACGATACCTGATATTGGTGCAAATTCTGTTGTTGCGTTACTTAAGTAAACTGCAAAGTCTCTAAAATAACCCTTATTTTAGTAAAACGATTTCCAAAATATTATTCTTATATGTATGTATTTAGATAAAATGTATTTTTACTATTACATATATGATTTTAGTCAATCTTCGGCGTTTAGAACGTTGTTTGACAGTACAAATTTTCCTTTTAAGGATTTTTAGTTTGGTTCAGAGAGTTTTTGGACAATAGAATTAGTACACCATACTATTTCTGTAACGTTATAAGTACTAATTAGTGTCAACAATTGCTTTACTGTAGAAAAACTGCGTTGCATTTTGCGAATAGTAATATCAGTGGCTTTTTTTCAAATTCAGATTCAGATATTGAAACAAAAAGTAAGCCCACGTTAGCTATGTTTCATTAACAATGGTTTCACTCTAGAAGTATTGCATGTTGCATTTTGCGAATAGTAATATCAGTGGCCTGTTTTCATATTCAGATTCAGATATTGAAATAAAAAGTGAGCACACGTTAGCTATGTTTCATTAACAATGGTTTCACCGTAGAAGAACTGCATGTTGCATTTTGCGAATAGTAATATCAGTGGCCTTTTTTTCAAATTCAGATACAGATATTGAAACAAAAGTAAGCATACGTTAGCTATGTTTCATTAAAACTGTTTAAAAAGTGTAACTATCTCCAGATTGCTATTAAATAGTCGTAAAGTGAGATCAAATTTTTTAAGATCTCCAAAATTACACAGTTTTACGATAATATTTTTAGTTTCTATGGATTTTAATTTTCGTTTCTTGTAATTTATTATCTGTAATCTCCTTCTGGTACTTTTTCATTTCATTCAAACACCAACTTATGTAAACTACTTTGAAAAAAAATTGCAGCATTCAAAAGATCGTACCTATTTAGCAGACCTGATTTTGTTTTAAACATTTTTAATTCAATTCGTTGGAATGTATCGGATTGTAGCATTTACGTCCACTGTAGACAGTTATTTGGTATATTTTGCCTTAGGTTAGGAACAGTTTGTTATTCCCTTGCAACACGACTTTATGACATGATCCAAAATACATCGTAACCCGCACAGCTTTTCACCCGTGCCACCTAAATTTTATATTAAAAGCATGTGATATGTTCTTAGTCACGTATGTTCGCTGGCCGGGCGCAGTCTACGCGATAAAAATTCCAACATCGGACTTATTAACTCGTTAATAATTATATAACAAAGCATTTTGATATCTCCGCTGCTATCACTTGTCGACCGCGACGGTTTTCCCGCGATTTTGAATACGACGCCATCTTGCGCGCTACCGATTTTTTCCACCCGGAAGTAAGTGTTAAGGAATTAATTTTATAGAGCCTATAAATTAGTGCTTTTTATTTTATTTCGGGGTGTTATGTGAGTGAGTTATTATATTTTTTTTAGCCTGATAACTAAGGTAAGGTAGTTTTTAAGAATTATTGTTATCACAAGACAAAATGGTTCAAGAGCTTGTTAAACGTTATATACCAGTGCCAAATTATCCAAGTGCATTCTGAAGACTAATTATTACGCAGAAAAACATTAAATTTGGCTTGGCATATCCGTTGCTTTTCACATAAGTGACGAGTAATATTAAACGGGTTGAATCGAGTATGTCACGACATGATGTAATCGGTAACTGAAATATTTCTATTTTAGGAATTTGTTCGAACCGTTATTTTGAATGCATCACTTACGATTTTCCGGCCTAATTCATGATAACAGAAAACTACTTAAATTATTAATTTATCACAAAATTATAAAACAAGAAAGTTTCCGAAGCTTTCATTGAATAGAGAGTTGATGTGTATTTTAGGATTAATAAATAAATCAACTGATGAGTTATTTAGTTACGAGATGTAAGACATAACTCGAAATTCTCTTTGTTGCCTAGATTTTCACATCTCGACTCCAAAAAGATAAATGAAACGCCTTTCAGCCTCAAGATTTGAATTTCAAAAAACAATTTTCTACTTATGAATTTCTTAAGTTTTAAACATATCTTTCATGTTTAGGGTTTCGTACCTTAAAAGGAGAAAACGGACCCTTTATAGGATTACTTTGTTGTCCGTCTGTCTGTTTCTCAAGACACTTTTTCTCAGGAACGCGTGGAGGTATCAAGCTAAAATTCATATTAAATACTCAGGTTTAATATCCCTTGGAGTTGTGAAACAATTAAACGTCTTAACGCAATTAAAAGATACGACCGCTATGCTGCAAATTGCCGACACTAGCAAGGGAATCAAAATCTACAGGGTACTTTTCGTAAACTCAGAATCATGAAATTTGGTAAGAGGCGTTGTCATAGAGCACAAATAAAGGAAAAATTCAAAAAACATAAAATATTACTTACATTATAAACTCGCACTCGCAATTGGGTGGTTTTTTTCTATGTATAATATATATATGTATTTTTACCAGTTGACTAGTACCCATAACACAAGCTCTGCTTATCTTGGGATCAGATGGAGTTGTTTGTAAGATGTCCGAAATATTTTTAACGTGTTTTGTTGAATCGAAATCAAATGGACCTTTTTATTGCCATAACAACATTAACCGAAAATTTTTGAACAGAGCAAAGATTTTTCACGAAACTATATCTATCGGAATGGACCTGAATTGTCAACTACAGCTAGCTTAAATCAGTTTTCATACCATTTGAGATGGAGAGACCTTGTTCAGGTAGTGACAGACATGCACATGACTTTTTAATACTGGAAAGAATTTTCCTAAATAACTTTATTATGGTATAGGCGGCAAACGAGCAGACGTGGCACCTGAGGCTAAGCTAGGCTAGGCTAGACCTGGACTTCCGTAGTCCGGATGGCGTAAGAAAGCGGTTCCCGGATCTCTCCCGTGTCAGGCGCAGAGTGGCACACCGTGTGGTTTTATTATTATATTATATTAGTCGGTTCGATTCCGCAAACCACAAACCCCGGTGGGGTGAAGGCCCGAGGGGGTTTCCACACGTAAAAAAAAAGGCACCTGCAATACAAGAGGCGTCATAAGCGCTTTGTCGGCCTTTTAAGAAGGAGTACGCTCTTTTCTTGAAGGTTTGAAGGTCATATTGGTCCGAAAATACCGCAGGCGACAGTTCAATCCACAGTTTGGTTGTATGAGGCAGAGAGCTTGAAAACCGCAACTCTGTCGGTACAACACATATTTATAACGTAAACAAGCACTAAGAAAGGAATTTTGGAAATGCCATGCAAAGAGGATAAAATAGGAGATGAAATGTCTACTTTTGCCCGAGCGAAGCCGCGTGCAAAAGCTCGTGTATGTATGTACTTAGAGACCAAAGAAAAAATCTAAGCCGCAAGTGGAACTATCCTTAAACCTCCCCGATTTAGATCCCATAACGTTATTCACTTGGTGAAAGCAATAAAATAATTGCATATTAGCGTATTCTGTTGTGTCGTGTACCCATATTTCCGGTCGAGTCGATCTATTTGTAAAATCTATGTACAATACTGCATCGAATCTACGAACTACGGCATTGCAGTCACGATCATATATCGCTAGTCCGAAAAGCCATTCAGAAACTACACAATATAATATGATATTCACACATAACTTTATTCATAATATTTCTGTACGAAAGTTATTTACAACGTTCTGTCTGGTTCCTTAATTAATTAGCCTGAAAATGGGACAAGGATGAACACTAGCAGCGATTTTACATCTCACAGAACAGTGTTCTTGGTGTAATAACATGAATTGTAAATTAATACCGTGACGTGGTATTAAATAGTCGTTGATATGTGTATCTAGGAGCATTTGTCTAGGTGTTTGAGTGTAGAATTCAAATTCAAAATCATTTATTCAATTAAAACACTAAGTGACATTTATGAACGTTAAATTGAAGCTATAAATAAAAATCATAGATCGACACAAACAGACGCCAAATGTATTGTATTGTCAAGCTGAATTAGGTGAAAACACCAAAATTCATTGCCTGCCTGTGTCGATCCATAACTTCAAGTTTCCAAAATGCGTAGGGTCTTATGAGAAGAATACTGATAAAAAAATTCATGGCCACTCTTTTTAAAAGTCAGATCTTCAGGTAATAGAATATTTTACTGTTTCTCCTATGAGTGTATTTGATGGTGTCTTAAAGTGAGGGTAGCGTTTTGGGTTAAGTGGTCATGTTGCTGGTTCCTACTGTGCTGTGTTTTCTAGATTCAGGCCCACATGAGACTGCACTTGTATGATCCGTTTCAGGAATGTTTGTAAAGTCCTAGTTATATCGGGAATAGTCTTATCACATGACTTGTTTCTTCAAAAAGAAAAATGAGGGACAAATATTCTCTAAAACAATTTTCATACTAGTTGAATGAAAAGTGTTTTAGAGATTAGTGAGGTCATCAAACGGAGTGACCAAAATCATACTCTGTTTAGCCGTGATTATTCCTCACATAACTGTTGTATAGCCACTGGGACTTCTTTCTTTAGTTCCACTCGGTTTCTGATAGGTAAAAAATATCTTCAGAATACAATAATATATTGTAAATTTTACTTAAAAAAAAAGTCATTATAGTAATGACACCAAACACCAAAAAAATATCTTAATCAAGACACAGCTGTTAGGGTCGGTCGATAGTATAGCTACGCTGATTTCAGCATGAACGGGCTGACTCTACCGGGGTGGTACTACCCTCTCACAAAAGATCAACGTAAATTGACAGCGTTTGTGCTGTTGTGTTTCGTTGGTGAGTGCGTTAACGGAGGCTCAATGATGCAGAAGTATCACTAGGCTGTCTTAGTGTGGGCCACCATGCTGCATTGTTGTATTGTCTGCATTCCCAATGAGTAAAGTGACCACCACTCTTGGGTTCTCCTTGGGCAGAGTAGAGTCGGGGGGTCCGGATGGTGTAGGAAAGCGGTTCCCGGATCTCTCCTGTCTAGGCGTAGATTGGTACACCGTGTGGTTTTAGTCGGTTCGATTTCGACACACCGCCCCGCCGCAAACCCCGGTGAGGTGAAGGCCCGAGGGGGTTTCCACACGTAAAAAAAGAAAAATGGGCAGTGTAGAGTCATATTGGTAGGGCCATACATAAAAAAAGAACCTTAGTTGTTTAACATCACACGCATCGCATAAAGATTGTGTTTGTTGACTTTTACATATAACGAAAATATGCTTAAAAATGTCTCCTAACGAAGATGCAAGAAACTATGGAGTAAGTACTAATCCTAAGTTGATAACGTAGCCTGGTCGGAGCATTATCAGCGAAGCGATTGTTTTAAAAACCTTTGGAAATTTAGTAAATAATAAGCGCTCTATCATTGTCCTGACTGAAAAAAAACATTATTATCATCGTCAACTACTGAACGAGGGTCTCCCCCCGCAAGGAGCGTCAATTATTCTAGTCTTAGGCACTCCGGTATAGGATCACTGCCATCATCCACTGCCAGGTACATTAATCGTCGGCCCATAACACCGCAAGAATTATTTCTAAGACTACTTAAAGCAGGCAGGTAGACCCAGATTTAATTTCTGACTTTTACTTGAGGTACTTTAAGCCGTAAGGCACTTTAAGTGTATCAAAACACTAAGAAATATACATTATAAATGCAATAGCTAAGCAAATACACATAAACTGTACATATCGTCAGCTAGCCTTCACACAGACCTGTTTCTAAATATCTTTTCATACGTCCACGAAATATTAGTGGCTATGTTATTTCAACTTTATACGCGATACTCGATTTTGCCAGACCGGTTTTCTACCAATACTTGAGAGTGTTGCCAAATTATCAAAAAATTGTTTTATTGTACAGTAGACTGCGGTATTCTTTGGTAAATTACATAGGTTAAAACATGACATTTAATGCATTGCTACTTTGCATCCATTGCAACAAAATACTTAATGCAAGCAGCCTGGTTGTCGTAGAACAGGCACGTGGTTATCAGAAGACCGAGTTTGAGGTGTTTCAACTATTTCATCATCATCAAATCTTGATAGTCTGGACATAGGCCATTTCCTATTCTAGTTATTTATTTTTTAACGTTAGTAGGGGAGATACGTCATTGCTTAGGGCTCTAATAACAGAAACCTTCTGCGGGATTTTTTAAGTAGAACCACTATTTGCTTCAGACTATAGGTAAACGAAACCCAAACAAAATTATTTTTCTAGATGGGAATTGAATTCTGGGCCTCAACCCGAAAAAACAAGCTATCTAACCACCAGATCGAAAGAAAGAAAAATATTTTTGTTAAACTACCTTTATATATAGAAGGTGTCATGAATCAGAAAGACCGAGTTTCATTACTATCTAATTCTATGCTCATTAATGTCGTCAGAAAGAAAAAACACAAATGAAGTACACTCGTATGTTAGTTTAAAAAAAACTGTTCTATTTTGATCGCTGAAGAGATTTCGAGTTTGCGTTTAATTAATGCCGGCTGGATGTTATTTATAAAGTGTGTTTTATTGTGGGATTAGGGTGTTGGTTGAGCTTTATTATGTCATTTGGCTTGCTCGAGATTCTTGTAATGATATTGTTACGTTGTACTGGATGTATCTTTTCTCTCACAGAAACTAAGACAGAGTTTTGTAATTGTTAAGAAAAAATCGTACATATAACCTTAGAGTCTTCTTTTCTTTTTTTTTCTTTTTTTTAAAAAGACAACTCCCGCATTAGGAATATACATTCCTGTGTCGCAGGGATCTTTACAAACATACATGAAACGGACACAAAGTACACCCAGACTTAGAACAACAATTTATGGATCACGCAAAGTGTTGTCCCATGTAGGATTTGAACCCACAACACTTGGTGCAGTAGGAAGTGGTGTGGCGACCACTGAAACCACTAGGCCAACCGTGTAGTCATAGTAGTCAACTCAACCGTAATTATATCTTCAAAAAAACCAATAGTAATACTATCGGTGCATTGCTTGTTCTGAGTGAAGATACCGAAGGCTCCTAACTTTAGGGATCACTTAAAGGCCGACAAGACATATTTAACTGAGCGCAGTTAGTCTCTTATCTTAGTCGACACCATACAAAACCTTTACAATCCCTGATCTACTTATAGCTGTTGCTGTATGATTTTACAAAAAATATATGCTAATTTAATCATAAGGCGCTCATAGCCCGATCGGTACCTAGATGGGTGATCGCTGGTGACATGATACCATGAGCGTCTGCGTCATTCGGAGGTCACGTCAAGCAATAGTTTCGGTTCTTATCATAGGATAGTAGTCATGAGGCTTAATTAGAGGCCTTTGGGTGGCTTAAAGACATCCAAGCGCAAGATTATGTAGCCACAACATTGTCGTACCAGTCCCCAATCCGTATTCTACACATATATTTATATGAATACTTAAGTTTTTCAATTTTACACCGTATATTTTTCTAATAACTTTTTTATTAATTGCTGTTCAATGTTTTCTTTGGTATGCCCTTTTCTCAAATTCGATTCAAACTTCGATTTTATTTGGGAAGCGACTGTCATTACAATCCGAGATCTAATTACTAGACGATATCAAACTACTGAAGACAAACTGTTGTCGCACTGTATAGGATCCATACTACCCGTAAAGATAGCCACAGAGGGTTGTATGGGAACCGAGACTAACGCATTAACGTTTTTTCGGAGACGGGAAGGAGCCAGGGGGATTGCTAAACCTTGGCTGACGTGCTACAACTTGCTTATCATTTAGCTACGAAACCCTTTAAAAATATCAATCAAGACACTTTCTAGAATCTAAACAAAATCTAAACATTCTCAAGTTCAAGAGTACTGTGTCAATTTTTAACCGACTTCACAAAAGGAGGAGGTTATCATTTCGATTGTATTTTTTTTTAAAGTTTGTTTCCTAATATCTATTACAATGATTTAAAGTCGGTTCTTTTTTTGCTAAATTTTGTGATTATGTGTGAAAGTTAATTTGAAACTTCTTAGCATAATGTTTTCTAAAGCGTTAAAAATAAACATGTAATTTTTTTCTGTCCGACACTACATAACACTAAATCTCACTGTAAGACAAACAAAAGATTAACCGCTATCGACTAATGAGAATTTATTTGAAGTATCAATTAACTGTAGTTACAAGAAAAATATTTTTTAATTAATCTTGTTAGTTCTAGCTTTTAAATATTCACATTTCTTTCTTTCGGTATATACGGGCAATTTCATGTCCGGGTGGTGGGTGCGCATGCCCCACTGCACTCGCGCTCCACCCTTTTTGAGGACAGCAACGGAAACCTCGGGGTTTATACACAGAAGGGGCTACTTACAAACAAACCGTAGGTGGTTCGAGGTACGTCCGGTTTCCAGGGTTTTCCTTTCTCGGGCGTACCTGGTTCGTCGTAGTCGGTTTTGTCTGTACGACATGCTACCAGAAGGTGGTATCCGAGGGGATTTCCGCACAAAAAAGACGGGCAATTTCGTGTGGTGACGGAGCAAGGACGGATAAGTTTACGTTAACAAGAGATACGGCCGTTAATTCAACAACAAACGCACCTTTCGACGCTCCTGAGGAAATCAAAACTCGTAGAAGAAGCAACATCTTTATAGACCACAAATACTGGAAAATATCTCAAAAACATACATTTGTAATAAACCCATGTGGCTATTGCATATTGCATGCATTGTATAG
Organism: Hyphantria cunea; assembly: GCA_003709505.1. NCBI lineage: Eukaryota > Metazoa > Arthropoda > Insecta > Lepidoptera > Erebidae > Hyphantria > Hyphantria cunea. Next base: position 441,969 of record PKRV01000501.1, read on the forward strand.
TAGGCCAAAAGCTTTTCTCTTAGGAAAGATTATGTCCGGCGGTGAACTATACAAATCTGTTTATAATGACAATGATGTGTTATAATTTACGGTTAGCGTAACCACTTGTAGCTCATATATTTACTTATACACAGGTATGACAGTATATCATGCTTGATATTTAATTTTCATATAATACGAATATAAGTAACAACCGACGGTACCAACATAAATCTGTCGTGTATAAATCACTTCTGGACGCTCGAACTACGAAGCGACAGTTGTGTCGACTTCCCTGTTTTTATATAAAGTGGTAGGGACGCCCTGAATCTCAATATTCACAGCTAGATATAAGTTTTTTTTAGGGAATAGGAAGTAAACGAGCAGACGTACCGGTTGATGGTAAACGAATACTGCCGCTTATGAACACCCGCAACACCAGAGACGTCTTTAGTGCGTTGGCGGCCTTTGGGGGATTGGGAGGGGGATTAGAGTCTGTAGTATCCTCACCCACTCTTTGCAATACAGCGTAAGCACTGTCTCGCACTGGTTTTCTTTGGAGGTTCTGGTTTTCATTTTTACCGAAGCGTGACTCTCCCACGGTAAAAAAAGTATAAAGTTTGTGAGCTTTTCGTACACGCTCTTTGTCTAACGCTTTTCTAATGAAAAGGGTAAAGCAAAAGCGTATTAAAGACATATTTTAATGACTTTCAATGTTAAGCAAGGTCAGTTTTGACAACTTTAGGAATTAGGTAGAAAAATTGGAACTGTTGAATTTTAGGGCGCAAACTATATAAGAAGAGACTATAATATTGGAAAATAAATATTGTTTTAACAAATAAACTCCACAGCTGTTAGCAATAGTATAACTAGATGAGGGTTTTTTACTCATAGACTAGCTTTTGTTTTATCACTGAGTCGAACCGAATATTTCGTCATCTTCATAGCCCCTATTAATCCTTAAATAATTTGAGGTCAGCTACTTGTTAGCTGGTTTTACCTAAATATCAGTTTCCCCCCGAAGCTACTGGCATCAGATCTCAGAACTCTGAAGGTGAACTGAATTCGAAGGTTGAACAAGTTCTCACCGAGGTATCGTCTCAAACAAATATTATGACTGTATTGTATGTAACAGGACCTTGAATCAGGTTTCGCTGTTTTACACAAAATATTTTCTTGATTTAAATTATTCCAACCCATCTTTCTGGCAGTATATGAATTCCGCGTCGAAAAAAGGATGTCTTTTAAGGCTATCCAAGAATCGATCCATTTTTAAGCTTCTTCATAAGAATGAAAACGCAGGTCAGCTACGCCATGTGTCATTGAACGGAATAGGGAAACATTTATAAATGGGATACAATATGGAAGGCCTAATATTACGTACTGGTACTCAGGAGAGGAGCAGTGAGTAGTGAAACTATAGCGCACTGATTTATATGTAACTAGCTGACCGGACTACCTTTAACATATAGAGGGATGAAAAATGGTTGTTTTCAGATTCTTAGACTTACCCAATATGCATGCAAAATTTCATGAGAATCGGTCAAGCCGTTTCGGAGGAGTCTAACAACAAACACTAATTCTTAAAAGGCTGGCAACGCACTTGTGATGCCTCTGGTGTTGCGGGTGTCTATGAGGGGCGGTAATCGCTTACCATCAGACGATACGTTAATATAAGATTAAAATGTGTGTGATGTCGTTATAAATATAGTTGTTTTAATAGCGTAGTGATATCGTAGATAGTTTTAGTTGCGTGTTTCATGGTACCATGCCAAGATCGACCGAAATTAAACTAATTAGCTCACGAAACTAAAAAAAAGTGCTAAATAGCTTTATATTTTCAGAAACAATCATTATTTTTAATAAGCACTTTGTAATAATAATTTATAATTTGAGTAGAAATCTATTAATACAAATATGTAAATAATGTTTCTTTCAAAATGCGTATGAATGTATACGGTAGTACTACTTATAACAAAAAAGGATTTTCATAACCTTTTGTCTGTCAGTTCGTGCATTCTAATCTCAAGAATGGCTAGACCGTTTTGACGGGGATTTTTCAAAATGTGAAAATTTATCGTTCGCATACTCCACATCCAGGTTCAAAAACCTGTGGTGGTAAGTGATTTTTGGTGGTTTTTATTATGTGAGTCAGGTTCCTTGAGGTGCAATGCTTAATTAAAGCAGTAGGAGGTAGTATATAGAGGCAAAGAATGATAACGTACTCCATGTGTTTTTGTTTTTTTCCGTTGATGGTTTCCATTAGCAGAGACCTGAAAGTACACCTTCTGTTCGTCTTCACACCCACTAACACCTAAACTAAAACTTATTGCCTCGGTAACATTGCGGGACCATATGCGAAGTCTCAAGTTCGATTCCCGGGTGGGATCAAAAGATTGTGCGATCTGCAAATGTTTGTTCCGGAGTTTGGTTGTTTTTCTATATGTTTATCTGTATGTACAAAAAAGTGTATAAGTATTCTATCAGTCAAGCTAGCAGTCATGGTATAAGCATTGCGTAGTTTGAATCTAGATGGCGGTGTGTGTTAGATGACGGATATATTTTTATAAAAAAGTTGGGTCTGATAACGATTAGTGCTGCACAATATCCACTGCTACAGTCCAATCCATGGAGTTCCAGTAGTGTCAGTGCTTACGTAAATATTTATTTATATATATTACAAGATATTTTAAATCAAAATCAAAAATCATCATCAAGTTAGTAATGTAACAATTAGCGGTCTTAAGGTGATATCTTCCAGACAAACTAAGCAAGGATGTATATAAACACCCCGTTTATGATTTTTTTATACACTACTAACAATCCATCAAGTGAATATTCCAACAATAAATTATGTTTCAATTTAAATCAGAAACATAATTTATGAATAACCGAATCAAAATTCTCAAGTTATTAATTCAAGTCAGAATTATTCAAAGTCCAAAGTCACATCAATATTGAGTTTTCCCGCTCACGATATTAATTCCCAGCAAGTGTTCAGATACAATGTAAGATATATATAAATACCAGAGGTTGGCAACCTTTGGTTACATTCCAACATAAATATTTTACCGTGATGAATTTCTCGGAAAATCTTTATTTTGCACATAAATTATTAATATTGGCAAATCACAGCCATCGTTGCACTGTGAGTCATTTTGTGATATACAAAGCTGCAGTATTAGTAAATATTCATAAGAATTTTTAGTTTTTTTTCCGTCAACATACGTTCACAGTTTGCTGGAAATTGGCCTTCTCAGCGGTTCTCTACAGCAGGTCATTTCTAATAATATATTAAAAGGGTTTAATAACTGACTTAAGACTTTTAGTAATCGTATTAATGAAACTCGTAGGCGCACATAGCTCAGCTACACTCGATAACTAGAAACTATCACCGAGGGTTAGCAACAACGGGCGGTCAGTATCTGGATGGGTGCACGCTGGTGGCAAGATACCATGAGCGTCTCCGTGATTTGGAGGTCACGTTAAGCAGTCGTCCCGGTTGTTATCATAGGATAGTAGTCGTGAGGCTTAGTTGGAGGCCTTGGGACGGCTAGAAAATATCCAGTGGTAAGATTACGTAGCCACAACGTTGTCTTACCAGTTCCCAACACGCACTCGGCTAGCGTTGGGATGTATGGTCTTAACCCTATCCTGAGAGAAGACCCGAGCCCAGCAGTGGGACAATATGGGTTGTTGATGATGATGTATTAATGAAACTGTTGTACATAAAACTCGGTGTATACATGGGAGGTAGTTCCAAAGTAATAGATGCATCCGATATAAAATGCTTTGTAAACCAATTATGTATATCCAATACTTTTAAACGAGCAAATCTTGTAATTATGTATATATAATCTGAATCTCGAAGCGGCAACGATTTTCATGAAATTTAGTATGTCAGGGATTTTATATTTAATGGTATACCAAGTAGTTATAACACTAAAGCATTCGTTCCGTCCGTCCATACAACAGTAAAAGTCTAAATCTAAGAGTATAACTCATGTTAGTAAACCTACATGCATAAATTCTAACAGAATTAAAAAAAAACGCTCAGTATTTATAGAGGTTGTCTAAAGAGTAAGGAAATAAATGTACATATAAATTAATGTCTACCCCTTTAAGGACATAATTAATTAGTACATGTTAATCGTCAGTAAGAGTGTGGACTTGGTTCTTAAATCATTGAAATATTGTGCCAAATATATCTATCTGACTATTGTAGTGATAATATTTCTTGAGCCGTGAAATAGGAGAGTTGGAACTTAAAACTGTCCTTGATCGACGTCTTCGTCTATTGACAATATTGTTAACGACGATTTAAATACGCTTGTCACCCTAAACTTCTATGAGGGTACTGTGTTGTAAAAAAAAATCAAAAATAGTTTATTTCGTTAACAAAAAACAATGTCGTACAATAGAAGTTGGACCCTCCTTTTAAGCAAAAAAAATGCCTGTATTAGGAGGGACTGCTCTCACATATATTTTATATACAAATGTGTTATTCATTTTACAACAACAACTAAAAATTATATAAAATTACAGAAAAAAAGAAAAACTAGTAACTAAAAACAAAAATAATTAAAATTAATTAACTGAAGAAAGTTACAGGATTATGGTGCCTTAGCTTGTTTACTTAGTTTTGTGAGTGTGAGTATGTGTGTGTGTGTGTGTGTGTGTGTGTGTGTGTGTGTGTGTGTGCATGTTTATTTTGTGTATGTGTCTATTTAATATGCTCAAGGAGTGTCTCTGTTATAAGATAAGTGTTGTGGTTTAAACAATTCAGATTCTTGATCAGGGTAAATATTTGTATGTAATATATTTGTAAATATTTATATGCATGTCTTTTTGCCTTGGCCTACTGTTTCTGTTTGTGCTTGTACGTTTATTAGTATTCTAGAACTTATACTACTAACTATGCTGAGTTTAGTCTAAATAGCCTGTATGCAAAACAAATTGTGTCCCATTGTTGTGTAATATATATATTTTGATCAGCATAGCAGATATTCTCGGTTAACAGTGTTTAGCCCAGATTCTCGGGCCGTGTCTTGCGCCACGTGTTATCCGATTAAAATATTTTTAACTTTCGACTAGCTTGTCATCCTGACTTAGCTCGCTTGAATTAATCTTTCCATAATTCCAGAAGCTTTTTATTCACAGGGAAAGTTAACTAATGATCTTTGTTGATATGTGCAATATTTGACATATGCAGTGTAGAAAATTCGAATGATTCTATTCCATATATCGTGGGATATATGAAATACTACGATTGCCTTCAAATTTTGACACGATTGTATAAGTTTTAGCTGATAAAGTCCCTGATATAATATTTTGAAGTACAGATTTTGGTTTTAGAATTCTCGGATCTTTCATGTAGCACAACTACATGAAAGATGTTGGGGTCCGTCGAAATGATACGCCTAACTTGTATGATATACATTTATTGAATAATCTTAGTCTTAGTACAATAAAATGTAAGTAAATGCTATTCAAGCATTGCCTACCCATAACAAGCACCGTAGATACATTATGCTTTATGCATATTTAGTGTAGTAACATACTTCATAGTGTTATTTTTTAGATAACTATCTAAAACTTACGAAGAAGTTATGAAATGCAAGAAGGACAATGCAGCATATAACATTTTTAAATAATTAATAGCTGTAAGCTGACCCACATCGCTTCGTCTGCGTCTCTTTTCATTCATGATCGACTTCTATTTGTCTAAGCGTAATGATAACTCTCGTCTTAGTTACTTAGCATAACATACATTTTAAAAAAAATATGAAAAACGGTTAGGTGTTTTCGGAGTTCATCGCGATCAGCAACGTGACTCGAGAATTATATACATATAATAAATATAGACGATTCAACAAACACTGCCAAAGCTAAATGCATTTAAATGAAACACTTAAAAACGCATTCCTTTAATCTCAAAGACAAACTTGTAATTTATTATTGCAGACATTGGACAAGTTTTTTGTTGACAATGAAAAAGTACTTCGGTATGCGATGATACAACGACTATTAAAATATAATGTCCTCGACTTTCTCTCGTAACTTGTATAAAACTAAACAAATGTTTTTTTTATTATGTTACCAAGTTTTACCTGCGGCTTCGCCTGCATATATCTTAAAAAGTAGCCTACGTCCTTCCTCTAGAATCAAAGTATCTCCTTGCCGAATTTCATTGAAATCGGTGAAGGGGTTTAGACATGAAAGCGTAGCAAACAGACAGATAGAGTTTGAATACGATTATTACAAAAATAAGGTTAATAAGGTTGGTAACAAAGTATAATTCTCCATAAAAGACTATAAGTAGGTGATTAAGAAGTAAATAGGAATAAAATACAATCGTACAATGCTCAGGTCTCAGTTTTATGCAGCAATATTACAGATCTGATTACACAAAGCTATAATTTTCTTGTTCAGTAAACTGTTGTGCTAGAAAATAGTAAGCTGTTAAATCAAGATTAAGATCGTTTACTAAACACTAAAGTGATAATTGTGATAATAATATCTGACATTATATATCCTTGAGGTAAACGAAGTTCAGGAAACAAATATTAAGACAGTACTGAGATTAAGAATACAGAGTGTTACCTAAAAGTGTTTGACAGATTTGTGAGGACCTGCCCTATTTTAAAAAGGCCGTGTTCTAAAAAATAGTATTTTTATCGGGACGTTGATCTAATTACAAAATTAATAATAGGCTCATTATAGACCTATCTCTTGGGTATCTCATATTTTAAATGTAATATAAGTTTTAAAAAATTGTTAAATAGTTCTATATTTATTGCACATTAGCTACTATCAGGAAGTTTTTTCTGTAACAGGATATGTAAATCTTAATGTTATCAAATCCTTGCTATGTTAATAATAATTATACTTTTAGGCGTTACGGTAGCACATTCAACTGGTGCATCGGAGGTTGCTGTTTCAAATCCTATTTAATTTGATCTGCTTTTAGTGTTTCGTACCACAGAAAAAAAACGGAGCTCTTATAGGATCACTTTGTTGTCTATTTGTCTGTTGGTCAAGACCCTTTTCCTATGAACGCGTTTTAGTATCAAGCTGAAATTCATATCAAATACTCAGGTCTACTGTCAGGTAAACTTCTAATCCAACGCAATCAAAAGATACAGTTGTTTATGCAGCAAATTTTCGACATTCGTAGGAAATCGATACCTACAAGGTACTTCCCGTGACTCAAAATCTTGAAATTTGGTACGAATTAACGTCTTATAGTACAGATGAAGGAAAAATTGCGAAATGCATAATTTTTTAGTTACATCATATGATAAGCCGTTTATACTGCAAATTTTCGCTAATCGCAAAGAAATCAAAATCTACTTTCCGTGAACTCAGAATCTTGAAATTTGGCACTAAGTAACGTCTTATAGCACAGATGAAGGGAACATTGCGAAAAGTTTAAATTTTTAGTTACATCTTATAATATATCTACAGGTACGTACGTTCGTCTTTTATCTATTTGCATAATTTTAATTTTTCTACATTTTTATCCTATACCACTACCGATACTTACAGAAAAGCAGCCATTTATTAAGCCGACCCGAATAATGGACTATTAAAGGCAACATTATTCACCAAAACTTTGATAATTTTGATTTGTCAAAAGATAGTTCTAACATTTGATTTCTTGTTTCGCTATATTTTATTCTAAAATCTATACTTTTATAAGTATAGTTTAAGCAACACCATACGTGTAAAAAGATAAGCAATTACTTCCATGTTACAAAACTATCGTTTAATTTTGTCATCCTGTTTGAAAGTACGAATATTTTTACGTTGAATCATGTAAATTCAAAGCAACGTCGTGGCAGAACCTGGCTAGTTGCCAAAAACATGGAGAATATGATTCGGTAGCAAGTTGTGAATGAGTGTATTGGGGCTATCAAATTCTGAAACTTGATCTCTGTGTGAGGATGGTTTTACGGAGAGGTTGTAAATAAAAAATAGTATAGTAAAAGTAATTGAATCTATATATTAATACGTGGTGCAAAAACTTTGGACCTCTTTTTACACAAAGTGCGCAGACGGAGGAGTATGAAATTTGGCACACTTATTATTAGGAGAAGTGCAGAACGTTTATATTTTTCAATAATATTGCTTATATAGTACATTAAATTAACAAATAAAACGTTACACACTACCATGTGTTTGAGATACACATGCACAAATTTATTTATGTCAAAGTCAAATTAAAAAGATGATTATTTTTTATCTATACTGTCATCCAGTCAGTCACTGTGTATGTGAGTTTTCTAAAATACTTATGCCTTATAACTTATACGTAGGGAGATCGTTTTTTGTTTTTGCGAAAGACGGTCCCCATTTCATGTCATCCACATTTTTTATATTTTTTATCATTAATTCCATCACGACGAAGAATTGAAGACTTGAAATACTTGACATTGGCAGAAATAGCTGATCCGGCTGATTGCCATTCATCAAAAGAAGAACTTATACGTATCTCGTGCCCCTCTGTACCAGAGCAAGCAGGGCTCATGGTTAAGTGGTGACGGAGTAAATTGTTGCGAAGCAATCTTTGGGTTTTATTTATGTTAATGACAAAATTACCTACGTAAACAGTGTTCATTTGTTTTAATTACATTCGAATACTTTATGACTTTGGAGAGGTCATAAAATTTGCTATCTTCATAAACTATTATCTATATATATGTAAGGTCATAATGTAAAAATATCGTTGAGTAGAAAACTCATAACGCGGTAATTACGGGATTGTTTAAGTTATGACGTCACAGCTACTGGACATATGCCTTTCCTTAGCAATTTTATGGGCTATACCATGATGGTGGAGGGTTGATGTGGTGTTTCATATTTTAATTATCTTTACGGTGTTGTTTTCCTACAGAGTTGGTTTCCTTACTCGGTTTTTATGACACCTACGGGATGAATAGGAGTTAGGACACCCTGCATTCTTAATCTGTCACCGCAAGGATGATTAATTAAGATGATTATTAATAACATTTACTTAATTACTATTTTTTTAAAAGAGAAAAGTGCAGTTCGTTTCGATATGTTAAAAATAAGGAAAATATATTTTATTATTTAAAAAAAATCGGCTGCTTAAAAGTAATGACTTACTCCCTCCTTTTTTTCATACTTGTGGGCGCCATTTTGAATATGTATATAGCCTATGACACTATCAAGGTTCTGATGAATTCAACGATACCTCATATATCAAGCCGTTTGGGTTGTAGTGCGTGCCAAAAAAATGGACACATACATAAAAAACGAACGAAAAACATTACCCTCCTACTCAAGCAGTCGGGTAATAAGAATGAGAACCATTTGTTGAATAAAGTGTGGTACAATTATGTATGTAATAATTATAAACAGTACGGTATAGCACAGCACACATATGGAAGAAAAATATAGTAGTTTTGTAATCAATTATTGCCGAAGCTGAGAATCGAACCAAGGGTCGTGAAACTGGAGAGGCCTATTTCCAGCATTGGACTGCCATAGGCTGATGATGATGATGAATCAATAATTGATGTTTTCTTTTTACCCGACTACGGCAAAGTCAAAAGGCAGCGTAATATGGCAGTTTATGTATGATTTTATGTTCCACCGTAGCGTGTAAATTAACGAACCAATTTTAATGTACGAGGATGTGGATGGAATGGTAAAAGAGATCCGAATGACATAGGCTATTTAATTTTGTACTGTATACAATTATACATATAAGTATTACAACAATACTTTTAATATAACTTAATATGAATGTTCTCCTTGAATGTAATATTAGATACTTACATATCAAATTTACGTTTTGTCGTACTGGCCACTTTGATCTGAAATATATCCTCTTTGGTTAGGAATTCCAAATTCAAAGTTATAAATCCATTTAGCTGGTATATTTGAGTTTCGAAAACAGTGATTCATTTGTTTTTTCCTCATTATATAGTTTTTTATTTGGCATCGCTCACCTCGCACAATGGAAAACTTTAAATATCGCTTTTTTTACGAGTATGACTTTTACCGTGGCCAGTGCTGCAGGAACAGTTCGAAGGATTACGGATGTGTATGGCGCTGGTGTCGCAAAAGAAAACACGGTACGTTTTTGGTACCAACGTTATCGTTCTGGAAATTTCGCCCCTCAAAACGAGTTTCTCAATTGGCTGCAGGCTTCGCAGTGAGTGATAAAACTGTTTTAATCCACTTGAAGCATATTGAAAAAATAAAAAGTTTAAACGGTGGGTACCTCATGAACTGAGTGAAGTGACCGAACCCTGGCGAACCAGCCAAATCCTTTGTTTTTTACTTTTGGAAACCCCCTCGGGCCTTCAGCCCACCGGGGCTTGCGACAGGGCGGTGTGTCGGAATCGAACCGACTAAAACCACACGGTGTGCCACTCTGCGCCTGAGACGGGGGGGATCTGGGAATCGCTTTCTTACGCCATTCGGGCCCCTCCCAGCGCCTGTCCCCACTGAAGCGGGCACCGTCTGCTGGTAAACTCTCTCAATTTAGGCGACGTACGGCACACACGTAACGTCGCCTACTCGTGGCTGGCCTCTGAAGCGGATGGAAGGGAAAACCCGTCCCGACCATCCGCGGCCATACTCAGGGCAGCATGAGGCGCTGGTAGGCGCGCCTCCGCCGCCCGGTGTCCAGTCAAATACTGCCCCAAGCGAAACTCAACTCGTAAAAAGTTACTTGTCGAGTGTTTGGTGGATTAGTGACGGTGTCGTTTACTGCAGTTTTGTAAAATGTGGTCAAAACATTACGTCAGATATCCACTGCTAAACAACCGAGACTGGTCAATCGCTCTAGGCCACTGCTACTTCAGTACAACGCTAGACCACACGCTGTATAACAGACAGTCGCTTAACAAGAGGAGCTGCAATTGGAATGCCTGAGACATCCACCGTACTCCCAGGACCTTGCTCCAACAGGTTACCATTTTTCCCGAAATTCGAAAAACCTTACAGGAGAAAAAAAACTCTTCTATGAGGTAGCCCAAACCACCTTCGGAGAGTTTATTGCCCCCATGCTGCCATCGCCCGCATGGTTTATTTATTGAAGTGATTAATGAACTACCTATAAGATGGCAAAAGAGCATAGAAAACAACGGTATCTACTTTGATTAATTAAATATATTTTGTTTTACAAAGAAAAAACGAACTCTATATACTTCCTAAAAAACGTCCATTTCATATGTGAGCACCTCATATTATGAAGCTATTCTCCTTAATATATATAGTAATAAATCAAACCCACACGGCGTTCATAAGGTTAAAAATTTTGAAAGACGTCTGTAAAAGCTGAAATAATAAAAAACAATTCTTTACTTAATAATTATAATGCATTAAGTACACTTATGCGATCATGCACGTCGAGTTCCAAAACATACTTATCTTAACAATATTGTTTACATGCGCAATGAGGATAGTAACCGCCACACTTGGATTTCGTTCATGCTTTCGGCCAGGTAAAGTGGAGTAATTTTGGTAATATATAATTAAAAATCCATATATTTAAAATTTTTAATACATCATACAACCGGTCTACTAATCTCAAACGCGAGGTTTTAAACCGACTTCAAAAAAGGAAGAAGTTCTCCATTGACTGTATTTTTTTATGTTTATTACCTGTTTTATTTGAAATCTGAAGCTTCCCGTGTAGTCCCATTTCAATTTGGACTTCGTTCTGGAAGTCCTGTTTTTTTGTTAAATTATTATTTACAGGACCCATGACTCAGCAGTATAATAATTTAGAAGGAAATATTAAGCAAATGTGAATTAGAGTTAACCAGCTATTATTAGAGATAGCCCGCTTCTCCTCCCGCGTGCATCTCGATAATTGCGATAAAAAGTAGCCTATATCCTTTGTTAAGAATCAAAGTATCTCGATGCCAATTGAAATTGTATTTCATTGAAATTAGTGCAGCAGTTTAACCGTGAAAGCGTAACAGTCAAAGTTACTTTTAAATTTATGATATTAAGCATGGATTAACAATTAATAAAAAATCTCTGGTAAGTAAAGGAGCCTGTATTTAAGTGGGTGGAAGAGTGGCTGTGTGTGGGGAGTATTGGTGTATGCTTGTATAAATACATACATGTTATAGATACATAACATTGGGTATAGAGCAATGTTAGCCTAGGTACAAACCTAGGACAAACAACGAAGTCATGGCCTCTGATTTAATCGCCGGGCGTGCGCAATTTGAATGTTAGTTATTTTGTATGTTTCTTTATTACGCTTTCACCCTTAAGTTAAGTGCAAGAACAAATCAAATACTTACATCAGTCATGCCATTTAAACAGAGTGTCCGAAACACAGTTTTAATTGCCACAGGGCGGCTTGCGTACATCAACAATATGAGCAATGTGATGCGCGTGCGCCGATTGTAATGGTGCTCCCAGCCGCGGAAATACAACGCTTGACGGACTTCATCTCCCTTTTGATAAGAAATAAGTATTTTATACTACAGAGTAGTCAGGTTAAAATATGACACTTTTGTTGACGTACAAATGAAAACTATCAAATTGTGGGGAAATCGTTTGCTGCATTAAAAACGTGTGGATCAGGTCCGACGCACGACTGGAATTTTCATGGCGCTTTTGTGCGTTATGCATTTATACTACGTTAAATGCAAATACGTCATTTGATCGTGAAACTTATCTGAAATAATAAGCCTACTAGTGCTTTTTACTTTAATAGTTCATTATACGACATAAATAACAAAGTGCTGCAGTGTAACGCCTCGCCTCGCCACACAGTGCAAGTATCAGTTTCACAGCAGATCTCTGTTAGGCCGTGGTATCACTCCGGTCAAGCCGACGCATTCGTGCCGAAGCATGGCTCTTTTTTAGGGAATCACGGGCAAACGTATCGCCTGATGGTAAGCGTCGCCAGACATCTGCAACACCAGATGCGTCACAAGTGCGTTGACGGCCTCTAAGGGATGGGGAGGAGGCTATCCCACGGTTCTTCTTTTAAAGGAGGTTTTGGGTTAATTTACGTTTTCTCCGCTACGTGTTCCTTAGTTTACTTGCTTAGTCGGCTTTTACAACACCCACTGGACGGAAAGGGGTGGTAAAATTCCAATTAAATCCAATATTATTCGTAATCTATCAGCACACCCATAATCTTACTTGCGTAAACAAGCAAAATTTAAAATAAACCACGATAATCTCACCTAATCCATAAGCAGTTGGCTATAATAGCAAGGTGTACTGCTAAAGAGGGTAGCTCCGACGACAAAAGAAACGAATTCCAAACTAATGTCTCCTTGGTGTAATGCCTAAAAAAAACTTATAGTTTGAAAAACCTTGGAAAAATATATTCTATTCTTTTACATGTAAATAAATGAAATGTAAAAAGCTGTGATGAGAAATATGATACGATGATAAATATGTAAAAATGAACTATCGCCTGCGGTATTCCCGAGCCAATACGACTTTCAAGAAAAGAGCGCACTCCTTTTTAAAAGAGCGGCAACACTTTTACGATATCTCTGGTGTTGAGGGTTTCTGTGGGCGGCGGTAATTGCTTACCATCAGTGATACGTCTGCTCGTTTGCCCCTATACCATAAAAAAATAGAACAAGCACTTCAACATGTAAGTTAGTGTGGAATTTATATTGTTTCAGTAAATTAAAAAAAAATTAAAAAAGAAAATATGTTTCTTTTTCAATAATATTTGGGACTGATAGCATGTGTTATCTTCTAAATCGTAAATAACTATTGTTAGCAGAGTAGGTGTGCAAACTAACATGTCTTAACAAACATCTTTCTAAACTTAATTTCTATAATACTAGAACATAATAACGTACTATGAATTTAAAATAATCTTTCTAGTTTTTATCCCTCCAAGATTATTTGAAGTCGGCCACTAATTCAAACGATTGTAGCTATTATCAGCTTTCCTAATAAACGCCGATTCGAAGGTTGAAATAGTTGTCAGTTATTTGACTTACTGACGTACCAATGACGATTATGATAGATTTTTATGGTAATCGGGACCAATGACTTAACGTGCTCTCCGAAGCCATGGCTTAAATACCGCCAAACTTTCATGCATCGGGGTGTTAAGATTTTTTCTAAGAAAAACTTAATATGTTTCTAGAATGCCGATTGCCGATTGAAGAATGAATGAAGAATGACTGGTCGGGCAGCCGCTAGACCAAACAAACATTTATAATGTACTTTTTAAGCCGATAAAAAGTTGATCATAGCAAAATAAGATTAATTTAGTGTTAACCCTGTTATTTCTCTGAGAATGAGAACCTAAGGAACGTTTATATTGATCCAAATGTATATTATGGATTTAGAGTATATAAAGGGGACACAAGGTACACCTATATCACGGCTTTATTATATTCTTGACGAAAAAGGTTTAGTATCCAATTTCGGACATTTAACACACAACGCCATCAACTACTGAACTACGCAGAGCATGTATTATAGATACTAGACAACTGATATTTTTTTTTTGTTAATACATACATTTGCAGATCATACAAACATTTATTCCGACCTGGAATCACGGCCGAGACCTCATGCATAGCAGTCGTGGACGGTACCACTGCGCCAACAAATTAAATTATGACTACCAAAATTTATTTAAAGTTATATGGGTTTCTAAACTGCGGTAAGCATACACATCATATAATGGCACATAGAAGAGATATAGACAGATCGATAAAGACCTCCATCCTTCTCTACTTACCACTTTAACTTCGTACGCCGAAACGGGTAGCATAACTGCCATAAATTTCAGCGTTAGTTCGTAGGCAACCTTAAATATATCCCGGACGAGGTCCACGAAACTATAATTAATAGTAATATGTTAGAGACTTCAGCATACATATCTTTCAATCATAATGTTATTAGGATACTTCCTCATTATAATACGAATAGACTTTAGGCTTAAAAAAGTAGCCTATGCCCTTCTCCAAGGTCCAGTGTACCTCTATACAGAAATTCATCTAAATCGGTTCAGCGATTTAGATGTCGAAGCGTAACAGTCAAATATATAGACAGACAGAGTTACTTTTGAATTATTAATGAGGAAGTATGACTTATTTTATAAACTCGTTAATTAAAGTAACTAAACCTGCTCATAGATACCAAATCTTGGCTTGGTTTTTGTAATAAGTACTCCGAGAGGCTCCAATAGGTCCATAAGTGTATGTAGCGTAGCTCTACGTACAAGTTAAATTTAAAATTAATCAAAAATATTTACCTGTATATTTGCTGCAAATGTATATAATTTCCCTTAACTTCTCCTTTATAACATCGTCATTTAATTCTGTAAATAAATTATCAATCCTCTTCTTTACGATTGCTAATTGTCCGCTTGCATGTAACATCAAAAAAGGCCCTAGTGGGACGAATGCTCTGTACATTACACACGCATAAAAAGCGTATTGCATGTAGCTAATATATATAATTTTGTATGGAAAAACCTAATTTTTTAAAACCGTTAATTAATTGTGAAGCTGCCTGCAAGAGGTGATGCGCTAATTTAAATTAACCCTGTATAATGCAAAACAATTGGTGTCCATAAGTTGGTGCCGTCACTACGTCTCCGTCGGAAACTCAAAACGTTTCGTCTTATATCATAAAGAAATTATGGTGCTTAATTCCGTAAACTGCAAATTTATCTAAAAGGTTAGTTATAGTGGTAACAGCTGACATTCAGAAGTAAGTCAAACACTTTAACCGACTACGTAAAAGATTTTGGTAAGAAATTAAGAAGCTTATGTAAACCGGGACATTATTAAAAATCTATTGACACCTTATTCATAAAATCGGTTTATTGTCAAGGCCCTTTGGTGAAACATTTAAACATACATATACTGTCAAAACTATGTTCCTTTCTTTTGGCTATGGTAGATAAAAAGAAAGCCAAATATGCTCCTACTTAAGTGCAGTGAAATATTTATTTAGTTTTGCTCAATTTACTTAAATATTATGAAAGGCGACTTCAAGGAAAGGGGTGTTTTCACGCGCTATTAAAATGGTGTGCTCAATGATTTGTAGAGCGACTTCTTTCTTCAAATTAGTACTTATTATGTTGTTTTGTAATGAACGTTTATGAACTGCACGTGTATTTATACACGTAACCTGGCAATGTCACATTATACATTGTATAGAAGCTTATGTTTATGGTTATTAACATAAGCTTCTTCTTCGCGTCGTACTTCGTAAAATTTGATTAATTATGTTAGGTGTACTGGCCGCATGCGTGCTAATGAATTAAATCTATATAAATAAATAAAATTGGAGTGTTTGATTGTAATGTCAAAATAACCTCTATTGCTAAACGCAAGCAATAAACCAAACTGTCTGTCTGTTTGTTCCGGGTAATCTCAAAAAAATTTACGAATAATTTATCATTTGGAAAACATTGTTCCCTTGATTTAAAATGATTTGTCTTTGTAAAATATTCTCACATTATCTAAAACTAGCTGAGCTCCGCGGTGTTATAGCGGTACAAAGGTATAGTGTGAATTGTATATTTATAAATTGTAGCCTATATATCTGATGTATATGCTATATTATTGTAAAGTTTCATTAAAATCCATTCAGTAGTTTTTACATGAAAGAGTAACAAATATCCACACTTACAAACTTTCGCGTTTATAAAATTAGTAGGATTGTGCAGAACATTTACTTCATTCTAGAACATAGGCACAGTAATGAGAAGGAACATTGGAACCAAAAAGTACATCAACTCACCTTGCTAGTGTGGTATTGTATGCTAAAACCTCCTTGCTAAGGAGAGGATAAACCTGTCCTAAGCAAGAAGGTTTTGGCATACAGCAGTATACTATTAAAGATTGTTAAGGATAACAGGCACAGAAACATACCTATCGAAGTAAGCGTTTAAAATAGTAGGCCCTCCTATGTGATAGTAGTGTATAAATACAGGTAAGTTGAACCAAAGTGATACCACGGTCATGTTATACATCATACATACACATCTTACCGTGGGAGACCTACGCTTTGGCATGAATGGGTCGGCTCGACTGGAATGACACCACGACCTCACAGAAAACCGGTGTGAAACAGCGCTCGCGCTGGTGCTGCGGGTGTCCATGGGTGGCGGTAATCGCTTTTCATCATCTCGTTTGTGCCCTGTTCTATTAACAAAAGATAAATATATTTTATAACGAACACGATTACCTTAAATTAATAAGTACACTTTGTTTTTTTCTTAATTATGCATGATAAAAACATTAAATAAATAAAAAAGACATTATCTACTTTGTCATGCATATGACACACACACATATAGAAATATAAAAATACGTAAATTAATATATGTCAAATTCAAACTTTAAAGATGATTAATATTTTTCTATAGCCCTACAGAATGTCAAAAGTTGTCATGATGATATCTTTGATGAGATAAATAGGCCTTGATAAAAGAGATCGAATAAAATTCAAACTAAAAATTAAAAGAATTTTGGTTGGAACTTGACATTTTGGCGACCACTAGTAACTAGTGTTACGTGAAAAAGTCATCTAATTAGTTAGTAAACTTTAGCACCGTCTATTGATATTCAAATCACAATTATGTATGTTTATTTATTTCGTTACAATGCATACACTACAATCAAGTGTCATGAAAATTTAGGCATCTTTGTCAAGTGAATAGGAAAAAAGGAAACGAAAGTCTAAGAAAAAGGGATCAGAAAGGGACGTACCTACCTACGAAACGTCATCTCGTAAGATACTGAAGTAAAGGAATATGGAGAACCTAACACGAACATAAATTACTCTGGTATTTTAAATCCTTTATAATGAAAACTGATATCCTAGGAACCCCATAACATTCGTATGCAAACCATAATTCTGTACGTTTAGTATTTTCATCCTACATCACCAATTTATTTATAGTTGGTGAGTTTTCCTACATACCGTAATGTATTGTAGCTAACAGGACGTCTTGCGCTTACGACAGCGCAAATTTAAACTTTCGGTGTTCAAACTTTGTTTAAACAAAATATAGTGTTCAGGAGTGTGTTAAAAGTGATCTGAATTTCGGTAAGTTTTTATTTTTAAGTGAAATTAAAAGTATCCTCTTTTAAAAACTTCTGTCATTAAAGAAAATAATTATTAGATGTATTCTGCCTGTCAACATTTTTTTTAATTAGTAATTTGAAAAAGGAATATAAATTTTGCAAAAGGAATCAATTTATGACATTGTCAGGCCTGATTTGTTTTTTTTTATGGCCGACGAAACTGTCTTTGAATGCTTAAGCGTCTATAGTTCCTGGCCTATTTTGTTATAGAATAAGAAGAATGTTTAGGAATTAGAGATTTTCATAAAATAAACAGTATATAGGTTTTTGTAATAATATTATCTTAATTATTAAGTTTGTAGCCAATGAACACATGTTTCTATTAAACATGAACACGTATAAGTATAGGCAATGTATTCTTTCATTATTCTAAAGAGCAGTAAATGTTAGTTTGTGGCCGAAAACATGGTACATGGGGAGTCGCTCTATAGATACACCAATTAATTACTTTCACTGCTCTTTTGGGACTTTATTAAAAAAATTGATCTTAAAACCAAAAAACAGATCAATTTAGAAGTTATCGAATCAAAACTATCCAAAAGAGTTATTCTGTTCAACTTTAAGATATAATGTGTTTTTATTAAGTATCGCTTCAACAAATATATGCTATGTTAAAGATAATAAAAACGTTTTGTTTTAAATTTATTTAAAAATCTTGATGTACACCAATAAATGACAGCACAACAATTATTTTAGAAAATTTAACGGGTAAATTATTTTGACAACTCCAAACTGACATCTTCAAAAGAAACCATTGTCGAAAGAAACAAGTGGACTGACACAAAACAATATGGCGCATGTCAGAAGCTATGCAATTAGCTTCGATGACAAATCTGTCTTCATTTCGAAGAGTTTTACCGATTAATATCTCTGTTTGTTTTTTCTTAGACGTGGCTTAAAAGATTTGGATGCGGTTTTCTATATACTTCACTTAACATTTCGTGTTTGTTTAATTTCAATCGATCGACAGATAAAAAAGTTATATCAGTTTTCTTTCAATTTCTTGCTAAATGTTAGAATGTTATGAGTGGCATTTACGTTATTCACTTTGTATTGGTTAAAACATTCAATTATGAAGGTGATTGCTGTGACCTTAAGTGTATGAGGTGTTGTTAATAACAATAAATTATTTTTCGATTTTTAAAATAAAGATGCTCGTCATAAATCACGACATGACCCAAACCAAGCCGAGACCCGGAGCAAAATTTTGTTTATAAGATATTCAAAGTCTTATTTCATCAAAAACGTATAATTCTTGTAGTTAATAAATAAAAACATATTATATATAGAAGAATATACCAGTAATAATAAAAAATAGAATCCCTAAAATTAATCCAGTAACCTTCACCATATCTCAAAACGCCTTCTGAACTCAACCTTGACCTCAAGACCTTCAGTATCTGTGTCCTCGTCCAAGGACAATCCCGGTAAGACCTACATCCTTGATATCCACGGTCGCGACCTCGTTCGAAGGTCTCACAGAAAACCTTGCCTTAAGGCCACTGCGAAGGTTTACATTCGAGGACGAATTCTGGATCAATACTATACGTCATTCCTTAGCTTGATTTGCGAGGCCGTTTTGTATCCCTGACCTTGTGACGTTGGAGGCCGTGTGACGTCACTTAGGAAAGTAAGCTTCTTGGGTAAAAGCAAAAAAACTGACGACGGCGTACACCCACAAGTAAAATATGATTTGTAAGTTTACATCGAAGCAGTGTTAGAAGAGTCAACAAACACAACCCTTTGAGAGGTTGTTGTTGGAGGTTGTTTGTTGACTCTTCTAACGTATACTGAAAACATGATGATGATAAGTTTTTATTTTTCATGTACATGATTTGTCTTTACTACCTAGGCAAGCCCCTAACTTGTATGAATTTATATATCCGTATTTCACAATAATAACAATTGCGTGCGGGTGTACCGACACTGTCTAAACGAATGGACTATAAAAACTTTGCATATATATTCTTTTCTCAGGGTGAGAAAATGTATCGATAATCTAGAAACAAAGCGGGTGAGATTTAGTTTCAAATACTTATATTGAGAAGAAGCTCTACGAAGAGAGATTTATTTATGTAATCGAAAGATCTTGCAATTTGATTGAAAGGTAACGTAAACTATTTGTATCACGGTCTATAAATATTATCATGAATAAATTCTAGTTCTGCATTTTAGTACGTAGGTAAAGGCTACTTTAAAACGGAATTCTAGGTCTCTGTCAACGTGTATCTTAATAGAGTTTTTATGATATAAGTGAGTATCATCGTCATCCAAAGCCTTTAACAGCTACTTGACAAAGGCCTCTCTTTAGAAAATAGGTTTTGACCTACTACGCCATGCTGGCCAGTCGGGTTCGAATAAGGTTGTCTCAAGATTTCCTTCTATTTGCACTGATGTTGTCCTGTGTAACTACACAGGGAGATACTATCTCCTTTAGTCCGGTCTTATGACACCCGCGGCATAAGAAGAGGTGGAAACTCGTAGACGAATCAGCTGTTCGTAAAGAACTACCGCTCTTGGACATCTGCAACTTAAGATTCATAATCGTATCGTATATCCTTTTAAGTCTTCAGAAAGGTTTGGACTACGGTAACCTGTAAACGCAGTGCTGGGCGCCCTGCGGCACGATGGACAACAAATTGATAGACCGGGATGGTTGGTGTTCATTGAGACTGGTCGTTTTGCAGTGAATTGTAGCAAGCTGATGATGAAAAAACCTCACTCAGTGATATATATATACCGGTACAATAGATAAACACTTGTATGGTATCATTCCAGTTGAACTAATTCATTCACTCTTTCCTCTAACGATAAACAAGTTCAACGTTTTAAAACTGGAAACAGACAGATATTAGTATAAAAAATTCCAGCCGTCTAGCATCAGTTGTATTGCCTGCTTTTTTAACAAGTTCGTATAAAAAAACATCTTCAAATTGAGAGATAGTATAAATTGCAAAAAAACATTACCCATCACGTATACCCAGTAACATTGGTTTTACAGCCTGTTCAGTGATATATAACACTATCAATCTTATGGTAAATACAGGGGTAATAACATTCAAACAGTGTAATCAAGAATTTTAACGCTTCGTAGTTAATGAACTGCCCACGCTGGTTCTGTTTTCATTTACTTCTATTTATAATCTGAATTAATAGGAAATAGGTTTTAAAGTGAAACTTATATTACTTCGCCTCAAATTTTTTGGTCTGTATATCGCATGTCGCGTGACGCGTGACGGTCGGCCAGTGTCCAGTGGCCAGTCGAACGGTGTGCCAGTGCTCCACGCTAATTTGTTTGTTTTTGTCAGTGTTTAATGTAAATGTTGTTATTTATTTGCTTTATTAGATTTATTTATTTGCATGTGAAAAAAGGTTTCACTTTACCGTGGTTTCATAAAACCATACAATCCTTTTTTTAATACTAAAAGACCTATACAGCAGAAGGTTGTATTCATAATAATTATGTTACGACAAGTTTAAATCTTCTTTATTTCAGTAAATTTATGTTTTGATAGTATTTAGAGACAAAATTTTATTATTCATGGTTGTATGTAGAGGTCATTATACTATTCAGTCTATTAGCGTCTGCTGCTGAACGTCTACTCGATGAGTCTCCTCAAGGAATGCCAACTATCAACGTCTTGGATAGTCCGTATGCATCCGCTGTCAGTCATTAATATATTCATATCAAAATATTCCAAATTCAAAAAATAAATTCTTGATTAATATCTAATGAATTTACTTCAAGAATCTCAAATATGAAGTCATATATAAAATGTATTTATACAACTCAGAATTTATTTTAGAGCATAAAAATTCGCCAGCGTACTCAAAAATAACCCATAAACGACATCAATATATATCGATTCCACAAAGGAATTTCAAATTAATCTAGCTAAAATACAACAATTACTTTCTGCAGATATCCCGTCGTTAAACCCACAACAGTAACCAAAATGGCGGTGATAAAAGTGTTATATAAATGCTTTAAAATATACTGCTGACAGTTTAAATCGTTGCTAAAAGTATGTGTAAAAGATTTATAAATTTGTATGCGAAAAATAACAAATGAATAAAATATGAGTCTGCTTTAATATCGTCACGAACAGAGAAAAACATTTATAACTCTTTTGATCGGTGCCTGCTACAGTGATAAATTATATGAATCGAATGTTAAGATGGAAGGGTAGGTGTCCATAGAAGTTATCACTTAAAACTAAACAACAGGGAAGGTCAGAAGTAAGTCACCCTTTTTTATGTCATCGCGTCACCCTACCAAAGGTTTGCGGTAGGATAGCGTATCGATGGGTGGTGTAAACCCGTTACGGAGGATTGGCTCGAGAGGCGTCACGGGACCCTCTCATATCGGCTGACACAGGTGATCACTGGAAAAGGATGCTTCAGAGATCACCTGTCTGATCTGCAAGGAGCCAACGCCTGAGTGCCTCCACTGCGATGGCCAGACCGTGTACACGTTGCTCCACACGCTGGCAGAATGTCCGGAGTGGGACGAGCCTTGGCGTGATCTCGTGGAGGCCATCGGGGAGTGGCTTGTCTCGCTCGGTATCATGATTATGTACATTCTGCGGAGCGAAAGCGCGTAGAACTACGCCGTTTCTTTCTGCGAGCAAGTTATACTTGCCCAGGAAACGGTGGAGCGGGACCGGGAGAGGTCTAGAACTCTACCGGCCTGCCAGGCCCGCGAAAGGGCCAGGTATCGCAGGTGATTCGGGTGCCGGAGATATCAGAATGATCTCCGTCCTCCATAAGCGCAAGCTTGAGGGTGACAGATAAGGCTATCAGTCCGTCCGGTGGCCCGAGGTACGTCGGGGTTCCAGGGTGGGTTTTCTTTCTAGGATACACCTGGTTCCCCGGCTAATAGTACCCCAGTGCGGTTTTAGTCGGTTCGAGTCCGACATGCCACGGGAGGTGGTATCCGAGGGGATTTCCGCACGAGAAAAAAAAAGGGAGGTGCATTTGAACAGGACTAAACCCACACGTGTGCCACTATGCGTGTGTACTATGAGACGGGAACTATCTATGGTCGGAGCCTTCTGTGTACACTTGAAGGCAATTCATCAGAATCATTATGACGAACAGAAGCTCCCGCTTCCTCTAATTAGCAAAGGCATAAAGAGAACCATCTACAGTGAGAACGAAATATTTTTTATAGGAACAACGCTTTTCATAGATTTATGTAGGCTAATCTAATAAAGTTAAGTAAAAACTGTTGACACCTTCCAATTTTTTTATGGAATATGGAGCAAACGAGCAGATGTATCCCCTGATGGTAAGCGATTACCGCTGCCCATGGATACTGTACCAGAAGCGTCACAAGTGTGTTGCCGGCCTTTAGTGAGTGGGGGAGGGTTTGGGGTACGGGCCTCCGGTATCCTCACACTTCAAGTGCTGTTTCAAACCGGTTTTCTGCTAGGTCGTGTTATCACTCTGGTCGAACCTGCCTGCTGGCTTCTATAGCCTGTGGAGCCTATCAAATAATGAAGAAACGGATATATTACGATTGATGTTCTTCTGTACAAAATTATAGTATTATGATTGATGTTTGCGTTCATGCTCATCATCATCAATGGCCTTTAACAGTCCAGTGCTGGACATACGCCTCTCATTAGATAGGAGGTTGTGGCCTACTTTCAGTGTGGAGGACTGGAAGGGTTGGTATGGAGATTATTACAAGTTTTTCTCCTCTTTGCAGTGACGATGTCCTGCGCAATTTGCTCCCCTAATCTTACACCAGCCATTGGATGAACAATAAATAAATAAATAATAAAAAGTTTATATTCTCTCCCACTAAAGTTCCTTAACATTAATGTTTATAATAATATATGTTTTTAAACTCCTTTGTGGGAGACTGGTATCCGTACTAGGTGTCTCTGCCACACATATCACTAGGGCCCCTTAAGATTGAAGTTGCTCACATAGAAAAAAATGTGTAATTAATACATAGAAGCAAGTTATTATAAAACAACAGGGGTGTTGGTAAGCGTTAATTAGATATAATAAGTTCTAATTAGAACCAACCAATTAACAATAAAAAACGTAATTTTTTTACCTAATCCTTTTACTAAGGCTCAAAAACAGTACCAAATAGTTAAACATTAAATACATGTCAATGTCAAATTCTACAATACAAATAAATATAAGCATAATGTATATTTTTTATTTTTTTTTATTTTAAAAACTTCATGCACACATGTACAAGGGCGGGCTTAATGCCCAAGGCATTCTCTACCAGTCAACCTTTGGGTGGTGTAGAAATTTTGTGGGGTAGATGCATTGTGGTGGGAAAAAAAAATATATATGTGTAATAGATATATATACGTATATCTATTACAAAATGTTAAGGTTAACATATTATACAACGAGCCCAGACAAGAGACTGTACTCAACAATCTAGAATGTCAAACAATAGTAAAACATCACTATTAATTACAACTACAGGTTCCTACGCTCAATTAACTGGATGAAGTAATGATGCTGATGCTCTGTTGTCAATAAGCAAAGAGTTGGGCATCCCGCCAACTGCTGTCGACGCCAATCAAATCAAAAGAAATTCGTTGAGGTCGAAAACCTGATATTATATCTATACTAAAATAATTTTTATTTTTTTATGGAATAGGCGGCAATTAAGCAGAGGTATCGCTTGATGGTATCCCCACTCACGCGGAGAAACACGGCTGAGGCGCTGTTTTACACCGATTTTCTGTGAGGTCGCGATATCACTCCGGTCGAGCCGGCCCGTGCATGCCGAAGCGTGGGTGGGGTCTCCCACGGTAAACTAATATATAAAACCAAAATAATTGTATACTGCGCTACTTCTCAGACTATACAGTACAAGCATCTTAAGAGGCCACCATGATGTGGGTCATCAAGCTGCATTATTGCATTGTCTGCATTCGAATATGCTGACCACTACTCTTGGATATATATATTATTTTCAGTAATGTATCGAAATAAATTTCTTAAGCTTTGTAGCATGTATTAAAATGTTTCACAATTTATTTTGTAATTAAATGTAACATGCACAATATGTTATTGTAGAATTTAGTGACGAATCTTTTGAAAGAAAAACATAATAACCTAGTTTAAGCCCGCGGCTCCACCCGCGTGTATGACGGTTATCGCGGCAAATAGTACGTTACGTTAACAGTTTCTCAACAATCTAACGTTAATCCAATTTAATAGCTATTATAGTTTCAATCTCCAATGATTTTAAAAGACAAAAATGAGGATAGGTATTAAAAATATTTAGCCACGCTGATTTTAGTACGGACGGGCTCGACCGGAGCGGTACTATCGTCGGAGAAAAGATCTATCTAAAAGTGCAGCATTCATGCTATCGTGTTCCGTTGGCGAGTGCGAGACCGGAGGTCATATGATGCAGAAACATCGCTAGCCCGCCACGGTGTGGGTCACCATGCTGCATTGTTATATTGTCTAGTTCCGCAATGAATATGGTGACCAATACCCGGATTCTTCTTTTGCTTTTCACCAGGCAGTGTAGAGTCACTTTGAAAGGCACATACATAATGAATATATTAGTAAAAATTTCAGCTATAATTTTACACACTATCAAACCTTGATTTGATCTCTATGTGACTATTTGGGGACTGGTCCCCAACCTGCACTTGGCCAGCGTGGGGACGTATGGCCTTAACCCCCTCCTGAGAGGAGACCCGAGCCCAGCAGTGGGACGTTATGGGTTGTTGTTGTTGTGACTATTTAATTTATAAAGCCCTAATTGACGTAAAAATACAAAATGTGTTGCGTGTTGTATATCGAAGATATTAGTTATAGAAATGAAACAAAACAGATTCTGAATTTCATTCAATATTTCTTACTCTAACCTCAAACAGTTGTTTGTTTCAGATAAAAATGCAGACGGAATTTAACTTTTAATTAGCCAGTTGGAAGATAAACGAATCGCTCTTTTATTTTGTGCAATCATACACTATTATTTTTATACGTTTGAATTAAAATTAAAATTTTATATTAATTAAACTGTACACTAACATCTTTTTCAAAGAGAACCTGGGACTAGCTCACTCTAATTTTTTCGAATCAGCATTATCTCTTTCCTTCCATTGCTTTTTCTTTTATCTACCTTTCACTTTTAGTATATTTCCTGTTTCTCCATCTTTACTTAACATATATGTCCGGTTGATGTAAATAGAATTATCCTCTACAATTTAACTAAATAGGTTCCAATTTATATGAGAATTCAAAACGCGAGTGCTTAAAATTTAATCAAATGTAGAATAATTTGTTAATACATCATAGTTCCTTTTTAATCCTACAAAACATGTGTCCGTAGAAAACGGGAAGTTCTGAAGTAAAACAATAAATAAATAAGTGTAAAAATGGAACACAAATGAATTGAGAACTAACTGAAAACTGCATTCATTTTTTCAAGCCTGTTATAAAATAAAGTAAAAAGGAAATATATTTCTGACATAATTATTACATCATCATCAACAACCCATAACGTCCCACTGCTGGGCTCGGGTCTCCTCTCAGGAGAGGGTTAAGGCCATACGTCCCCACGCTGGCCAAGTGCGGGTTGGGGACTGGCAAGACAACGTTGTGGCTACGTAATCTTACCGTCGGATGTTTTCAAGCCGCCCAAAGGCCTCGAACTAAGCTTCACGACTGTTATCCTATGATAACAACCGGGACCGACTGCTTAACGTGACCTCCGAATCACGGAGACGCTCATGATAACATGCCACTAGCGGTCACCCATCCAGGTACTGACCGCGCCATCGTTGCTTACCCTCGGTGATTGTTTCTAAACACCGAGTGCAACTGGGCTATGAGCGCCCCTATTTATTACACTTCTTGTATAAAATAAGCTTTCGTTAATCTATTAAATCTAATATTTACCAAACAACTTACAATTAATATTGTAAATTGTTTTAAATTATATAAATATTTTAAACTTCTGTAATTTATTTGAATTAAAACTAAGGCATTTTAAATAAATTGTATTGAAGTCTCGTTGATTTCAAGCTTTTGTTCAATGTTTACACGTATTGGGGAAAATTGGAGTCGTGTTTTTAAAAATATTTATTTAACTTTGCAAATTATGTACACATTATAGGTATTGAATCAAACAATGCAAATAAGTTTATTTCATTATTTAATAATAGAATAAAATTTTCCATTTTTTTAACGCACTTTTGAAGTAGGATTTAAACGATTTCAACTACTTCTTAATTAGATCGCTCAATTTTATCGAGGCAGACTTGTGCACTGTTTTTAAACTTGACTCTGCAAACTCTTCCAACGCAGCAGCATATGAAGTATTAGAGGTAACCTAGAAAGTTTTCTAGATAATCCCTTTCTGGGAAGTATAGAACATAAATATGTTTATACGTTTTGACGTTCTCTTTTCGCATTTCAAGCATGACATCGCATTTATCTCGTTCGCACCTCCAAAATGAAAAGAAAATAACTTTAATTACTATTTGACCTGGTTTTCATTATAAAAATTCAAAGCTCAAGTCATAAATAATTTTTATATAATTTACGTATGATAAGTGGTTGTTTACTAGAGAAAAGTATTAAAATAGGAGGATACAAAAAAGAAAAAACACTGCATTACTTAAAAAAAACTCTTTTTATTCGGCAGTTAATCAGCAGATCAAGGAATAACATATTGGACTATTAGACTTATTTAGTGAGTTGTTCGATTGTCAAAATTATTTGACAGTTTCTCCCGCCTTTTTGTAATTGATGCATATATTATTATCAAATAGCAACACTGAAACTGCGAATGAATTGAGACATTTGTCATTTTTTTATGCACGAATACAACTTTTATGAGTTGCCAAAAAATATTATTTCACATGTATTTGAGATATTATCTATTAGAATCTACTAATGAAATGATAACTTTATGTCTTTTAAACTTGTTGTCGCTATTTTTCGTTTCATTGAAAAGTGTTACTTTTCAATTTCTCTTTTTGTAAAGATATTCTTCTTAAATATGCTGCGTTCAATGGATGGAGTTATCCGTGTAGTGACGGATTGAAAATACGAACCATCACCACCACTGCTAACTCTAGAAGGCAACTCCACTGCAGTGAAAAGTTTAGTTAGCGTTTTATAGTGAGAAAGGAAAACCCCCTTTTAAGGAGAATTTATGATCAGCACTGCACTTCTAAAGACCATTGATGATGATGAATGGGTTTGTGGGTATCCATAGCAAGTCTTCATTTCGACGTCCGTTTCCTTGAGTTTTAATATCGCGCCTCGTTTTGTCGATGCTTATCTACTACTATGATTAAGCAAGTCCGAAAAAATAGACATCACTTTTCTCAATTTTATTAAAATCTTATTAGCTAAATCCTAAAACAAGTAAAGTCTTGATTTTCTTTTCATATGTACAACTTTCCAATGAAACTGAAGGTTTATGAAGAATATATAGACCATATTCGTACCGTGGGAGAGCCACGCTTCGGCATGAATGGGCCGGCTCGACCGGAGTGATACCACGGCCTCACAGAAAACCGGTGTGAAACAGCGCTTACGCTGTGTTTCATCGAGTGAGTGAGGATACCGGAGGCCCATACCCCAATCCAACGCCCCCTATCCCTCTCACCATCCCCTTTCCCCCCAGGCCGCCATAATGTGGGTCACCATACTGCATTGTTCTTTTTCGCATTGAGGATGGTGACCACCACTCTTGGATTCTGCTCATGCTTTCCATCAGGCAGGGCTGAGTCATTTTGGCAGCTTAAATATATATAAAAAAAAAAATACAATTACGAGTTGGATTTCGTACCATCATACATTATTACGCATGGAGGGTAAGAAGAAGCAGAGGATTGAATTAAGTAGCGTGCAATTGGAGAGGCCTATATCCAGCAGTGGACTATGATAGGCTAATGATGATATATTATAAAAAAAATATAATGTTGTATGGGTCACCATACTGTTTTGCCCACGTTTGCGTTGAGGATAATGACCACCACTCTTGGAAACTGCTCATGCTTTTTATCAAGCAGAGTAGAGTGATTTGTCATACCTAAAATAAAACTTGCAACTAGAAAATAAAGATAATTAAACAGTAAAAGATCAGCCAGGCGTTCCCGTCCAGGCTGTCATATAAGTCGGACATGTTGAATTAGTGAAGTGCAGCGCGCACATTTAATTATTCTTGGGATAACACCACCCACATTGACGTCCAATGATATCCTAGAATATAGTTTATTAAAATTCGTCTTGAAGGAACGAACGAACGACTACGACGAACTTAGTCCACCGTCATTAAATGCTCAACGATATAAAATGATGTTCTCCTAGCCGATTATGGCCACGGAGGCCAGTCTCAACGGAGACCAGCCAACTAAGAGATATTATAATGCACAAATGTGTGCGAAAATAAGTGCACTCTCTGTTCCCTCTCTCATATTATCCGATGGGACGGTTAAGCGACACGATTGGGTAGAGATCAGGCGCAGGATCGACAATTTTCCGTACTCTCCGAGGCTAACACATTGACTTCCAAATTCAAAACTGTTATTAAATATACCTATAATCAGAAAATCTTAATAACACTTTGGGGTCGGATACCTTTTGCTAGACCAACGAGTCAGTATACATATTATAAATAATATGATACGACTTATACATATAATTATACCTATCATACAATATTTGACCTCTGATTAAAAAGTTATTTATACAAATACACTAGACCAACAGGCCCCTCGTCTTGTGCCATGTTACACGCTTGCGAGGACTTGGCAGTCTCTCACAAACTACAAACACTCTCGCGCTTCCTTTGATCTGTGTTCAAAAACCGACACCGACTCGGGTCGGCAAAAAGCTATCACAATCTCACGCAACCCAAGCCAAACAGCCCGTTTACGTTTGTCTTGTGTTTGTGGAGGTTTGTTATTACACCATTAGGGGTAGGAGTCCGCTATACAGTTAATATACATACGATATGAAGTTTCACAAGTGCTAACTTATTTAATGGGTTGATTGTGTAAAGCTAAAGGTTTTAGAGCACAGTGGTGAGGACAGAGGGTCATTAGAGAATTCACAAGCCATATTTTATTTATATTTCAATATTAACAAGAAAAAGTACGTGAATATTAAACAGCTATTTTTATTAAGTTACCTATATTTTTAAGTTACCACTGTGCATTGAAGATTGTATAAACTGAAGTCGCTTCCGCTGTCTGTTCGTTAATTCTTTCAAACTTCTCAATGGATTTGCAGTTTTCTGTAATAGATAGTGATTCAAGAGCGTGATTTATACGTATATGTACAACTAGCCGTGCGCCGTGGTGTTACCCGAGGTTGTTATTGTACTTTTACAACAACGACCGGGGGTAACACTGCGGTTCGCTACTAGTCAAGTATAAATGTTAATTAATTGATCCAAAACACTTAATCAGTTAAACGCCCACTAGATCATTTCAGCGTCATTACTTTCATTTGAGTACGTCGCAATAGTCGCATGCGCATGCGTTCCAACCGTATAATGATTTATTATCTAAATTGTCTTCGTTGGTTTGTTTTCCAGCGGCATTTCTTGTTTGTAATGATGTTATATATTGCAACGCCTATTTAATTGCACTGTTAATTAAAGAAACAACGTTGATTTTTGTTAAAAATAATACATTTGTACTGCACTGCTTGCATTTATTGCAGTGAGAGAGAGAGAGGTAACCAGGGGCCATATTTACCCCTTTTCCTAGTACTAAGGGCGGGGGAACTGAAAGAGTGTCAGAAAGTATCTATATATTAACCGAAGATAATTTGAAGTCTGCTATGTTTCAAATTTTATCTGGACCTCCATGTTTTAAGTAAATAGTCAAGAAGGATAATAATTATCAGTGCCCAATTGGTAGCTTAAGTATAACCATTCAAATAGAAATCAAGTAATGTAAAAACGCTGAGTACCGTGGTGTTGATGCGGGAAACACCGCGCAATGAAGCTAGTTTAAAAATATAAGTGAGTTACTTTTTGTATCAACAGCTATCTGCCACTGAAAGTCCCGTCAATATCGGTCCAGCCATTCTAGAGTTTGAAAAAGACAAATAAAAAATTTTCATTAATATCAATGTATGTAGTACCGTATATGTTTTTATATGCATTTAGTGTAAAGCTGTTGATTTAAAATTACATACATAGACCTCGATTTTATTTATTTGTATGGATTGTTTGATTTGGGTCATGCATACATCCGACACAAAATATCTATTACTTTGACAACTACAACAAGATTGTTAGAAGTATTATTTATGTCATCAAGATTTCTTTCATTCTCATACATTTCTTTCATTTGACGCTCTCGGTGGCGCAGCAGTAGCGTAAGCGATTCGATCCCGGGTCCAGCCAAATGTTTGTAAATCTGCAAATATTTGTTTCGGAATTCGGATGTTTTAT
The DNA here is from genome assembly GCA_003709505.1 of Hyphantria cunea. Taxonomy (NCBI): domain Eukaryota; kingdom Metazoa; phylum Arthropoda; class Insecta; order Lepidoptera; family Erebidae; genus Hyphantria; species Hyphantria cunea. The sequence continues at coordinate 473,457 of PKRV01000501.1, forward strand.
ATGTATAATGTGTATGTATTTACAAAAAAAATATTTATGTATTTATATCAGTTGTCTAGTACCCATAAAACAAGCTCTGCTTAGTTTGGGACTAGATAGCGTAGTGTGTTAATTGTCCGAAATATTTATTTATTTCTTATTGTCTGTTCAATCTTGTTTAATTTAGATATAACTTTGTATTGTTTGCTGTTTACTGTTTTACTTAAAATACCGTGTATTCAAATCGATGTGTCGGTATTGTCACTATAATATTAGGGAAGATACTAATATCTAATAGTATTTACTACTGCAAGTGTTAGGGAATCTCATAATGTATAAAATGTATTTATACCATTAAATAATATTATCATTATATGGAGATAAACGGGAGATCTTTTAACATGATTTTAATTTTTGCATTTATTTTAGCTGATCTATTTTGTTGGGTGGAGTTATTTTAAGAAGCGCGCGCTGTGTCATGTTTCAAACAGTTCAATAAGAGGACTATAGTAAGTTTTAGAAGAACAAATGTAAAGACTTTGAAAAAAAAACGCCTGCTTTGGGACTTTACAAGAATACAATAAACGGCTACAAATAGCACCCAAAATTAGAACGTGAATTTGTGGATCATAGTGTTGTTCCAAATGGGTTTTTAAACAACAACACTCAGTGCATTAGAGAGGTGAGGGGCGAACGCTAAACGGTCACAAATAAAACCCACACTCAGAGAACAAAAGAGCAATTGGTGGATCACAGTTTTGTCCCATGTGGGTTTTGATCCCACAACACGTAGTGGCGAAGCGAGCTCTTAAACCACTACCCCATTCGTACAGGCAAAAATGATAAAAAATGGGATTCACGAGTATAATATATAACTTTATATTAAAAGAAATACAAGAGAAACACATCTTTCAACAAATAACGAAAAATATATCTACTAATATGTGAGATCTTTTCTCTCGCTTTTTTTTATGATACAGGTGACAAACGAGCAGATGTTAGTTGGTTAGCGATTGCCGCCGCCCATGGTCACCCGCCACATCAGAGGCGTTGCCGGCCTTTAAGAAGGAGTACGCTCTTTTCTTGAAGGTTTGAAGGTCGTATTGGTCCGCGAATACTACATGCGACAGTTTATTCCACAGTTTTATTGTGCGAGGCAGAAAGTTCCTTGAAAAGCGCACAGTTGTGGACTGCCAACCACATAGATGATGGGGATGAAATTTTAGCTTACCAGCATTCAGTAACAAGTACAATTTTAAAAGAAACCGACTTCAAGAACTAGACCAAATTTAAATGGGACCACACGGGAAGCGTCAGCTTTGAAATTAAAAAAGAATCATCAAAATCAGATCACCCAGTTCCGAGTCAGTGTCCACATCAGTTCCGAGGTAACAAATATAAAAAATACAGTCGAATTAAGGACCTCCTTCTGTATTGAAGTCGGTTAAAAAAGGAAGTAGGCATGAAACAAGAAGATGGTTGAAGAAAAATCGTAAATGTACCTGAATTTTTTCGTCAAATGGCAGGCAATATATATATCGTACCTGATCTATATAAAATCAGTTTAGCGGTTTAGTTTTAAAAGCCTAGCCAACAGACAGAGTTTACAGTATGAGTAAAGCTATTATTAGCTGTAAAATTCTGGAACAATGCAGACAATATCCGGCAAATATCAATAAAATCTAACTGTAGAAACCGCCAATCACAGGATCTCTGTAGGAAGGCCGTGGTGTGGAACAATGCGTCAGTAGCCCAAGGATTTAGAACAAAATGTAATAAAATGAGTTATATACTGTGCTGCGGTCAATATTACATGGATACAGTCTCATGACCTTGCTTATCTATACAAATATTATTCAGCTAAAGAGTTTGTTTCGATGAACTCATAGAGCAACACAGACCACAGACATGAGCTGAAGTATAACGCTAATTTGAAGAAAATAAATTATTAAATTCTTTCCGTGCTAGCTGAGTAATTTTTCGAAGAAGGCAAGCTATGTAACATCAGGCTATCTACTAACAGTAACCAAGTATCAATGAAAATGATACAAAACATACAAATTCAATTCAATTTATTTAATAAGCATTATATTTTAAACTAAATCGATTATATCCATACGGATTGCAACATAAAAAATAAAACTACAAACACACTATTACAATTGACTACCTCTGTGGCGTTGTACTAGCGTATGAGACTGCTGTGCTTGAGGTCTCGGGTTCAATTCCCGGGTCAGACCAAATGTGTGTATGATCTGCAAATATTTGTTTCGGGGTTTGGGTGTTTTCTATGTATAATATGTATGTATTTACAAAAAGTTTATATGTATTTATATCAGTTGTCTAGTACCCATGATACATGCTCTGCTTAGTTTGGGACTAGATGACTTGACTAGATGGTGTGTTAGATGTCCGAAATATTTATTTATTAATTTAATTAGAAAACTTAAATAGAACAAAATTAAATAAAATTAGAAAAAAAAACTTAGCTTAATTCTACATACGTTACATAAAATTAGTCTTTAATATTTAAATGCAAATAAATATGTCTTATAAAAGGTTGTCTGTAAGAGATCGTAATGAGCGATAAGACCCCGCCAATCGTCACATTTGTATGTTGTAATTTTTTTTTCTATCTGCTAAGTGTGTACAATAAAGATAAATAAATAATTACATTTAAAGGCAATTAAAAAAATATGTCTACATCTATGTGTGGACATTTTTTTTTTCTATACAACATAGAAGGAATTCATTTATAAACCTAATGCCTATTGTAATATACATATTAAATGTCGCTTTTTATGTAACATTTTCGTGTTACAAAACAGATAGACAGATAGACAAACAAAATTTCGCAGCCTATTGACGATATCATTAGTTCTAACATTTAAATTCTAACCAATACAACATGATGTCAGAACAACATCTCACTAATTAAAACAGATGTTGGTTGTCTGTAACCGTTTGTAATACGATCCAGGAGTGGACGACATAATGTGGTATGAACCAAAGATGATGAGCAAAACATTTAAAGCCAAACTCGAAATATATTTTATCCTCATTATTATCATTAAAAGCCTTGAAAAGTCGACTGTTGGATGTAAACTTCTCCACAGAAAGGAGTTTGGTCTACTGCAGCACGTACGCGAGACGGCTCGACCATAGTGATACCATGGCCTCACAGAAAACCGCTGTGCTATTTTTCATCGAGTGAGGGAGGATACCTAAGGCCCAGATCCCAGCCCCTCCCATCCCCCGAAGGCTGGCAACGCATTTGTAACACCTCTGGTATTGCGAAATGTCTATGAGCGGCGGTAATCGCTTACCATCAGGCGTTTGTCAGCCCCACTCTCCTTAAAAAAAGACAGTTTGGTATAGGGCTTCTTTCAACTTTTCTTCTCCTTGTAGAGCTGTAGTTCCAGTGCCTTTCCGGGTAAAGAGTCGGATATATATTACTAAACCAGCTGTTGCCCGCGGTTCCGCCCGCGTATATGCCGGTTATCGCGGCAAATAGTTGCCTATGTGTTATTCTGATGTATAAGATATATTATTGTAAAATTTCATTCAAATCCATTCAGCAGTTCTTACGTGAAAGAGTAACAAACATCAATTCATACTTATAAACTTCCACGTTTATAATATTAGTAGGATGCCAGATGTTATTTATACCAATAAATTGAAGTATCTGTTTTTGTCTACCTGTCTTTTTGGATATTTACCATTTTGAGGGGATTTCCATTAGCAGATAATTGATATTACAAGAAAAAATAATTAAAATAAATCGCAGAACAAACTTAAAACCTAGTTGTTAGATTAAATGTTACCCAGCTACACTGCGCGCCACGGGTCGTTGCACGTGGCGCGCAGTTTGTTCAGAATAAATATAATTGTTTCTGTCTTACATATTTTTGTAGTAACTATAGTATAGTAGTTAAATATCTTATATTTTAAATGTACTGTCGTTGGGAGTTGTAGTTTTAATAACCCTTCATGGTGATCACTGTGATATAATTAGGATTATTAACGTTGCGTTACTATTCGCACCCAGATTTAATTATTCTTGAGATCAGTTCAGAGACTAAAAATTTAGCTTTCTATTCAAAGTAGAACAGTGGATTTCTGACCGAGTAAGAGTAGTACGTCTAGCTTTCGTGGCTGTTTTCGAAAAGTTTTTGTGCTTATGGCCTTGTATCTTAATTATAACTATTAGAAAAGTTTTAAAGTTAAATCTCAAGTTTTCTAAAACATTAAATGGATTACAAAAACGTTTATTTCTTCGTAACATTCCTCCAATGCTATATCACCATACTATTAAAACGACAAGTAAATTATTTGTACATTCCATAAACAAATAAAGATAGTGTCATACCAAATCTATCAAATATTTTAAGCAGAAGTGCAGAAACAAAAGTAGGTTTGGGTTGGCTTCAAAAGTACTACGAGGGCGGATCAAATATGATCGAGACTGATCTCTGACACGTTTGTTTACTACCAATAAAATGTAAAAAAAAATTAGTTTGTAGTTTTGATACCGTTAACTAAGAATTCCTTGGGAACTCGGACAGCCATGTGCACACGAATTCCTGTGCCTCGTAGTCCTTGCTGAATCTTTGAACTCCGAGGGCTTCTTTCAGTGGTCCAAACATGTGGTGTGGACTGTAGGGGGGCTATTCCAGTAACTCACAATCTACAGCGTTTGTTTCCATCATATTTGAACCTTAGTACGATACGAATGTTCTCCACTCTATGTCAGACCTCTACAAGCAAAGCATAACGCGACATTGAAGTTCTGAAGAATTCCAATTAAACTGGTCAACGAATTAAGTCATGCAAAACGGTCGAAAGTCGACTCCCAGCTAATGCCTAGTTATTTTAAATCTAACAAAGCACTTTATTTAAGACATAGTTTTATCTAACTGGATTTAAAATAGCAATAAACAAAGTGTCTAGATGCTCGCCAAGTTATTGGTTAAACAGCTGTTCGCGGTCGTCTGGCGAAACATATGTTATCATTCCTTAGTATTTGGTATAACAATAATAATAAATATTTCGATTATCTAACACAACGCTTTCTAATCCCAAACTAAGCAGAGCTTGTATTACGGGTACTAGACAACTGACATAAGTACATAAATACTTGCCAAACTCTAAAAATATTTGCAGATCATACAAACAGACCGACCCAGGATTCGAACCCTAGACCTCATGTACAGTAATCACGTATAATACCACTGCGCCACTGAGGCGGTATAGATACCATTCTGACACCTTGAAAAAAGTACGTTTATCTTTAGTTTTCTTATTGTACTTAGACTTGTTTTTGTATAAATAACATAGAAATCGAAAAATCAGCCAGAATTTGAATTGGTGGTGACCTACAACGATAGAAATAAAGTGTCAAAAGTCCTCTTCGATCTCCCCATATATATGATAATAAATTCATAACTAATCATTCAAATTTTCTTTAAAACTTTGTTTTCTATCGAAAAGAAGTGACCTACAACAATAGAAATAAAGTGTCAAAAGTCCATTTAAATTTATTATATCTACGAAAAACGGCGTATTTTATCGAAAAGTAGTCCCGCCCAAAATCTATAAAAAATAGCTCTTGATATTCTACAGAATGATCTTAATAACTTTTTACTCGACTACGGGAAAGCTAAAAGGAAGGCAGTCTATATATGTTTGTATGTTCCACCGCAGCGTCTAAACTACTCATCCGCTTGAAATGAATGAGTTTTGTGTTACTAGCCTAGATGACATAGTCTATATAAATTTCATCAAAGGTTTTCATGTGGTTGGGTTTCAGATTTTTAAACTTTTTCTTGATTTCTAAGAAACAAAGCTCTTGGCTTCACTTGATGAGTTTTACATTTTCATGAAATGAACGTAAGAGTCAAAAGAAGATAATTTTAAGTATGGCAAGAAGATAATTTTAAGTCTTCTTTTCTAGGTCTTAAGCCACTCTTTTAGTAATTGTGTTATGAGAACAATGAACCTTCTTGGCTTAATATTTTAAGCAACATTACTTATCTGAGTATATACTAATATATAAAGCTGAAGCCTTTGTGCGTTTGATTAAACGCACTAATCTAAAAAACTGAAATAGGAGATAGCTCATTTATCGAGGAATAGCTTTAGGTATAATATCCTACTAAGATCAATAGGAGCGAAGCAACAATGGAAAATGTATAAAAAACGGGAAAAAATATTCAATAAAAGACGTAGACGGGGCTGCGTGGGTAAGCTAGTTTTCTGACAGGATCGAGATTGAGAACGTGACAACCTGACTCCAAAAAAAACAGGACAGAAATTTATTTTTCAAAGTGTAGAAGGACCACTCAGAGACACAGAGGTACAGAATCTTGAAATTGCTTCACATTGGTAACTTCAAATGCAAAAATACCTATACAGAAAAAAAATGATGTTCTTGATAAGGCCCTCTTTTGTCCAATAGTCAATACTGTAGCAAAGAATTGGGAAAGAGCGCCATCTCTGGGCGAATAGATAAACTAGCTCTCGATCGATAATTTGCGCCACCTAGTAGAAACGTAATGAACCCAGCTAAAACAAAGTCGAGCCATTCGAAAGCTGAAAAAGTCCCGTGAAAAGCGACGTTAGTGGCGAACCGCGGCATTTATTTGCGTCAATCCAGCGTGAACTTGGGGATGTACCAAAATAGTTTCGGGTTGACATACTGTGGAAACATGTAGTTTTTATTTTGAATATCGTGTCGCAAAATTTAATTTTACATATTATATGCAAGAAGTGTTACAGATGACCATAGAAATGGACTCGGGGTAAATATTACAACTAGTTTCGATGGAACATTTGCTCTTAGTTTTTTTATAGGCGTTGTTATCAATGTTTTGATTTATCATAACCTCACATTGTGTGTTTTTGCGTTTGTTTTCTATGATTTATTAATCTACTGTTTTAAATATAGATAAAACATTTTCTCGGACTGGTTACACTGTATTGTATTTTATGAATGAACTTTATCACTCATGATCGTATTTCTTTGTACATTACACATTCTGATGTTTTAGATTTAAATAGTTCTGTCTGGTTTATTTCAAGTTTTAACTTGTTAGCTATTTTAGTTTTACTATAATATTAACCTTGGTGCATCATTTTTATTCCAGACGAGGTCGATGATAGGCTAGACCATCATTGTGTATTGATATACTAAATAAAGTATAAAAGTTTGAAGTTTACACAATTACTGTAGCTTAAAAAGTCAAAAATAAATGTGCTTGTAAAAAAACTACATATATAATATTAAAGTTTAGGAAGTATGAAAAAAAAAAGATTTTCAGCTAGCCGACGTGATTTATTTTAAATAATAACGTTATATTGGTCTAAATACTACTAAAAACGTGCTATCATTGAGTAGATATTGATAGAAGTACACATCAAATCAAATATAAACACTTATCCGATACGCTATTTACAAATCCTACAAAAAAATGTAGGCACTTTCTGCTGAGGCGGGCGAGAGTTTCACTTTCCATGAGGTGACCCGTCAACACATTGCTTCAGCCTGTTCCCATTCACAGTTGAACGAAGGCCTCCCCCAAAGAGCTTTCCCGGTCTCGGAATTTCCGCATACATCTACTGCTAGCCATTTTTTTAAGTAATTATTTTTAAGCTCATTTGTGCCTATTGAAATTCTTATAAAGAAAGAAAGTTAGTTGGGTTAAGTTAATACGTTGGTCGGGCGGAGAGTGGCATGCGCCCTTCGCCCGAAGAGGTACGTGAGTGGCGTGAAGCCGCCCGTCGAGCCACGATGGCTCGTTGGTCTTCGCGGCTGGAGGCTCCACGTGCTGGCTTCGCCACCGTGGAGGCCCTCCAGCCGGTCATCTTCAAGTGGGCAGGGCGGCAGCACGGGACCCTTACCTTCTTACTGACGCAGGTGCTTTCCGGGCACGGTTGCTTCGGGAAGTACCTGCACTCGGTCGCGTGGAGGGAATTGAGTCCCACCTGCCACCACTGCGACTGCAGTGAGGACTCGGCCCAGTACACGCTGGCGGTGTGCCCCGCTTGGGCGCCGCAGCGACGGGCCCTCACTGCAGTTATCGGAGGAGATCTCTCGCTGCCGGCCGTCGTACGNGGGCAGGGCGGCAGCACGGGACCCTTACCTTCTTACTGACGCAGGTGCTTTCCGGGCACGGTTGCTTCGGGAAGTACCTGCACTCGGTCGCGTGGAGGGAATTGAGTCCCACCTGCCACCACTGCGACTGCAGTGAGGACTCGGCCCAGTACACGCTGGCGGTGTGCCCCGCTTGGGCGCCGCAGCGACGGGCCCTCACTGCAGTTATCGGAGGAGATCTCTCGCTGCCGGCCGTCGTACGCTCCATGGCCGGTGGCGAGAGCAGTTTTACCGCGGTCGCGACCTTCTGCGAGGAAGTCATCTCGCAGAAGGAGGCGGCGGAGAAGGCCCGGGCGGCGGAGGCGCGCCTATTAGCGCCTCATGCCGCCCTGAGTGTGGCCGCGGATGGGCGGGACGGGTTTTCCTCCCATCCGCTTTACAGTCCAGCCGAGAGGAGGCGACGTTACGCGTGTGCCGTACATCGCCTAAATTGAGAGGATATAACATATAGAGACGGTGCCCGCTTCAGTGCGGGCAAGCGCTGGGAGGGGTCCGGATGGCGTAAGATAGTGGTTCCCGGATCTCTCCCGTCTCAGGTGCAGAGTGGCACAACGTGTGGTTTTACTCGATTCGATTCCGACACTCCGCCCCGCCGCAAACCCCGGTGGGGTGAAGGCCCGAGGGGGTTTCCACAGGTAAAAAAAAAAAGTTAATACGTTGGTAGTCTCGCCGAGCTGTAAATCTTTAATGTTTCAAAAAAGCATTTGATCAGTTTAACGGTAACGTAGTCATTTACTCTTTTAATACCATAGTACATAGAAATGGTGTAAATTTTGTTTAAAAATAAATTATCACACACATCTTTGAAATGTTATGGGCCTTTGAATATCGGTTTAAGCCAATTGAAAAGCTCAAATTAAGCCCTTATTTACTCGAAAACTTTTACTCTACCTAGCCTTTATTATTCCTCAGTATAATCGGGGTCGGCTACTAGTTCAACCGGTTTTACCTAAATATCAGTCTTTCCACGGAGCGATTGGCATCAGACCTTTGACCGAATTGAATTAAAACTGAAACTGAACGTTGACATTCTACGAACGTAAAGGTTAATTATTAGAAATGTAACAAAAGTATGGAAATGACGTTATCACAACGCTAAGATACGTGGTCAAAACAAAATATTAGCCAACAATAAAAGAGATTCGATGTGAAAAAATCGGCTGATATGTTCAATATTTCATATCAGTCTTCAATGACTTTCTTACATTGTGTTTATTAGATGAAGAGATTTATTTGTACCAAAGCTAACATGAAACATCTATCTATTTCAGAGGCAGCTCCAGTAGGCTGGGTGATCGGCGTGACCCCCAGTGGTATATAGACTCGGCGTACGCGTCTTCTCTGAAGGTCTCATTGCGATTGCCAACCAGACAGTTCTTAGAAGGTAAGCTTATAATGGATCTTCGTCGCTAGCTCTTGCTGCGTCTCCAGACAAGATCTAGTTAGTGAGAGTAAGTTGAGTTAAATTTGGTCGTTGCCATGATTGTCTGTCAATCACTGACCCTTAGGTACTACGTATTACTGAGAAATGTATGTATATATATATAAATTGGATCTCTAATTTGAAAAAGATGCACATATCTAAGAGTTGGTAGTAGTTAGTAAGTAGCAGGTACCTATTGGCGACTCGTCATATTGAATGTATCATATTAACCTATTAATATTTTCAAAAATTTTACAAAAAAAAATACTATTATGTAGTAGTATTGTCCAAAATCGATATAGAATAAGCCTGAAAACAAAAAGATTATCAAGAGATTGAAATAATAAAACTGTATAGACCGATGATTTTTCAATTTGCTGAATTCAATAATTTACACTCTATGACAGTTATAATATTTAAAGTATAGTTATAATATATATATATATTATGAACAATCAATCTATTATAAAAAAATTAACAATATTTGTTAGTCAAACAATGTCTTAGTTGTAGTAGTCTGTTGCCATGGCAGGCGGTTAAAATTAGAACAAAGCACCCATCTGCTTGTCGTACGTAGTGACTGGAATAATGAGTAAGCGTATATAGCAATAATTGACGTTCTTTTAAACAGATTTTACTAAAAATTATTGTTTCGTGAACACAAGAGTTAAAACTTATGAACTTTACATCAAAAATGGTACAGTCTTCTTGTCTGAGAGTTACCGTCAAAAAATAAAAAGATAACATTAAATTTAATATTTAATTATACGTACCTACATTTATAGTTTTTGGTTATCCAGGTAGTTATTTAAAGGGCAGTTCTATTTACTAACCAAAATTCTGTATAATCTGGTATTCTAAATTCAAATTCAAAATCATTTATTCAAATAAGGCACTAAGTGACATTCATGGACGTTAAATAGTAGCTACAGTTTAAAAATCCATTCATCGATACAAACGGACACCACGGATGTACTGTACTGTCAAAGTAAATTAGGTGAAAACACTTAAATTCACTGCAAAATACGTAGATCCTTATGAGAAGAATACTGGCAAAGAAACTTGCAAAAATGGTCACTCTGTTTTAAAAGTTAGACAGGTTTTTAAAAGTCAGTTAGACTATACAATACACAGTAATAGGGACTTTTTATAATACCTGAAACGTGTAGGTGATGTGTGAAATGTTATTTATTTTCTACTTTACCTAAATATTTTATGCCGTACCATATATATAGAATACCTGAATTGTTCAGACATAACATTAACATTAATATTTGGTAACATTTTTTTAACCTAACACAAAAAAATTATAAGCATCAATTTAACTATTTTTATTCATAACTTTCAGACTTCTATCAACCCGGGTTTCATCTAGGCTGGATTAGACACTTCATAATGGGTACAGTAGTGTTCAAAAACCCTGTGTTCCCACCCTAAGTCATAGACAATACAACACTTTGACTAATGGGCCCTTTTGTATATTTTGTGATTGTCTAATTTTATATGTGTATAATCCCTGCATTTTTTATAATCGCCCCGAGTCTCCTTTTCTTTCTTGATTGAAAACATTATAAATTGCTACTCACCTAAACGTAGCACAAGTATGCAACGCCATCTATGAATAATACGACAAACTTTTTTTGAGTATGCGTTAACTGTATGTTGAGTTTTGTGTTTGTTACAACTACTTGCCGTTAGATGGTACTAAAGTACAAGTGTTCTGTATTTGGTCCACATTCGTAAACATTAAAGTTTTCAACTACCTATTTTTAAAAAACGTTTTGTGCATCAATTAACAGTACTTAAGTATGTATTGAGAACTCAAGTCCTTCATTAATTGTGTTGATTGGTTTATTTTTCAGTTGTATTTATCTCATTAAATTATACAGTTAAATTAATATATTTATATTATGTTTGAAATCATCTAAATATTTCTTCAATCATTCATTCAATCTTTAGATATCTAGACACTTTAATTACTTCTATTCCGGCTGTTTATATAATGAAATCATGTCTTAAAGTTTTGAAGATTTTCGTTGTAATGTATAGTAGTTTTAAGTTTAATTATTTTTAATTAAAAATTATATGATACCAGATGCTCGTGAATGCATATTGTATATATGCATTCACGAGCACTATTCTTGTATTTAAATAAATAGATATACAAGAATCTCTCATAAAAAAATTATATTATTCAGTCTTTGAACAACACTTACCAAATTCCATGTGGACCTTTGAGAAAAATACATAAATTCAACGTTAAAAAAAGATTTTGTTTATGTTAAACTTATTATTAGTTTATATTTTTATTATAACCGCAAGATTTAATTTTATGAGAACAGGTGTATAAACCATTTCATGAGCAATTCATATTGTAAAATATTTAAGTAGCTCTGATCTTTTACATAAATCTTCGTAGATATGTACTGTGAGATTCTACAGATTTGACGAACTTATACATTTCTTTAAAGAGAACTCCTGCTCTAATAATACACTTCGTGTCACAAGAACACCCGATTAATAAGAACATCAAAGTAATAGAGCCACGCTGATCTACTTCCCTTTCTTTCACTTTTTTTTCCGTCCGGAAATCGCCTCGGTAGCATGTCGGACTGAAACCGACTAAAACCGCATGCCATCGCAGGTACTAGGAGCCGGGGAACCAGGTACACCCTACTAAGGTAAACCCTGAAACCCCGACGTACCTCGGGCCACCCACTGTCGGGAACCCTAACGTCCCTATCCTATTCAGAAAGGGGGGCGAGCACTTTATAGAACTTGCGCCGCCACCCCGGGTTTCTGTACTACTCTCACAGATCTGTTCTTGATTTGTTATGGTTACACAAGATGAGTAAGGTAATACCTAGAATGGACCAAAGTATTTATTATTATTTATTTTTGAAACATATTTATTAGAAATACATATTTCGGACATCTAACACACAATGCTATCCAATCCCAAACTAAGCAGAGCTTGTATTGTGGGTACTAGACAACTGACATAAATACAAAATCGGGAATTGAACCCGAGACTCAGCACAGCAGTCGCATACGCTACCACTGCGCCACCTAGTCAGTCACTATGAAAAAATTAAACAGAAAAGTACTGTTCCAATGACTTCTTGAAGGTCGGTCAGATTATAATTTCTCATACTGACCAAGTAACCCATAAATCTTATTATTCCAACTCAAATTCCAGACTGGAAAAACATCTAAGGCTTGTAACAGTCATAAAATGAATAATTCATATTCTCTGTCACTATTGGATAGGGTTGTCTTATTACTGTTGCATTATTTAAAATAAACACATCGTTTTTTACTGCGCTAAGTGTCGTAGGTTCAAATTCCACATGGAACAACACTTTGTGTGGTCCACAAATTGTTGTTGTGAGTCTGGGTGTTCTTTGTGTCCATTTCATGTATGTTTGTTTTCAACACATGATGTATTTTCATAATGCGGAAGTTGACTTCTTTTTTAAACTAAGAAAATACAAATAAGTTGTCAAAAAAGTGTAATTGTAATAATTAGAAACTTAAATTGTCCATAATCTTTATTTACACTTTTCATTTTGCTTAAAATTAAAACTTTTTAGTTAATCTAAATTGAAACGCCTGTATCATATATACTCGTATGTTGCAATTGGACAGTATTGATCAAACACTCTTATGATCTCTGTTTGAATCTCTGATCAGATCGGATGAAATTTATGAACAAATACTATCAGAAAAATTAAAATGAAAATTTACCCAAAAAACCTCTATAAAAATGTGTACACATGTTTTTGACATTTCATAATAATAAAATTTTGAACAAAAAAGAACCGTCTTCAAGAACTAGAATTGAAATGAAATTACTCAGAAAGCACTAGCTTTGAAATAAAAAAAGAATCAACAAAATTGGTTCACCCAGTCGAAAGTGCTGAGGCAACTAATATAATAAAAATACAACCGAAACATTTTTTGTAACCGATTTCGAAAAAAAGGACCATCCTTTTTTTTGGAAGTCGGTTATGAAAAATTTGAATAAAATTAGTTTTAGACGGCAAATACAAATGAAGCCTATACTAAACCAAAGAAAATAAATAAATAAGATTATTATAAATATGAAACAATCATTTCAGTAGTATAGTATAGTAGCGAGCATTACTATATATTCATTGAAATTCAAAACGTCAATATTTAAACGAATTTGACAACCCTAATTTTCTTGGTGACATGTCGAGACGTCACGGGTAATTACGACGCAACTTCCTGAGCAAATAAACATTTATGACAAAAAATGGCAGGTCTATTTTAATTCTTCTATCTTTCGAACTAAATACAAGTGTTAGAGCGAAACAATTTTCACCATATTTAATTGTTAATAAATTTTTATTAAAGCTAGCCGTATGTAAATTCAAAGATTTTATAATATTATTTTAAAAGAATTGTAAACACTTGGTGCTCCTTTTACGAAAATTATGCGAATGAAGGAGAGATATGCAATTTAAATATATTTGTGTTGTTGAAGAGAAAAATTCTTTATCTGCGTTGAGCACTTTTGGTAGGCGAAAATTTTATGGGTTCGCTTCACCGACATGCTAAATTATTATATATATAGTCAAAAGTCAAAAGTTTTCACTTCTATCGGAGGTCTGACTCTGACTGCCATTTTTTTTTACATTTAAAGGTTATATTTATGTAGAGTGTAGAAAGCAAAATTATTTGTTTAAGTATTATGATCGAATGTCGACCACTCTGCGACCACTAGCAATATTAAGTTTATTAGGGATCAAGGGATCTCAAATCAAAGGCCCTAGTTAGCTGCCTTGTGATACTCCGGTAATAATGCACTACGTACTATTAGTATATTCATCTTTTTTTTCTCATTAGCATCATTATATGGCATCATCTAGTTTCTTCTGCGTTGTATTAAGTAGTGAAAATTTTATAAGTTATATAATATCAATATATTATCAATATTCATTTAGACAGAGTGGTGGAACGCGTTATTGAATACTACTGATGTCTGACTTAAAAAAAATTGAATCCTCTAGATTTTAGATATTAAGAAGTATACTTTGGGATTGTCATTCTTAAGGTTGTTTTTTTATGGGGATTTGGTAATGAATTTTTCCAAATATCTTATTATTAGCTTTTGCCTGCGATTCCACCCGCATGAATGTCGGTTATCGCGTTAAAGACTAGCCCATGTCTTTTCTTAAGAATCAAAATTACCAAATTTTATTGAAATTTGTGCAACGATTTAACCTTAGATGTATAATAGACGTACAGATAGACATAGTTACTTTCTAATTTTGCTAGTATACAGAAATTTTTAAAACTCATTACAGGATGTTCTTTCATCCAGTCCTCTGGCATAAGTAATAAATCTGTATATTCTACCAGATTAGTAACAAGGTTAACTTTAAGATTAAATAGGAAAACTTAAACTAGGGAAGTACAATTGGCGGCCTTATCGCCCGGAGGCAATCTCTTACAGGCAAGCGTGACATAGGCACGGAATTCATTTCTTTTGCAACATTTTTTTGTGTTAATTAATTAATTTATCTAAAATGGGTTGTAGTAATATGTAAACACTAAATTTAAAACAATCCCTTTGTCTTCAGCGACAAAGTTCGCTGAAGAAGGAAGGATATATTTTATGGAAGCAGTGCTCCATGAACGTTAATTCTTATTGTAACTTTTCATTTTTAAAAGACAACTCCCGCTTTAAGAATATACAATATGTGTCGTGAAGTTTTCGAACATATCTATATGGAACGCACACAAAGAACACCCTGGCTCAGATCAACAATTTGTGGATCACAGAAGTTATTGTTCCATGTGGGGTTTGAACCCAATTTAAAAATCGGTGTGAAACAGCACTTGCGCTGTGTTTCACCGAGGATGTGGCGACATCCACATACAGCGCAATAGAAATATACTACAGTACCATTTACCGAAGATAAACTGAACTACGAAGTAACTTAGTGTACGAAGAAACTACCAATTCTGAATGGCGCAATAAACAGTTCTCGCGCCGATTAACATAGATACAACAACTCAACTCCACCATTCCCCATAGGCCAGCAATGCACTCGTGAACGCCTTAGGTGTCGCGGATGTCCATGTGCGGCAGTAATCGCTTACCATCAGGCGATACGTCTGCTCGTTTGCATACTATTCCGTAAATAAAATCATAGTATTTTACATAGCCCATATTCTCCAACAGTTTCTAATCCACATTCATACAAATGTAAATATGTATAAACCTTGGGCTTTATGGCAAGTTCGGACTGGCACAGAAGAATTTCTGAACAAATAAATACTAAAAGAAAAAGTAGATAATTCATAAATTTCATATAATTTCGCAATTTTTTAGACTTATGTCGCCTTTAATACCCGTAATTAAAGGAAACAGCCATACAGACGGATTTCCGGAGCAGCTCACAATTTACGATATGAATCTTAAAAAAACAGAATCGTGAAGGTTTCAAAGTATATAGTACGAAGATATGAGTGTTTTAAAAATTTTTTGAATGAATTGTTCATTCCACTTAAAATGAATTCAAAAACCTTGGATTTTTCTTTATAGCGTAATTTAATATGCGTTTGTTTTCCACTTGCTTGATGAAAAGTTAACTGTAGGCCATATTTTGACAAATATGGATTGAATCTTTTTTTTCTTTCAAAAAGACTACTCTCGTATTAGGAATATCCATTCCTGTGTCACGGGGATCATTACAGACATACAAGAAACGGACACAAAGTACACCCAGACTTAGAACAATTTAATCAACTTAACACTATTTTTGTACGAGAAACTACCTCACACAGAATCATTGTTAAGGCAATTTTTAGGCTTAAATACTTTGCCATATGTAATTGTATATCTAAGATTTAAACCACGACCCTGGTTGAAGAAGTTAATCTTATTCTTTCTTAAATGTTTAAGAACTATAATCATCTGGAAGATTATTTCTGGCCAGACTCGAACTATAAAGTCACAGTCCAGTGTTAGAAAATTGTAACAACGTAATGGGTTTCAAAATGATTGATTCTTCATTCAGATCATGCATTAGATTATGCTGCGGGATAAAAGCCTTTTCTTTGGTTTACATAAGTAACCAGCTTCTGCCAACGGCTCCACTCTCGTGTATGTCGTTTATCGCAACAAATAGTAACCTGTGTTTTTCTCCAAGTGCAGCATTGGTCCTCCGGTCTCGCATTCACCAACGAAACACGACAGCACGAATGCTATCATTTCCCGTTGATCTTCTGTGCGAGGGTAGTACCACTCCGGTCGAGCTCATATCAGCTCAGATCAGCGTGGCTTTACTACCTCTAGATTAAATGTAATCTATATTTCACATACATCTACTGTTTTATGTATGTCAACTAGGAAGCCAAGTCACAGTCAACAATTCTATTCCTGGCTTACAAATTCATGATTTTAAAGAAAATAAATGAGCGAAAACATAAACCATACAGTTTTAAAAAGAACTTCTTACAAGACGATTACAGTTATAATAAATTTTATCGATATCTAAAAATGTTTATCTAAGTGACGTTTTATGGCGCCTTGTGACTCACGGACGAGACACATGAACATTTTTACACCTTTTTTTTATAAAACATTCTGAAAGACTGCCAAAGTTTAGATGACGTTTTATTAAATTAAATATTATAATTATACGGGTCAGGTTTCGATGTTAGCGGAGATATGTTACTACAGAATTATATAATTTTATTAACTGACCCGGCAGATGTGATTTTGCCATATATAAAAACATATAAAACATTGATGTTGGCTGATTCTCAGACCACCCCGATATGCACACAAAATTTCATGAAAATAGGCCCAGTCGTTTCGGATGAGTTTGGTAACAAACACCGCGACACGAGAATTTTATATATTATAAGATGTATCACCAGCTTTTGCCCGCGTCTCCACTCGCGTGTGTGATGTTTGTCACGGTAAACGGTACACAGCAGCCTATGTGTTATTGTGACATATACTGTAAAGTTTCATTTAAATCCATCTAGTAGTTTATGTGTGAAAGAGTTACAAACATTCATGCATCTTCATAAATTTTCTAATTTACTATAATTAAGCAGGTAGTATTGTCAACTTTTAGGAACATTGTATTTAGCCGATAAATAGTTGATTTTAGATCTAATAACATTCTAAAATA
The DNA here is from genome assembly GCA_003709505.1 of Hyphantria cunea. Lineage (NCBI taxonomy): Eukaryota > Metazoa > Arthropoda > Insecta > Lepidoptera > Erebidae > Hyphantria > Hyphantria cunea. Next base: position 491,188 of record PKRV01000501.1, read on the forward strand.
TGTTTATTTGTATCATACTATATCATTCGCTGTAATATAGACCTAACTAAAGTGTTATGATTTACTTAATTACATACTGAAAAACATTATAGTATCGAATGTGAAAATAATATCTGAATGCGTTTATTAATAAAAATATTAAGTTATTAAGTGTACGCTTCAAAAAACTTGCGAAGATTTGCATCCATTTTGCTCAAATTTTTAAAGGTTTTAGAACTCGCTTCAAAAAATTTTTTTTTTTGTTGATATCAGTTTTGTTTTTCGAAAATACTTTAGCCATTTACTGTATTTTTATTTTTATAAAAATTTCAGAGTGCTTATACCAGACCAGTTCTCACGATTAAATAATCCGCTTGCAGTAGCACCGTAGCCCCTTTAAGATTGCCTAGATTTTGTGTATTCTAAGATACAAATATATTAATGATAATTTGGCATCATTCGCAACTTTGTTATATATTAACTGCATTTCTATCACGTTATATATGCGTCTAGAAAATTACTGTATGTCAGAGACTACGACTGAGCTTTGCGGAGAAATTAGGATTTACCCCATCAGTGTAGTGTTTCAATAAAATATGATGTTTAGTACCATTTCATAAGATGTTAGATCAGTAGGTGTTAAAATACAGTCCACTTCTGTGAATCAGCACCAAAATTAAAAGAAGGTTTGAAGTGTTTTCTCTACTGGTGTGGTTTGGTATATAAATATATTTGCTAGCTCCGTCTCAATCGCTGTCTTTAAACTTTATGCAAATTTTTTTCTTTTCTTTTTTGGTTAAAAAGTTTCATCATTATCACATCAACGGCCTTTAACTGTGTGGAGGAACTGATACCATGTCCCTCATTTATTGTTTTGAAATTTGGCATTATAAAAAGTCTTGATATGATAATAATAAAACGGCTTTATTGGTTCCAAATTGGCATTTTTTTTTATGTTTTAGGGGGCAAACAAGCAGACGTATGACGCCTAATGGTAAACGATTACCGTCGCCCATGGACACCCGCAACTGGGGGACGGGAAGGAGGATTAGGGGAAGGGTTGGATTATGGGCCTTCGGTATCCTCACTCACTCGGTGAAACACAGCGGAGTCACTGTTTCACACCGGTTTACTGTGAGGCCGTGGTATCACTCCGGTCGAACCGGCCCATGCATGCCGAAGCGTGGCTCTCCTACGTTAAATAACCCAACAAAAACTCTACTACTAAATAAACTACATCTATCTAAATAAAAAAATATCTTTAATGATTATTTTAATGTGGACCCTCTCAGGGTAAAAGCTTCCTCCAATGAGTTCCATTTTTCTTAATGTTTGGCGGTGTTCATCCAATCTCATACAATCATCATAATCACCTGGCGCAGGGTCTATCTCTCCTTCTCACACCAGTCGGTCCTTTCCATTTTGTGTCAGTTGTCCATCGATTATCAGCGTATGATAAGATTTAAAGCATTCTGTTGGACTGTCAGCAACAAGATCTTAGTCAATTGCGTCGCCATTTTTAATAAAACTAACGTTCAGCAAGATGAAAGACAATATCATATCAACAACCCATAACGTCCCACTGCTGGGCTCGGGTCTCCTCTCGGGAGAGGGTTAAGGCCATACGTCCCCACGCTGGCCAAGTGCGGGTTGGGGACTGGTAAAACAACGTTGTGGCTACGTAATCTTACCGTCGGATGTTTTCAAGCCGCCCAAAGGCCTCCAACTAAGCTTCACGACTGTTATCCTATGATAACAACCGGGACCGACTGCTTAACGTGACCTCCGAATCACGGAGACGCTCATGATAACATGCCACTAGCGGTTACCCATCCAGGTACTGACCGAACCGTCGTTGCTTACCCTCGGTGATTGTTTCTAAACACCGAGTGCAACTGGGCTATGATGAAAGACAAACATATGCTCAAACAGTGAGACATTCAGTTTGTTGAGTATTTAACGATAGACAGGAGAAATAGTTTATGCCTTAAGAAAAATCATTAAAAACTGTAACATCTTGATGTATAACGGTAACATCTAGTTTATGCCTTTAGAAAAATCATTAAAAACGGTAACATCTTGATGTGTAACGGTAACATCTAGTTTATGCCTTTAGAAAAATCATTAAAAACGGTAACATTTTAATATAGGTAGAATTTTGTTGATGACACAGTTATTTCGCCCTTTAGTCAATACATAGTTTAGACTTCGAACTGTTAAAAAATATTATTATCGGAAGAAAATTAACAGATACTACAAAAGTTATTTGTATAAATAATAAATAAATAAATATTTCGGACTTCTTACACACAACGCCATCTAGCCCCAAGCTAAGCAGAGCATATCTTATGGGTACTAAACAACTGATTTATATACATGCATATACTTTTTTGTTTTACTTTGTAAATACATACATATTATACATAGAGAACATCCAAACTCCGTAAGAAATATCGAATCTAACCCGAGACCTCAAACACAGCAGTCGCATACGTTACCACTGCGCCACAGAAGCAGTCAAAAGAGTAAGTTGTATCACAACACAAGGTCAAATTAAACAAAACTTTAAGCATGCTAAGAACATGAAAGTATTTTTTTGTTTGAGCCTGATGGAAAGCGAACGCAGACAATGCACCATTGCATCATGGTGACCTACAACCATGGCGGCCTAGTGATGCTTTCACATCATTGAGCCTTCGGTCTCTCAATTATCAACGTAACATAACACCACTAAGGCTGTCATTTTGCGATGATCTTCTGTGCAAGGGTAGTACCACCGTCCCAGTCGGTCCGATTGTGCTGAAGTCGGCGTGGCTGGTATTACTATTATTTCTAAAGGTAGCACCTTTAGAAATAATAGTAATACCAGAAGTCGAGCAGTAAAGGCGCCTATCTCAGCATATCACTGCCGGTCGGTGACGCAGCGGTAGCGTATGCGACTGCTGTTCTTGAGGTCTCGGGTTCGACTTCCGGGTCCGAGTCAAATGTAGGTATGATCTACAAATGTTTGTTTAGGAGATTGGGTGTTTTCTTTGTATGATATGTATGTATTTACAAAAAAAAAAGGATATATATGTGTTTGTAAGTTGTCCAGTACCCATAATATAAGCTCTGCTTAGTTTGGGACTAGATGGCGTTGTGTGTTACATGTCCGAAATATTTATTATGTCCTAAATATTCAAAAATATTTATTTATATTGCTGTAGACTGAGTGACTGCAATAAGGACCCACGTCCAGCGCTAAAACCTTCCCGTGGTTACTCGTCTCAGTTTTCAGGCAAACACTATTAAACGTCACACACATACACAGATATCAATCCTTTGATATCAACTGTCCTAATAATTACAACATCACTTGCAAACCACAAATGCATCCAGAATTACATTTTCATTCAGAAGTATTTCCTAGTGAGTGTGTCCGATATTCTGGAACCGGTGACATACTGACAGGATGATATTTTTGATATAAGTGAGTCATGGGAATGAGTGCCAAGATTGTGAATATTATACGATTATGATAATTCTACGGTGGAAGGGAAGTGGAGAGGGGTGGAGGGCATCGGATACCATTGCAATCCTGACCTAAAGAAAAAATGCTGTTGAGCAAGTCAGTTTTGATAATGTCAAAAACTTGTCTTGAAATTGTTGCGGAGGTTAAGTTTGTAGATAATTGACACAGCTATAATTACTCTGTCTATAAAAGATAAACTATCTGAGCCACGCAACTTCGTCTGCATTTCTTTTCAACCATGCTCAGCTTTTATTGGTCTTAGCGTGATATTACCTATCCTATTTTAGGCACTCGATCAAAACACACTTTTGACAAGAAACGTAATAATCGGTTACATATTCGGAGTTCATCGAGAGCGACAACGTGACACGAGAATTATATATAATAGATTATAGGTAAACAATTATTAGAAAAATAAAGATCACGGGTCCAACAGTATGATATCACAGTCTCGCAGAAAACTACCTTCCCCTATTCCGGGAGGAACGGAAGCACCCGATAATTATCAACGCACATCTTTCTCTTTGAGGTGTCGTTGGACACCGGCCCTTGGGTAGCAGCTCATTAGCCTTTTATGCCATAAAAATCAACTTTGGTTCGTAAAAATGCAAGTTTTAATTTCTTTAGCTTATAGTTTGGTATCAAACAATACATTAGTATTTTACTATTTATTTAACTAACAGCTGACCCGTGCAACTTCGTTTGGAATTGTCAAAAAATAAAAATTATTTTCTCTTTCTGTGACTCTTTCATATAGCGTTCGTTGATAAATAGGCTATCGAAAACTTAAATAATGTTCAAACACAAACGTCTTATTCCGTTCCTATATTAATGCGTTTAACCAAACAAAAGACTCTTCAGCTAATATTGGTATAAATACGATTTGTCTGGTCGTAGGAGGATATTTCTCACCTGAGTTCAGATAATTAAGATTAGTTGTGAACACCCACAGCAGGAGTCATTCTTTATGCGTGTTCGTGAAAACATTATAAATTGTTCCATAATAAATCTGTAAACGCGGCGATTCTTCACGGAGAATGGTGTCACGTGTAATATGTATCTGGGAATTAGGATTTTTTAATTTTTATTGCTTTTTAATGTTTGTCATGGGGTCTGGTTTATTATTTTCATTGTAAAATTATGATCACAGGGGCAACCATAGGTACATTTTTTTCTTTGTGATGCTAGCTGTCCTGTATTATCAACTTTCCATATCAGTTAAGATCTATGCAAAATTTCACGTTTTTTTTAGCGGTATGAATGATCTTCAGGGTTACCTAATAGTAAATGGCTACAAAGGGTAAAGAGAGGGAGACTATATCAGACGGATAGCCCAAACAAACCATGGATATTAGTTAGTTAATTTTGCGTCTGCCATAAAAAAAACAATAATATAACATTTCTTTTTTTTGCATATCTTCATTAAACAAAAAATCCTGAAAGCCAGTTTTTGGCTCCTAGTGAAGTATTATACATATAGTGATCTGCATCATAACATTATATCACAGATATTGCTGATAGATGTTTATGTGTCTGAGATGTATGTACTGTGTGTGAGACTTATGAAACTAAAATCTATAGCTTTTTGACAGATAAGTTCATGATAGTGTAAGTATCAGGGAGTTTATTTACAAGTGGAAAAACTGGGACTTATTTTATGACGACTTAAATTATTTATTTAGTCCCGTTTTCTCTTTTAAAGGATCTTGATTTATGTAGAAGCTCAAAAGTGAGACAGCGAGACATAAATATGTGTTTATATTTTTATATAAACGTTACGTCAATTTGTGTTATGTACATTACGCTTTATGTATTTTAGTAATGGAATGTGATGTTAAAAATATTTTTATCTGTACGACAACACCATATTTATATTTGCAAGAATAAACTTTATCTCTTTATAGTTAAGACTATGTGAAAAACGACATGAAAAAGTTAAAATGGCTTATGTAAATCACCAAACCAATTTTACTGAATAAGTTGTCAAGCTTTGTAACAAAGAGTCGGGTTACATGGTATATAAATTTTATCAAAAGGTTTTTAAATTTGTTGCTTATATTAGACAGACAATATATATAACAACAATATAATACACAGAGTATTCATAAGCTCTCACACAACAAACAAAAGTATTCACTGTTAAACACACTACAACATATACAAGAAGGCTCTGGTTTCCGATTTTCGTTTAAGAACACGCTCTTTTCCTTGTTTTTACTTTTTCTTTTTTTTATATTATCTTTGTTATTTTTGTTACCTCTTTAAATATTTATTGAAAATTTATGATAAGAAGCTATGTAATGGTTCGTTGCTGCGGGAGGGCTCGGCTCGGGAAACGGCCATGTGACTATATAGAAATCTGTTTAAAAAGTTTCATCATGGCCGATTGAGTTATTAATGTGTCAATTTATCATCATCAAACAAACACACATAGTACTGCATTTATAATATTTTATAAGATATGAAAATGTAATATGAAAAGAAATACGGGTCTATTGGTCTAGTTGTGACCCTGACGGGAAAGCTCTTGGGTTCTTTTCCCACTCGGGTCAAATAATTCTGTGTCTCGTATGTTGTATGTTTTTTAATCATTTAATTCATTGTTAAGCATTTTAATTATCATTTTTACAAGCTCTGCCTAGTTTGGGTTCAGACTGAATAATAATAATCGCCTTATTGTACACCAAATTATTTACACAGGTAACACAAAAGGCAATTATGGGATGCAAAAGAAAAACTTGGAAAGTATAGGGTAGTGTCTGGTGTATTAAAAGTTGATAGGAAAAAGAAATTGGTACACATATTATATAAAGTAATAGTAGAATGAAATATACACGAAAATAATAAATTGAAATGTGTGAGATGTGTGAAGCTAGTATTTACGACAGTAGGTCGTAAAAAGATGGTTAGGCATTTCTCGGCTATGTTCAATGAATCTTTGAAGATGAGGAATAACACTTGTTAATTGTACTTACATCAGTAACGTACATAAACTTGTAAATATTATCTAATTACGAACGTGTTTGTGACATTCTCAAAGGTTCCATTTTTGACTTTTGACACAAAAAGGAGTGTTATATAATATAAGTTTAACCCGTAAATAGTGTATGTCTGGTTTTTATGTCCTTGGCATTGTAACTTCTAAACAGATACACATAGTTTGATTTAAATATTATTTTTTTCAATTCTCATTACTTGATTGACAATGTAAAAGCAATTCTGTCTTACCATTGATCTATAATATATATATATATATACACCATTAATCTAATATATATATATTTAGTTCTTTTGTGATCGTTGCAGGGGTTTTCAAAAAGGGCATATTTTTTATTTGTATATGTAGTTAAATTTGATTGGTATATATTTTCTTAACTTAATATTTTTAGGATTATTTATTTTTTATATAACAGACTTTTTACATACTATATCGTAGTTTTAGATAACCACGCTAAGGCTTGTAATATATATGTATCGTATCATGTTTAGGTCGATGAAACATTTTTCAATAATCATCACTTCTATAAATTTTTTATCTTAGATGCAGGACATTAACTGCTAAACATAGGCATAAACCTCCTCCAAGGCAGTACAAAACTATTAATAACATTAACTAAAATGTTTACGAAATTAAAGTTCATGATGTTAAATTTAATAAAATTCAATAATGACCTTGATCATCAACAAAACTATTAATAAAATTAAATTTTAATGAAATAAAATTACATAAGATAACGTTAAATTTATTAAAATTTCATAACAACCTTGTGTTCGTTTCATCAGCAATATTTCAAATTAAATTACTTCTTTGAGGGCTGCGTGTCGTCTGTAACTTTTCCTTTTCATCATCAATTTAAGTCATATCTTATGGCCTAATTATCTTAAGTGAAGCTGCGATGTTAACTGAGAGAAACATCCCGGAGGAGAAGCATGAAACGTTGCGACAGCTACCTGTCGACATTAACGAGCCGTTGACGGTTTTAAACTCGACTCGTTGACTGAACAAACCTTACGAACCTAATGAACACTAACAATTCGCAGCAATTAGTTTGTGTTCGATAATTTGAAGACGATAATTTTATTGATTGTTTCAATACCCTAACAAAATTTTAATGAAATTAAATTTCATATCATCTCCTGGCAGGCGAAAGTCCCCGAAAGCCTCTTTCTCAGTGACGCAAGGAGGTGCGGGAAATCAGAAATCCTGCCTCTGCCTAAGGTCACCGTGGAGGAATAGAAGGACATTTAATATTGACCCTGTACATTAACAAATGCCTATTTAGCAACTATTATTTTCATTCATTTAGTATATGAAAATTGGATGAAAAGAAAATTATTTCCAGTCCTGTGCTTCGCCACTGCGGACCGCGAATCGTAAAAATATACAGGAATAGAAAGACTGGAAATGATAGTTTGGCGGCAAAGTTAGTATCAAAGTTTAATTGTGGTTGAGGTACATCTCAACAACAGTTAAACTTGAACTATAACTTTATCCTGGCACTAGAAATATTTTTACAACTTTAGAATATCCTATTAATATTATAAACGCGAAAGTTTGTATGGATACTTGTTTGTTACTCTTTCACGTAAAAACTACTCAACGGATTTGGATGAAACTTCACAGTAATATAGCTGATAGATCAGAATAACACATAGGCTACTATTTGCCGCGATAACCGCTGGCGGAACCACGGGCATAAACTAGTATTTTGTATATTTTGACTTTGTTTTTGTTTTAAAGAACACCTTGATGGAATGCATAGTATTTTCGCAAGTAGCAATTCTCGTCGCAGTAACATATGACTAGCAAATGAATTGTCACGTCAACTAATTTTTTGATTTGTATTAAGTAAATCTGTTTAAAACTTTCCATTCAATTCAGAAGATTTACGATTAAATAAACAAACACATCACGTTAAACGCTACTTAACAAAATGTCTTATTATAATCTCAATTTCAATTAATTACACCGTAAGCTCAAATATGTCAAGGTGCATATCCTTTTGGACTCATCCCAAGTTCGACCAGTTCTGTAAACACCGATTAATAACTACTTTCGGCAATATTTCTTCCCCAGCTTCGGTTATGCATTCAACAACGAACAACAACATTCAGGGAATGCATTGCACATTCCTTGAATGTTTTTAACTTTTTATTTTCTTTCGTTCATTGACCTATGTTTTGTTTAAGACTGATTTTTTTAATTCCATTCTGTAAATTCTTTTAATTTTAACCGACTTTAAATATAAGAAGATTCTTAAATGATATTTTTTTAATGTATGGTACTTAAGATTTTTCGAAATGATTTATATAATTCTTTGTTATTTGGGTTACCAAAAGTATTTATATGCTAATATACATACTTTTGGTGTATTCAGATTTAAATTCCAAGGAAAAAAAAAACTGTACCAAAAGGTGGACAGTTAAGGTATGAAGAATATAGTTCATTACACTACAATTGCATGACGTTGACGCATTGATCCGTTTTTAAAAGTTAATTCTTGTGTAATCAAAAGTTACAAGTCTTAGTCTTCGTCTCTGCTCCGAGGGTGTTATGAACTACATTACTATTGCAGTCACGTGAATCATTTTAGTTGCTTGGTTCATCAATAGCTTTTAACAGTTCACTGCTGTTCCTAGGCCTTTTTTGGAGGGAGAGAGGGGAAGGAGGTTTTGTATAGGATCTGTTTCAAGTTTTCATTCTCTTTGTAGTGATGTTGTCCTCCGTAGTTTTTCTTCCTTGGTTAATTGCTTAATTATCTAAAGCTATTGGTCTAGTATATTATTCAGCCCCAGCCCTAACCCAGAGTTTGCAAGTTTAATACCCGAATGACTTAAGCTGGTATGCCAATATAAAAAATAACAAGGTAAGTCCTAGTGATCCCAAGTAAGAAGAAAGGCATTGTACGACCACAGGCCCCTTGGTGGATGACCGTTACCAAAGACATGGAACGAACTCGGGCGGAGGAACTGGGACTCTACGCGGGGGTTGTGCGGTCCATGACCCTTTATGGGGCCACAGTATAGGTGGGGGCCCTGAATTCCAGCAATATCACACTATTGTGACGACCGCAACAAATGCTGGTCATCAGGATCATAAGAAGATGCGTTACCCGCATCACCTTTAAGGCGACAAGTCTCCTGGCAGGCATTGGATCTGGAGGCGAAAGCCGCTCTTTCTCAGTGACGCAAAGGTGCGGAAAATCCGAAATCCTAACTCTGCCCCTGCCTAAGGTCCCCGTAGAGGAATGGAAGGAACGACTAAGGCAACCAAGCGCTGGGCACACCATATTGCGGCGGAAGATTGACTTGACAGGCATTACAGGACCCTCTCATACCGCTTGACACAGGTGATCACTGGAAAAAGATGCTTCAGAGATCATCTGTGTCAGCGAGCAAGTTGAGCTTATGAAGAAGATGGCGGGGTGGAATTGGGGGAAGTTTAGAACTAGGCCGATTGGCCTCGAAAAAAATCGGTGTGCTCAACAGATTGAGACAGTATTTCACCCCTCGAACCCCACTCGAATCGTCGATTTCCAAGAAGTTTCAATTCAGCTAGACTCAGTGGCGCTGCGTAGAGATGTGACTTTCCTGTGCATTTTCTACCGCATTAACCATGGGGAGTGCTTCGAGGAATTGTCCGGGCTGATTCCTGCCGCCTCTCTCCGCCATCGACCTTCGCAACAGAAATTTCATCCCCATCATCTAGATGGTTGGCAGTTCACAACTGTGCGCTTTTCAAGGAACTTTCTGCCTCGCACAACAAACTTGTGGAATGAACTGTCGTCTGCGGTATTCCCGGACTAATACGATCTTCATGCCTTCAAGAAAAGAGCGTACTCCTTCTTAAAAGGCCGGCAATGCACTTGTGACGCCTCTAGTGTTGCGGGTGTCCATGGGCGGCGGTAATCGCTTCCCATCAGGAGAAACGTCTGCTCGTTTGCCACCTATATCATAAAAAAAAGAACTCACCCGGTCCGCCAGGCCCGGGAACGAGCCAGGTACCGCAGACGACTCAGGTGCCGGAGATCGCAAATGATCTTCGTCCTCCATAAACGTAAGACTGAGGGTGACAGGTGAGGCCATCTGTCACCCTAGCAGAAACAGGACGGGATAACGGCACGAGCGCTACACGTATGTGTAAAGATGTTTTTTCAGCCTTTTGCACCTCTCGGAGTGGATCTGCTGGCGGTATTGACGGTAACATTTGAAAGATCTAGTTTGTCCGAGCACAAGAGAGTCTGGCGATGCTTTCTTGAAGTAGTTGACGGCTTTGGTAAACCTCATGATCTCCAGCAATGTGGAAGAAGGCATCATCGACATTTTGCATGGAACCATCTTATGTCACTCATCTTTGAGGTGAGGCTATTGAAAGGCGTGGGGAGTCCTTTGCCATCAGCCTTGACATGGCCAAAGTTTTCGATAGGGCTTGGCATTGCTCGCTTTTTTCCAAACTTCCCGCATTCGGCCTGCCCCCAAACTCTGCACCTGCAAAGTACAAAAACAAAGTACTCGCGCCCTTTTTAAATATAAAAGGAGCGTCACCCCGATACTCCTATTCCTCTTTAACTGGAAGGGCCATCTACAAACCAAATGTGGTCATAAATATGTATTTATTACATTTCATTTTCTTTATTAATTACACCTATACAACAAAAATAATGAATCAGCTGTTGCCAAATATTCTGGAGCAACTCTGGAGACTTTATTAATTAGACCCAGCTGTCTTCGGCCAGCAATCGGTGAACTGACCTTAGAGAGATGTTATCAAAAATAGATTTCAACTAAAATAATACTGTTTCTGGGATTCGTGATTAAATAAATAAACCGATTTATACACGACTTAGACTTAATTTATTTAAATTTATTGCCACTATTTTTCGCACTACTTTACTAGCACCTGTGTGCTGTGTCTATATATATTTTCGATCAGTCAGTTCTTGATTTTCGTCATATGTTTAGTTTTTCTTACATTATGCATCACAAAACCATGGAGATGATGTATTTATTAACATTAAATTTGAATGACCTGTTGGTCGTACCTCGTGGGCATGCCACGTTGGTGTAACGTTTAGCGTATGCTACTACCGATCAAGAGTTCTCGTATTTCAATACCCGGATCGAGCTAAAAAGTGTAAAGGAGTTTTTCTTTCAGTAAAGTCTCAAGAAAAACCCGGACTATGGAAGTTTGCGATGTTTTACGCCTGTGTAGTGCCCCCAAATAGTAGTACCATACTAGTAGCAACTAGTTCAACCTTCGAATTCAGTTCGCCTTCAGGGTTATGGAGGTCTGATATCAGTCGCTCCGTGGAAAACTGATATTCAGGTAAAACCGGTATAACTAATAACCGATCACAAACGGTATTGGAAATAATAAAAGGCTAGGAAGATGAGTATTTCTGATATAAGAATTACTCAATAAACAGCTCAGGGTTTGGAAGCTGGAGTCTTAACCCCAGTGCCACGGAGAGCAAGTAAAACAGATAGCCGCTGTCGGATAGTTGCCTTATAGGATTGTGAAAGTGAGGGAACAGAGTGCACTTCTGTTTGCGCACACACTTGTTAACAATCATATTTCTTGCGTAGTTGTCTGGTATCCAATGAGACTGGCCGCCGGGGCTGAAATTAGCTTGGAGTACACAATTATTGGTGTGTTTTTTCTACGAGAATTTTACCCAAGTTAGGTCGAGGTCACCGCTATGTCTATTAAAATACGGCTGAACTTTCGATTATTACCCTGGGCTATTGCTAACACGCTTATACAACTTAAGTACTAGGCAATTTCAAAGTTCTGTAGAAAGAATGTCATTGGTCTTTTCAAGGTTTACTAGGGTTGTCAGTTATTATTACATTTCTGTCATTTTCTTAGCTTTCACAATGTGAAAGAAGGAATATAGAAAAAAAAAATTTCAATATTAGTTTGAACTTCAAAGTACACAGTGAGGAGTCTTCTGACACCTTTCAGTCAAATACCCTTCAGAATTTAAATGAACGGCATTTGTTTTTTTTAACCTTGCATATTGTACTCCTGCCAGTATTAAAATAACCGAAAGGTATCCGAACTCACGTCCTCTTGGCATTGTTTTATTTATGATATAAACTTAATACCAAAAGATGGCCGATTCTGTTTGGAAATATTGGCAAGCATTTAACAAACATTAAACACGTTGTTTTTAGAATAAGTAATGTTTACTTTCGTTTTGTATTGTAATTGATGTGTTGCTGAAATTTGCAATTGTATTTATGAGAATACTACGGAATATAATTTTATTCAAGACATGCTTTTGCACACGACTCCGCCTGCGTGTATGTCGGTTATCGCGGTATAGAGTAGCGCATGTCCTTCTTCAAGAATTAAAGTATCTCCTTCTATCAGCGGTATAACCATGAAAGCGTAATTGACAAACAATGCTTCGAGTTTATTACGTAAGTAAGGATTTGTTTAAGCAAATACGGTACAATACATTTAGTTTTTGGTTTAAACCTTAAAACTAAAACAATATAGTTTATGTTATTTACAGTTTAACTTTTACAGTTATGAATTCTTAGTTCCTGAAATGGACACAGAGATCATCATCATCTTCCTGGCCTTTATTATTCCCAAGATTAGGGATCGGCTACTAGTTCAACCAATTTACCTGACTATCGGTTTTCATACGAAGCTGTTTTTTTTAATCCATATTATATTAAAACTTTTAATTAAAAACAATACATAGATGTAACATTGGTGTATTTAAGATTAAGTGGCTTTAAAAAAGTATAAGTCACAATTTCTTTTTGGCAATACCTATGCAACAATTTTAAAAAAGAATCCGACACGAAAAAGGCGAACGGATGACTAATAGAAGAGGCTGAATACCAAATTCCTTTGCCACATAGAAACATGTAATAAAAATATAATAACTGCTCTTTAACAAAATGGCGTCACATAGATTAGTGAGGTAATAAAGTGTACGAAATAATAGCGATTTGGCAACAGGCTCTTATTAATGTGATAAAATTTCAAAAATAACGTGTCACATTCGTTTATTTAATGAAATGATAACCTAAAATATTCTGTCGTTTAGAAGTTTTGCTGAAATATATTAAACGTACTGTTAATTATATATTTCTGTATTTTTAAATTTAATGAACAAGAGCCCGTGTGTTATATTTGCTGTTTTTCGTTTATCTCCAACTTCAAAATTTTTTATGCATTCATTGCCAAGTTCTTAGAAACCTAAAGCCCTTATATTTTCTAAGGGTTCGATTCTCGGGTTGGACTGCTGTTGGGTTTTTCTTACAAGAAATTCTTAATAGAAGTTCGGAGAATGGAATATGGCGGTGTTTCCCGCCAGTGCCTCGGAGAGCACGTTAAGCTGTCGGTCCCGGTTGTCATGAACATCTATGGCAATCATTATTGGGAAGTCAGTGTCCTCAAATATACTGACAACTTGTTCAACCTTCGAATTCAGTTCACTCTCAGGATTGCGGAAGTCCGATGCCAGTCGCTCCGTTTTAAAACTGATATTCAGGTAAAATCGGTTGAACTAGTAGCCGACCCCAAATCTTGGGAATAATAAAGGTTAGGAAGACGAGGGAGCTAAGCAGTTCAAATAAAGCATTATAGCTTAATATTAAAAGCGGTTGTAATAAAGTTGTCAGGCGGTCGGTTGAAGTGACTTTTATACGATGAAAAGCTTAGATCTCTAAGTCGGTTTTGTGTGTTTACACTTACGTTGACTGTAAAACGGCTATAAACTACAAATACTGAGTGCTAACACATTTCTAATACGAGTTACATTATTTCAAACGGTTTATATACCAGGGTATGCAATCTTTTGAAAACCGTGATTGACCGTGGGAGAGCCACGCTTCGGCATGAAGGGGCCGGCTCGACCGGAGTGATACCACGGCCACAGAAAACTGGTGTGAAACAACGCTTGCGCTGTGTTTCACCGCGTGAGTGAGGATACCGGAGGCCCATACCCCAACCCTCCCCCCATCCCCATCCTCCATCCCATCCCCCAAAGGCCGGAAACGCACTTGTGACGCCTCTAGGGTTGCAGATGTCCATGGGCAGCATAATCGCTTATCATCGGGCGATACGTCTGCTCGTTTGCCCGCGAGTCCATAAAAATGATATTTGTAAAACGGAGATTGGAGTCGAGATGAACCACTGATAAGCTTTTGTGAACAGTACAAATTCGTCAAAGAAGATTAATAAATCGGATTAAAGGTATATACGTATAATATACGTACTAATAGATATTCATAAGCTGATGATAATGATGGGAGATCACCGTGGGATTCGGTAACCTTACTTATTCTGTTGAAAACTAAAAGAATACTTGGTGAGTAAGTAATTTTTTCTTTGCAACTTTGGTCAATCTGGTACATTTGTTCCAAAACATAAAATTATGGAATAACGCCTTATTTAAACAGAGTACCTGGATGGCCGATACTTTTTTGGTAAATTTTCTAAAAATGAGTTCTGGCTGGATTGATTTATCGCCCTAGAAACCCTTTGCATACTAAATGGCATGGCAATTTCCAGAGCAGTTTTCAGAATTCAGATTATCTTAATTAAACACAAAAGTATTGCTCGTTTAAAGATAAAGAAATACTTAATGGAATTTTAGGAATTTAATCTCAAAGGACATTGAAGATAAATTTTGTTATTTGTATTAACTTGTGGATAGTAAAGTTTATTCCATTCCAATCATACTTTATTATTTTTTAATAATATTTTCATCTATATCAACTTACTGTTTATTTTAAGATAAGATAAGATAATTTATTTAAAACCAGATAACAAAAACTCAAAGTTGTGCATACAAAAAATAAAACTACAAATATTCGGAGCACAAGTGTAGCTGAACTCTGGCACCCATGTTAAGATTTAACTTGTGATATGGGTATGGGAATTTTATTATGTATTCTTTTCTATTTATCTTTTAAATACTACCTTATTGTCAGGTATTTTTATATATTTTTATTTTTAAATACTACCTTATTGACTACAAATCCTTTTTTTTATGTTTTTTAGCTGTTTGTACTCCTCCTCTACATACACTACAGCTGTGACAAATTTGATGTTTATCCTTTTGTATAATATTCGTAAAAAGGAATTTTGCTTCACTTATTAATATATAGATTTAATAATTCCAGAATAATACCAAAAAAGAAACACTTCTAAATACAAAATCAAAAGGTCAAAACAATTTTCACGTGATTAAGCTTGAAGATGATTTAATATTTTATTTTTCATTCTTATTCCATAAACAAAACAAGGCGCTGATCCTAGGAAGACCCCAGAAACTATGAGTGTCCATCTATTTTCGCGCTATAACGTTCTTAGAAATAGGTATCATAAATTACTCCGCTATGTCTACATTCCAGTCACGTAACGCTCCACTAAGTCAAAAGACAATCGCCATCATTAACTTTACTAATAGCTGAATAAAAAACATAAAAAATATACATCAACATCTTACATTTTTGTCACGTTTGTTTTAAAAACTTGGACAGAAACAAAGAAACAAGTTTCGAAAACAAAAGAAAGCATAAGGACAAAGCCCCGATATGAAGTCAAAACATGATGATTATAATTTAATTTATCGTCACAAAAATATCTACCAAAATGTACATAATTAGTAAGTTTAATATAAAGACGTAATTTTCTACTCTGTGAGCGTCCACGGACTAGTCTACCGAAGCGCGTTCCGCAGAGCGGTCATCCAGGAGTACATACAGTATAAAGTGAAGTGAAGTGCTAAAGTGCTGGTAATTTTTAACGGTTCGTTTTAGAATGACGCCAGTACGATATCTTAAAGTTATATTACATTACACTAAACAGTTTTAAATTATTGCAATTATTCAAATAATATTATTTCTCAAATTTGTGAGCCGAGTGTTGGTGCGAGCGTGCTACGAGAGTGCTACGCTTTACGGTGCTACGGTGATAAATGGATGTTTCAAATGAATCGATGTTAATTATTTAATTATTTTAATTATTCACGAAGTTTGCGTAAAAATAAACCGTGTTATATGAAAAGTTATTTATGGTAAAAAAATACTTAACGGAAGTGTTGGAAAAATACTGCACAGTATCAAATTTTCAATAATCTAATACTTAAAATGAATTTAAAGTAGGGCGTTAAGGTAAAATTATTACGATTATTAATTTAAATTACTGCAGAATTTTAAATTACAAGAACATTTTTTCAAACTATAACTCTCTGAAACAAAAATTAAACAAAACCATAAATTTAAAACTAAATATTCAGAACTCGAAAACTCTAAATTTGAAGGTTTCAAAAACGTCATATTTGAGACGCATTCCCCAGTATTCCCGAACGAAAGTGTTGCGTTAGTTAAAAAACCCGAAGCACTCAACGTGATACCTATTTCACATTTATTTCCAGCAGTTGTGGTCATTTAATAGTACATAATTTAGAATTTATTATGTTTTTTCATATAAGATAGTTGAGCCAAATTTCTGTGTGAATATATTTTTAGTTGGCGTTAGGTAATTCTAGTAGCTCCGTGATTCAATTTGTCTCGGAGATCTGGTGTTTGCACTTCGTCCTTTGAAAGCAAGGCCTTTATCATGTTCTTCTACGATTATGGTACGTTTATTAATTCTCTTATAGTTAATACTTATTCCATTTTACCTATTCCATCTTGAATGTAAATAAAATCTTTTTTAAATTCTTCTTCATGCGATATTTTATCAGTTTCTTATATAGTTTTCTCTTTTAACTTTCTCACAATCGTTATTTTTGTCTTAATAATTCTAAGTCTTTCATATTTTCCGCTTTAGTTATTATTCGCAGTTTATCACTTCCTTTGAAATCAAGAGAGCGGAGTTATAAAGCTCATTGCCGGAACCTATCATTCCAAAATATCACAACCTTGTCAAAATCTCCAAGGTTAGTTTAAATAGACATTGTAATTTCAGTTACTTTGTACTTCAATCCTGAGATAGTTTATTTAAGTCAATATATTTCAATCTTTTTCATCTTTAATAGTCAACCGCTGGATAAAGAAATCTCTTTAGAGCCAGTCGAATTTGATACTATTATATTCCAATCATCATTTTCCGCTTTAGTCTGTTTCATTTCAATTAGTATTAAAATCATTTTATATCCAATGGATGAAGCTATAAATTACTTGGAAATATAAGGAACTTAAGAGAGATTATACGATACGACACGAGATTATGTTGCATATCGTAATTTTTTTTATGACGATTGATTATGTCAATCTCTTTTTTTCCTTTGAATGAAGGCTCACGATGTAAACTGAAACTTCTGATGCAATTTCTAAGACTCCTTCTTCATTTCCTTTAGATTTTCTTTGACACAACTAACTTTAGTTAAAAGTTGATTCGAATATTATTTTATTTCAATTATAATTTTAAATTTTTCTTATCGATTATATCGTTTGTCATGATAAAAGTACGTGTAATGGTACATATAAAATCGCAACTACAAATAATATCAACCCTCGTACCGTCGGCCAATCATCACAATTTCGCTATTGAGAATTATATGTCTAGTGTGTATATAAAACATCGCCTAATATAGGTACAATAAAGTCGAACTTTTTCAAAAAAATTCACCGTTATATACGCATTAAGGTGAATCATTTTGTTCTTCCTCGTTCATGGAATTTGTAATAGCAATGTTTCCCTAGTGGTCAAATTCGGCCATAAATCATTTATATACACTTCAGCCTCTCCTGAGAGGAGACCCGAGCCCAGCAGTGGGACATTATGGGTTGTTGTTGTTGTTGTTATACACTTCAGCCACTTGAACTTTAATTTTTCCAAATTTGATACTCATCCGTTTGCATAATTTTTGTTAAAAAGAGGTATAGAGTATTAGCTTGGCATATTACTATATAGATAATAATAATAAATAAATATAATAAATAAATGAATATTTCGGACATCTAACACACAACGCCATCTAGTTCCAAACTAAGCAGAGCTTGTAATATGGGTACTAGACAACTGATATGAATACATAAATACTTTTTTTTGTAAATACATACATACTATACATAGAAAACACCCAAACTCCGGAACAAATAGATGTAAGTAAGTTTTAAATAAACCTATCACTTAATATTCAGACGTATACAAACTTACTCCTACTTACCTGACTCTGTCAAGTTTCGTCATCATCATCATCATCACCCTATCGCAGTCAACTGCTGTGTCAATTCACACCAATTAGTTCGATCTGTCATGATTAGAATGAGGAAATCGTGAGGTGTTTTATGTTATTATTGGATGAATATTGAAATTAATATTCTCGTTAATCATATTTGAACCTTTCAATATAAGTTAATATTACTTGCAGTTCAAATTACCATTGAGTAGTTTAAAAACTTTGTAACGGAAGTCCCCCGGTTAGTAACACTTATATAATATATATAATAATTGATATAACGAGCTTAAAACTATCACTTCTGTCAACTCGTGACACAAACAATTAAACTACAGTAATTACAGACATTCTCGCCGCTATTACTTTTAGTTTTGAAGGGTACGCCTACCTTAATTACATCTCTTGGAAATTAAATTGCAGATATCATATGTTTCGCCTGCCTCGGTAGAGCAGTGGCAGCGTAAGCGACTGCTGTCCATGAGGTCTCGGGTTTGAATCCTGGGACCAAATGTTTGTATGATCTGCAAATATTTGTTTCGGAGTTTCGGTGTTTGTGTAAAATGTATGTATTTACAAAAAAAATTATGATGTATTCATATCAGTTATCTAGTACCCATAATACAAACTTTACTCAGTTTGGGACTAGATGGCGTTATGTGTTAGATGTCCGAAATATTTTGTTATTTCATATTTCTTTCCATTGATTCTGCACGTTTATGAATACTACAAAGATATAGATTTTGTAATACCTTTACAAGTATACAAATAATGATATTGCCCTTATGTGTTACTTATTTATTTACAAAATGATCATCTATTCGATATTTGTCCAGAAATCTGTTATTTTTATCACGTGAGTAAATAAATTTGTCATATTGACATTTTGTACCATTTTTAAAGACAAGTGTAACCAAAATAAAACATTGTTAATTTCTAAATTCCTGTAGTGGTGCTCTATAGTACAGTTTCGTCAAAACAACAATCAAAACACAAATAGGTGATATTCAGATTTCGGGTTAAAGAAACCATGAAATTCTTTTGTTAATAGAATAACTTAAGGAGTAGAAGAAAGATTAAAGAAAATTTAATGAATTCTGTAAAAAATATTCTAAACGAATTTGACAACAGCTGATAAAAGCACGCGCAAGTACAAGATGAATAGCTAGACTGTGAAAGAGCCGTGATTCGGTAGAAGATAAGTTTAACTATACAAAAAATGATGAAATTGAATTATGTTACCCGAAGATCTAAGTCCTAAAATATTGTCATCATCTGCCGAATTTCTAGTGCATGTCAAGCACTTCATTAGCCGTCACATTCATGTCCAGAGATTTATGCTGTGACGTCGCTATGTTGTTCCACGTAATTTATTATAATATATAACATATTGAGCGGATGTGTAATTTTGAGGCGAGATTCTTGGCTTGCTGTTGACACATGCTTGCGATCTATGCCCCTGATTATTTCTGCCCGACGTTGCTCCGCTAATATATCGTCATTGCAACATTATGTTGGGTTTTTAATATACATAGTATTTTTGTATGTTTTATTACAAGTCTGTGTGCTGTTACACGTGGATTAAAAATTGTGGGATTTTTCAAGAATTTTGTTTCGATATACTTGACATTTCTATCTTTGAATTGAATTTTTTGAAGACTAAATCAAACGGTTCCTTTGCAATTATTTTTTGAAGTGTTATCTTTTGTTCCTGATGCTCACTTGTTTTTTGAAGAGATTTTCGTTTGCTGAAATTAAAGTGATTGGTTGCAATAAATGAAGAGGATGTATGATTTATATTACTATTATTTTATGTTTTTTATGTTTAACCTTGTTATTTCGTAAAATATGATTGACATTTCCTCTGAGTTCATTAAGGATGATAGTTTTGCATGATACTTGAAATTCTAGTCTATTTTTTCGAAGATGGAATTAGCAATCATTAAAAGTTACTTCCAAATATCGTAGACTTAAGTTTACTTTTTGAAGAATCAAGAGAGATTCTTCTTTAAATTTATCCTTGTTTTCATCACTAAAATAGATCTTTAATCAAATTAATCAGTTGGTTGTGGGTTAGGGCTTTACTCCAGTACTTCACATAGATCAGTACTAACCTGAAACGATTCACAAAGAAGATAAGCTTAGCTAAAATAGCGATTTACAAATTTGTTACCCACGTTGCTAGAAAATTTTATTCAAAATATGTCCAAGTTACATGTGGTTCAATAGGCTAAAACCTCTTATATAAAGAGAAGCCTATGGCCAGCAGTGTCCGGCATACACAAGTCGAACATCTGAGTCAATAAGTCTGGAAAAAACCTAGCAAGATGTAAAAGTCTCGCAATGTGTGTATTTAGTGTACATATACCATTATAAGAGTGTGTATGTGTGTGTTAGAAATTTGCTCCAGTTTCCAGATTTAAAATCGCCCTCGGCGAGTGCGCTTACGCAAAATATTATACGGCAGATGTGATATTTGTGTACAGGGTGTGAGTTTTACATTTATTTAAAGAGTTACATACACATTACAATTGTTCACTTGTAATTTGGATATTAAGAATGACAAACTGATATATCCTTTTTAAAAATACTTCTAATGAGTACGTTTAAAAATAATGTTTTATGTAATATTTTTATTGACAAAGAAAAAACCTGTTTTGTTTGTGAATCAAATGGGATAATATTAATTGGATACTTGATCTTTTTTCTAATATATTTTTTTTATGAAATAACGAATGAACACTGATAACATTAATTATCGTAATCAATTTATTGTGTTTAAAATCATGTTAGCAATGTCCAATAGGTTAACATTTTCTATAAATTCATAATGCATAGAAAAAAAATTATGTATGGGTAAAATAAATAAATAATATGTATGTTAGATTTGAGTTATTGTTGAAAATATTTTGTAAAAGAAAGTACAGTTTAAGAATTGCTTGAATTAGCGTTTTCAGCATTTTTAATAAATCCAAATTCATTAAAAACACTTAAATTCGAAATTTCCTGAGCTCATAGTACCGTCAAAAATTTGATTTCCGTACTTCAATACAATATTTTCAAAGAATATTGAATAAAGTTTTCCGATAATTGTCGAACAACCTGTATTCCAAATGAGCGAGCACAAATTAATTTGCCAACGGTTAGTGAGGCTTGGAGACGAGTCCTCAGTGGATACCACCTTTCTATATACCATTATAATAAGCGTTACTTCGTTGACCTAGATCTCAAATAGCATGCAGATTAAAATTTAGATTAAATATTTTCATATAACTCGGCATTTTCTCGGTACACTTACTTTTTATCTCTACTTCACTTTTTCTTTAAACTATCTCAATTTACTCTTCTTTATACTCGTATATAATTAGAGCTGAGAATGATTGTATTCCTTTAAATTCATCTTCATGATTCGTTTTATTTGTATGAAATATTTTGATTTCACTATAGGAGTTCCCCAAGGACCCATTCTAGGTCCCATCCTATTTGTACGCGGTAACCAACTAAAAATGACAGCTGTAATAGGAAAAATCATCTTCTTTAACTACTAATTTACTATAATAAAACTGTAAACGTTTAATAATAATAACAGTAAATTCGCACATTTCACACAGTTGTCTGATTCTAAAATATACCATGTAGCCTGTACTATGGTAATATACTTAAATATATACGTACATATTATTGTAGCTAAATTACGCCTGAACGTAAAACAAATTTTAAGTTCTGTGTTAACGATTTGTCCTGGAAATCCTGTTTTTTAACCAGAAACTTATGGTATCTCTTACTCACTTACCGTTATTCATAGTAGAATTTACGTATGTCTGTCAGTTCTATCTGAGAACTACCACGTTTCAAAGAGAGACTAACAAACTAAAATAATCTTTAGTAAAACCCTATGCAATTTTATCTTATAGAAATTAGGAATAAGGCAAGACTATAATGATTTTCATTTACATTCAGAAGACGGAATTGTAAATGTTAACAACGGTGTAAATTACATATTTTTTCTATTTTTTCATTCTTGGTTTAGAAATTGGAAATACTAGGAAGTTCATAAGACAGTTTTAAAGTACAAAAACGACGGAGATCTTGCAGAAATCTATTGATGTACGGAAATGTAACATGTTTACAGAATTAAAATTGTTCACTGCAAATAACTATCAAAACTAGCATCGTGACCCTGGCATCTAACATGTTTTCATATACTTGATTATAAATAAATGTCATCAAAATATTATTTATAACAAATAACCCAAATTCTTGAGCTGAATGTTATTTTTTCTACCCACAAAGCAAGGAACACTATGGATCTGAATTATATTTCTCTTGCCAATTTAGCTAACAAAATCACGCACTTTGAGCATTTTCAAACGTTCCATTAATGGGAATGGCAAGAAACTCCATAATTCGTTCTTTTTTAATCAATTCGAATGTGTAGAATTTGACGTGTGTTGTTTTTGTAGAAAATTTGTGTGGGAACACCTTTGAGCATGTCAACTATAAATTCTGGCATTAATAGATGTAAAAGTAGCGTTTAATTATGAATGTGTCGTGTAGCTTTAATGATGATGACGATGACTATTAATATAAACACAGAGTTAAATTTACTAAGTGAGTCTCTTGTGAAATATAAATGTAGAGTGTAATTTGTTACTATTCAGATGCAAAACTTGCACATTTCGAATGAAATTGATGCCCTGTAGTGAATTTGTTTTTAGTAGCAATTGAAACGACGCTGTATAATTCTAGTTCAATAGTCTTCAGTCACTTTGTTTTTTTTCTTATAGGACAACGAAGTAGATAAAAATAAGTTTAAAGTAATTGGTTTAAAGGTTAGGACCTGCTATTGTTTTACATAAATCATTTTTAGTTAAAAGAATAAGCTTAAAAATTTCAGCGGACTACGAAACACATTTTTGTTAAATTCCATCTCCTGATAGCCGATGTCACCCGGGCCATTATTATCTTTTGAGGTATTTCGAAACATTGTTTTAGTAGTGTAATCGGTGGAGCATACAAGCATAAACAGACCAAAAATGTTAAACTTCCTTCTGGCTTCACAGTCAACATTATCATCAGCCTATCGCAGTCCACTGCTCGACATAGGCCTCTCAAATTTCACGCCACTTGGTTCGATTTTCGGCTTCTCGCATCCAGCTCCTGCCAGCCGTTTTGCGCAGATCATCACTCCACCTGGCCTGTGGACGTCCCACACTACGTTTGCCGAGACGCGGTCTCCACTCAAGAACTCGTTCACAGTAGTTGAGTAAAATACAGAGACGATAAAATGAACTGGGTGTTCTTTGTGTACGTTTCATTGTTTCTACGGCTCAGGATATTCCTAATGATGGAGTTATCTTTTGAAAATGAAATGGAATGAGAGAAAACTATGATATTTAGAATTCTTTTTAAGTTACTTCTAAATATTCTCATTTTTAATAAGGTGTGTAATTGAAAAACGTTTGAGTTCTATCGGTTCTTATAAATTTTCATTAAGTGTTCACAGGAATCTCTACACCAACAGTTTAATAGAATATGTTCTAAAATATGTTATATATTATTAACTTTTGCCAGTGGCTCCATCTGCGTTAATGTTGGTTATCGCGGTAAAGTGTAGCCTATTCAGGTAAAGCAACCTTTATTTAAAAATATAAAGTATTTTTGACCGCGTTTTTTATCTGGTCGTCCTTTCAATGTTTTAAGCTGTATATTGTTGTCTTGTGATATGCAAAATTACATCATCAATTTCAGATTAACCAGTAGTTTTGAGTATTCCAAATTTAACTTGCAAGATTTTATTATAGAATTGTAGGGTTTCTACTTCCTACATATGAATACTAAAACACATTTAATTAGATTATAATCTTATAAGTAAACTTTAACTTAAATATTATAAGTATTTATATAATTACAACAAATTATTAATTGACTATCAATACGTACATTTACTTTTTTAATATATTAAAACATATTGGCCAATATCGATATCGATTTTTTTTATTTATTTAAAATAGAATATCAACATACAATAACAGACATAAAACACCCATCAAACCTGTAGTGGTTTATCTTGGGTGTGAGTGTACAATCATCATTTCATTCTTTTTTACTTTAATTACTACATGCATAATAAGAACAAAAAATCAGTTAATTTATGAATTATACAAAATTGTTGGTAGCACTACAATAATTAATAGACTCAGGGTAGGTAGGCGAACAAATATTTCTAGAAACCGATACATTTGTTTACGTACGATGAAGCTAATATCTTTTACCTAATGTTACGAGGCTCAGGGTCTATACAGGATGATTATCGATACCTGGGGTGCACTATCCCGACTTTACGTAATAAGTAAATATGTGATGATAGAATAAAGAGAGACACTGTACTTGAACAGTTTAAACTATCAATCAATCAATCAACAACCCATAATGTCCGCTGGGCTCAGGTCTCCTCTCAGAAGAGGCCATACGCCCCTTTTTTTTTTTGACGTGGTGGTATGCCTTTACGCACTTCGCCCCCCCCCCCCCCCGCGGGCACAGGGGGTTCGCTTTGTGTGGGACTCCTGACTGACCCGCCAGACTACCCACTAAACCACCACGGTGTGCCACTCTGCGACTGAGACGGGAGAGATCCGGGAACCGCTTTCTTACGTCATCCGGGAGGCCATACGCCCCTACGCTGACCAAGGGTGGGTTGGGGACTGGCAAGACAACGTTGTGGCTACGTAAGCTTGCCGTTGGATGTTTTTAAGCCGCCCAAAGACCTCCAACTAAGCTTCACGACTGTTATCCTATGATTGCTGATAGCAACCGGGACCGACTGCTTAACGTGACCTCCGAATCACGGAGACGCTTATTGTAATATGCCACTAGCGGTCACCCATCTAGGTACTGACTGCGCCGTCATTGATTACCCTCGGTGATTATTTCTTCTCACCGAGTGCAACTAGGCTATGAGTTTAAACTAAAAGATTGTAAAATATTATCATCTTTAGAAAAAGTAGTTTGATGAAATGGTATCAAAATAGTTATTTATTTTAACTATGAAGGATTTAATGAGGTATGTAAAGAACTATGGATCAACACATGGTAATAAGCTTAAAACCAATTTAGAATACCACGAAATTGTTGTATGTAATGTTCTCAGTTCTTTACGACCGACAATAACGACACGCAGAAATTTAAACAATTGAAATTCAGAATAACGTACACATAAAAAAGATCCAACGATACATTGTATTAGGAGTGACAATCGCATACCTTGTTAATAGAGTGTAACAATGTTAAAACATTTGTTTCTAGTCCCATTGTGACATGTAGACAAATAAAAATTCAATATTTTTGTGTATTTTCGTGATGAATGTGTATGTGTTGTTGAGTTTATACGTGAATGTGTTTAATAATAGATGTCATAATAATGGATACTTAGAATTTTAGAATTAATACTAAAGAGGTAATCACGAGTATTGTTGTGGTTTTATTTTCTCATAGCTTTGAAATAATTTCTGGTTATATCGTGACAGCAATAATCGACCTATTGTTCTTTAATATAGGATACTATTTTCTAACATATCTTAGACAGCCATCAGACATCTTATAAAGCTAAAAAGTGTTATAAGAGTCGCGTATATGGGATACTAGTTAGAGTTACGAGAGAGCAGCTACTTACGATATCATGTTTTACATGCATGACCTTGTGTTATACTATTGAGATGTTCAGGGTTACGGAATTCTTTTACATAGATGACCTCCTGTTGTATTCTTGCGATGAGCAGCATCTCACCACAGACAGTCTAAGACGGTTGAACTCAGCCATCATCCTCATCATCAACAGCTCATAATGTCCCACTGCTGGGCTCAGGTCTCCTCTCAGAAGAGTTTTAAGGTCATACGTCCCTACGCTGGCCAAGTGCGGGTTGAGGACTGGCAAGAATACGCTGTGGCTACGTTATCTTGCCGTTGGATGTTTTTAAACCACATAAAACCTCCTCTAATAAGGCCTCCAACTAAGCTTCACGACTGTTATCCTATGATAACAACCGGGACCGACTGCTTAATGTGACCTTCGAATCACGTAGACGCTCATAGTAACATGCCACCAGCCGTCACCAATCCAGGTACTGACCGCGCCACACCTCGGTATTTGTTTCTAATCACCGAGTGCAACTGGGCTATGAGCGCCACTGAACTCAGTCATACGTAGATAGATATGAAACGATGTTAAAATAATTATGTTTTGAGTTTATTTAATCACCTAGTAGACGTTTGTTCTCGTAGAAGCAGTAAACAAGAACGATAAATTAGAACACGCCAAAATAAATTAAGCGCAGGAATGTCACACTCGCCATTTGTCAACAGAGTGGACAAACATATAGGTTGTCAAAGAATATTGTTAAGAAAAAATGAACGAAAATGTGTGTAATGACAAAACTAAAGTGACTGTAAAAATGAAGTTAACTTGAAAAAGAAAAAGGTGTTTTCTAACATTTTCAGACTTAATATTTGTAGCCTTTATTATTCAACAGATTATTTGTGTCGGATACTTGTTCAATCGGTTTTACCTGAGTATCAGTTTTG
Organism: Hyphantria cunea; assembly: GCA_003709505.1. NCBI lineage: Eukaryota > Metazoa > Arthropoda > Insecta > Lepidoptera > Erebidae > Hyphantria > Hyphantria cunea. The sequence continues at coordinate 518,413 of PKRV01000501.1, forward strand.
GGGGAAAGTATGCTTGGTATTTTAAACAAATAGACAATAGGCTTAGGCTTAGATTTTCGTCACATAGTGTATGTTACATATATATTAAGTAAGCAAACGTGCAGTATAAGCCAAGTAGAGGAAGAAGGGTAAAAAACGAGGTACATAGTATAAGCGATGAAGCAGCACGACAGAGACCAGCCAACTACGCAGGAGATATTACAGGTACACGAGCGTGTGCGCAAACATGGTTTAGTAAATGGTACGTTTCTTAAATTTAGACCCACATTTTTAGACCCAAATTTTTGGAAATATTGCTAACAAACTAAATATTTAATTTAAAATAAATACCCGTCATATTTCTAGTTCTTTTTCTCACTACGAGACGGCAAACCGAACATCATTATTGACAGGCATAATTAATCATTTCCGGTGTTTAACTTACAAAAAGAATTTTGTCACGAATACCCATTCGTGACAAAATTCTTTTGTAAGTGGTCATAAATAAACACACAGAATTACATTCTCTTCTCTACAATATATCTTATTTGCGTTTTTCTATGAATGTAAATTCTTTAAGATAGGTTTGTACTATTAGACAATATTTCTTTGAATATAATACAATTCTCTTTGAATACTTTCTGAAAAGCAATACGACATCTGATGTGGATAGTGAATTCTATAAAATATATTTCTGAAATATTTCTCGATTGTTTTAAGGGTCGATATTATTAGGTTAACATCAAAAAAGTCATTATGATAATTAAGTAGGCTACGTATAGAGCCATATGCATTATTATATTAACGTGGTTCTCAATTTTTAAAAGGAACTTACATATCTTCGTTAATAATTTTAAATATTACATTTGAAAATGCGAAACATAGTCTTATATTCCAGAGGCTGAAAATGGATAAAGAAAAACCAATAAATGGATAATTTTCATTGTTACTCATTCTAGAAAAGCATTGAAGATTTTTATTCGCATTATAAATTTGTACTCAGTTTACCTAATATGATGTTTCATAGAAATGTATTGTATACAAGTGATATATTTAAAGTTACTTTTTTAAACTTTAATATGTTTAAGCCACTGAAATTATTGATCATAACTAATGTCCTATATCCTAGTCACCTTAACAAAATCATTCGATTTCGGTAAGAGATTTTAAAGGTTTTTTTTTTGGAATTGGGGGCAAACGGGCCGACGCATCGCCTGGTGGTAAGTGATTACCGCCGCCCATGGACATAACGTAATACTAGAGGCATCACAAGTGCGTTGCCAGGCTTGGGGGATGGGGAGGGGGATGAGGGCCTCCGGTAGCCTCATCACTCGGAGAAACACAGCGCAGGCGCTGCTTTACACCGGTTTTCTGTGAGGCCGTGGTACCACTCCGGTCGAGCCGGCTCATGCATGCCGAAGCGTGACTCTTCCACGGTATGTTTGCATTTGTCTTGTTGTTAAACAAGATCTGTTGTACAATATTTGCAGGTATACCAAGAAATAATCACACACATTCATATTCTGGCATTTCTATTACATATCCCCATAAGATTCGTATCTTTCAGCAGTTCGAACTAAGTGCTTTTTTATTTATACAAACCATTTACTCGAACATGCTTTATTACATTCTGGAACATATTTACATTTATTTTAAGTACATTTTAGGATAACCTTGACCTATTAATTAGGTAGAATAGTATTGGCTTACTCGATTATAGTGGTCTGTTGATCTTTCTGGACTGCACCTGGTAATTCTGGCTACAGAAAATATTACCAACCCGGGACCCCAGATTTCAGACGAAATATTTTTTTTATAATTTCATCTAAAATACTTGATTGGTCAGTGAACCAGGCTGTCACTGATCGACTGTTTTTTGCCCATTCAAAAAATGTGTGGTACAAAGGTTAGTTTAGTAAGTTATGCGAATGGTGTCAATAGATTCGTCTTAGTCGTGGGAATGACTCTGGGTACGACAAAATAAAAAAAAATTAAAAAAATAATTAAAAAAAAAACTTAATTTAATAAAGATGTTAGTATTGACGCAATCATGAAAATGACAATGACGTCCTGTTCTAATAATTATACTTGTTGTTTTGTTTGATACGGTGTAGGATATTAAGTATTAAAACATCATTAAAAATATAACCTGCTCATTCAGTGATTGTTAGGCAACATAAAGTTCTCACATAAAGTTGACCGTGGGAGAGCCACGCTTCGGCATGCATGGGCCGGCTCGACAGGAGTGATACCACAGCTTCACAGAAAACCGGTGTGAAACAGCGCCTGCGCTGTATTTCACCGAGTGAACTTGTGACACCTCTGGTGTTACGAGTGTCCATGGGCGGCGGTGATCGCTTACCATCAGGCGATACGTCTGTTCGTTTGCCACCTATTCCATAAAAAAAAGGAATTTCTCGATATTGTGTCTTTTTATTTTATAAGTGAAGTTATGACGTAATGTTTAACTTAATATGAAACTTATTAATCTCTGAATGTTTAATAACCTCTCAGCGGTAGCTGACTTTACGATAGTTTCAATTATAGCTATTATTCTTTGCCTGACGATTTCCCTCGAAACACTAAAATTCTTCTCATCTTTTCTTGATTCTTCGACCAGTGATTACGAAATGTATATACGGGCATAACTTCAGAACGTCTGCACCTAATTGGATAATTCTTTTTTTAAGTGTTGTTCATGAAAATCAAAAGTTCTAAATTACCTCAAGTCCGGGATTTTATAATATTGCGGTGGACATAGCTATTAAACAATCATCATCATCATCATCAACCTATCGCAGTCCACTGCTGGACCTAGGCCTCTCCAATTTCACGCCACTTAGTTCGATCTATGGAATAAGCTTAAAAATTTCAGCGGACTACGAAACACATTTTTGTTAAATTCCATATCCTGATAGCCGATGTCACCCGGGCCATTATTATCTTTTGAAGTATTTCGAAATATCGTTTTAGTAGTGTAATCGGTGGAGCATACAAGCATAAACAGACCAAAAATGTTAAACTTCCTTCTGGCTTCACAGTCAACATTATCATCAGCCTATCGCAGTCCACTGCTCGACATAGGCCTCTCAAATTTCACGCCACTTGGTTCGATTTTCGGCTTCTCGCATCCAGCTCCTGCCAGCCGTCCTGCGCATTTCATCGCTCCACCTGGCCTGTGGACGTCCTACACTACGTTTGCCGAGACGCGGTCTCCACTCAAGAACTCGTTTATCCCAACGGTTATCGGTTCTTTGGCAAATGTGACCAGCCCACTACCACTTCAGCTTGCTAATCCTGTGGGCTATGTCGATGACCCTGGTTCTTTGTCGGATCACCTCATTTCTGATGCGATCCCTTAGAGAAACGCCTAGCATAGACCTCTCCATAGCACGCTGAGCGACTTTGAACTTATGGACCAGTCGAACCGTAAGTGTCCACGTTTCGGCTCCGTATGTCATTACGGGTAGGACGCACGCATTGAAGACTTTCGTCTTTAGGCACTGTGGGATCGACGATGAGAAGACCCGACGAAGTTTCCCAAACGCTGCCTAACCTAGCTGGATACTTCTGTTCACCTCGTCCTCAAAGCTGTTTTTACCTAACTGCAAAGTCTGCCCGAGGTATACATATTTTTGAACAACTTCGAGAACGGCACCGTGTACCGCAACCGGTTCCGGTAGTACATGTTCATTGAACATGACCTTGGTCTTGTCCAAGTTCATCCGTAGGCCGATGCGCCCAGAAGAGTCAGCCAGGTCGTTCAGCATCTGTTGTAGGTCCTGCAGCGTTTCTGCCATGATGACGATGTCATCTGCAAATCGCAAGTGAGAGATGTATTCGCCATTAATGTTGATACAAGTTTTTTGAAAAATTAAAAATATTTATGAAAAATAGCAGTAAATAGCAAAAAATTGTGATACTACGTTCACCGGGTCAGCTAGTATTATATATAGATCATACTCCGTGATGTCTGTAAACGATTTTTAAAGTCTTTCTGCATTAATAATTACATTATAACCGATTCCAAAATAGGAGGAGGTTATCAATTCGACCGATTTCTTTTTATCTTTGTTACCTCATAACATTCGATTGGAAGAAACGATTTTGATTTTTTTTTAATAAAAAGCTGGTGGTTCTCGTGACGTATCATTTCAATGTAGGCCACTTCTTGAAGTCGCTTTTTTTGTTAAAATTTACGATTTAGCGATGAAAACCCGTCTGCTCGTCACCCGTCTCCTTAGTGTCGTGCAGCAGGCCGAAACTTCTTTTGTAAGGAGAGGTCCAACTCCAGAAGTGGAATTTTCAAAGCTGATCAGGATGATTTCAGCTCCAACTATAGATAAAAAATCACCAAAATCAAGGTTAATAACATTTTCACAGTTAAATACACATTTATCAACAACATGTTTACTGAACGACGGATTCATATTTTTAATAATTATATTTTTTGGAAGCTTGCCTAATTATACGATGATGTTTATCGGAAAAGCATTAAAACGTATAAGAAATAATTATTGTTAATGTAGATATCTGGTAAATGTTATTTTTCGACAACATGTGTTGGTTTTTCTGTTTTCAATAAAGTTTATTCAGATGGCAAGATAGATCACGGGTTTTGACAACAAAGTAGGTCAATGGAACTTATTATTTTCTTTCAGATTTATGAATTTGACTCTCACTTAAGCTTAGTAGTGTTGTGCCTCCATAGGCTCACCCTATAACTGCTTATTATTAAGGCTAGTCTCAGACTAACCTTAATAATAATCAGTTTTGATCAAGTTTTGAACGTCTCTATTCCTGTAGAAACTTTTCGAAACTATAGACCTGTATAATCTTGCTCTTTTATATTCATATGATTTTAAAATATCAGGGCTTGGTTTTCATCATATTATTGCTAAGTTATCGTAATCATCTCATGCTAGTGCAAATTAAAATATTGCATTAATCTGGGGCAATAAACCCATAGACTATACAGATAAATATATTCTTAAGTCTATATTCATAATACCCATTCGCCTCCGTTAATTTACGTTTCACCATAAACAGTCAAAACATATCAAAAGTAGTCTAATCTATTTAATCTAATACATTTGAACGAGTTATTTTTTATGTATATAATTTGAATGTCGGAAATGGCTTCAACGATTTTCATGGAAAGTATGCAGGGGGTTTCGGGGGCAATAAAACGATCTAGCTAGGATTTATTTTTCGAAAATTTACCAAAAGAAAAATACTGAGCAAAACTCTTCTGGGTACTGAAAGATTATTTTTAAATGTTTGTTGTAGATGTTTTTATGTTTAACACTCTTAAGTTTTAATATATTATACTAGTTGACTCGGTGAACTTTGCACCACCATAATTTTTCACAAATATTTTCTAAATTTCTGGAAAAAAATCTTTCTTCTTCCGTCTTAGTTTCCCAAGGGTAGTGTACAGTGGCGGTCTTTGAAAATATAACACTTTATCCTGACAACAACAAACACATCATCAACAGCCCATATTGTCCCACTGCTGGGCTCGGGTCTCCTCTCAGGAGAGGGTTAACAGGGAGAGCATACGTGCCAATGCTGGCCGAGTGCGGTTTGGGGCCTGACAAGATGACGTTGGTGCTACGTAATCTTGCCCTTGGATGTGATAAGGCTAACCAAGCTTCACGACTGTTATCCCAAGATATCAACCGGGAACGATTGCTTAATGTAACCTCCGAATCACGGACAACCTCATGATATCATGCCACCAGCGGTCACACATCCAGGTACTGACCGCACCGTCGTTGCTTACCCTCGGTGATTGTTTCTAATCACCAAGTGCTTGGCTAACAACAAGAACGAATAAACACATAAAAGAAAGAATTATCCAATTTGGTGCAGTCGATCGGAAGTTATGAGCGTACATACATTTCGGCGATTCATTTTTATTTCTGTAGATTAGTACAGAACGGAGCTTAACCTTATTTATAAAGGTTATTTACATAGTCACAGTATTTATATATCAAAATATCTTAAAAATGGCATAAAGGTAGAAAGTACCTACAGGATTAAGTCCTTCTTTGACACTTTTTATGTGCATTAAGTATAAATAAAATGAAAATGAACAGGTATGTATATTTCTGATGAAACTGCTAATAAGTGTCGGAGATGGAAACAGGAGTCTAGTAAACGGTTTAATGATGTGTGTGTGTGTTTTGAAGATGTAAATAAAACTCATAAACACCCGCTTTAAATAAATCTGTGAAGATTGATTTAAGGTAGAATTAAGACAATGGCAAGAGGAGAAGTCAAAACAAATTAATCAGATGTACGTATATTAATTATATATACAATTACGCCACTATGACGTCAGAGTTATCATTGATCATGTTGATGTTTGGGCCTCTAGTATCTTCACTCAGTGAAACACTGCGCAAGTGCTGTTTCACCCTGGTTTTCTGTGAGAGTGCGGTATCACACTGGTCGAGCTGACCCTTTCGTGGCGAAACATGACTCTCCCACCTCACCTGAAAAATACTTATAAAAGTTTAAGGTTAACGAAACTTATAAAAAATGATACAGATTTTATATTTAATAAAGAATTAAGCGTTAAGGTTATTTAATATATAATTTTATTAGCCATTTATTAAAAATATATCCAGTTAGACGGTTCATACATGCGGCCGACGATGAGATTGTCATTGGGCGCAGGTCATAAACATTTCACGGTGACGCAAAACACCAGTATTTTTTTTATTAAAAACATGTCAGGGGTTGCCAACTATTTTTATTACGCATTACGATAGCAAAATCATAAAATAAACAGTGTGTTATAATATTTCTTGCGATCAAATGTCTGTAGGTCGGTACCACGTGATGGAAATGAATGTTTTGTAAGACAAGTCTATAAAATTTTAATAAAGAAAGTAATTTTTGCGAGTGTCAAATATGAAGATAAATTAGGCTTTTTTCAAATGAGGCGGCGCGGACGCCAGTTTTTTGCCACATCAAAGAGATTTCTCAGCCCGGAAATAAATTATTATGTATTAAAATAAGTTTATGACATCAAAAAATAGGTTAAACATGTTTAAATAACTCAAGATGACGAATGTTTTTTTAACTTAGTTTTTGGGTTTGAATAAAATTTGATTCTGAATAATATGGGGACCGTAATATTCGCCGTGGGAGAGCCACGCTTCGACACGAATGGGCTGGCTCGACCGGAGTGATACTACGGCCTCACAGAAAACCGGTGTGAAACAGCGCTCGTGCTGTATTTCACCGAGTGAGTGAGGATACCGAAGGCCTATATCCCAACCCCTTTCCCATCCCTTTTCCCATACAACAAAGGCCAGCGACGCACTTGCGACGCCTCTGGTGTTGCTGTTGTCCATATTCGGCGGTAATCGCTTATCAGCAGGCGACAGGCGTTTCCTCGTTTGCCGCCTATTCGATAAAAAAAATATGATTACAGCTATAACCGCAGTTTATGCTATTAAAATCAGTCATAACGATTATGAATTGTTAAAATATGACACATGTATCATAACAGAAAATAGCAATAATTTTGTATCATTATGTTTAATTTGATTCATACGAATAATTTTAAATGTGTACTGTTAATAGTTTCTTTTTGTATAAAGTGCTTAACGCAATGTTTTGACATTTTCATTTTTATGTCAGTGTGAATCTTCGTTTAAAATATTCCTTCCTACGTATGTGACGAATCAGATTCAAGTTTAATTTGACTCATACCACGGCTATTATTACAGTCAAATAGTGTGTATTTGAATCTTTCTCGAGAACGGCTATAACCATCCAACACTCAGTTCAGTTTATTTTTAAGTCGGTTTATGTAATGTGAGAGGCGCTCATAGCCCAGTTGCACTCGGTGATTAGAAACAATCAGCGAGGGCAAGCAAAGACGGCGCGGTTAGTACCTGGATGGGTGACCGCTGGTGGCATGTTACCATAAGCGTCGCCGTGATTCGGGGGGTCACGTTAAGCAGTCCGTCCCGGTTGTTATCATAGGATAACAGTCGTGAAGCTTAGTTGGAGGCCTTCGGGCGGCTTAAAAACATGTAACGGTAAGATTACGTAGCCACAACGTTGTCTTGCCGGTCCCCAACCCGCACTTGGCCAGCGTGGGGACGTATGGCCTTAACCCTCTCCTGAGAGGAGACCCGAGCCCAGCAGTGGGACATTATGGGTTGTTGATGATGAATGTGACACTAATGTTCTGAAATTTATATGTTAAATAAAAGCCGTTAAAGTTAAAATTTGATGTTAAATATGTCATAGTCTTGATTTAAACGAATTTTTAAACAATTTATTAATTCAACTATAATAAAATAAATAAAGTAGTTTTATTAAATTTCAACAATCATTTCTAATTAACAGACGCTACAGAATTTGATATATATTAGTTTCTAAAGTGGTTTAATCTATTTATAAAATAAATCGTTAAACTAAACAAAAACAAAATTAAAAATTGTTACAACCCAAAAGCATAAAACTAAAGCACCGTATAGCACCAACACTAAAAGCCACAAAAGCACCGACTCAAAAAAACAAAAATTTTATAAATACAGATACAAAAAATGCATCTCACTTAACATTTAACACAACAAACGAACTTAAATTTCCCTTTTGATAGAAGCACCGACTCATTCTCACCTTATAAATGGCGTTCGTCAGCGGACTTTGGAACTCACTCGTTGGTTGTAACGAGAAAGAAGTCATCTGGCAGGAGTTGTCCAGATTGTACTTAGACAGTACACTGAAGTATTTGTCTGTATCAGAAATAGACAAAGAAGAAGTGCCTATAGTATTTGGAGAAGCTCATAAAATTAGTTTTAACAAAAGTGCTTTTGGTTACACGTATACGCCGCTGAATTTCGTCACTATATTTCATATTGATACTAGAAAAGGTTTGTATTTAGTTATAAAACGTTTTCTTTCCTTCTTAAATACGTTTTCTTATACCTCACTTCCAATTTTGCCATTAAAGTCCTAAAGAATCATATCTAATACCATTAAAGGAGCAATTCTTGTATATATAATCTGAATCTCGATAACGGCTACAACGATTTTAATGAAATTTAGTGAGGAGGGGGTTTCGGGGCTTTTTAAAAAATTTATCGTAACAAAATACCATCCAGGTACATCATACATATCCAGGTACTTAAGTAAACAACAGTAAATAGTCCGTAAAATGCCTCCTCTGTCTACTCTTTCGGGGATACAGATGAGAGTGTATAAGCTATTTTAAATTTCTAAAAGTAAAAATTATGCTACGTTTAGCAGACACTGTTTGATACTTTACACTAAAGTTATTGAATGTTATTTTTAGAACTTGTAAAGTTATCAAAATAAGTTTTTGCAGGGTACATAAATTTGATTTTTGTAATATCTCCAACGTTTATGAAGAATTATACGTGTGATAAAGGGTTTATCCTGACTAGTAGAAGTAATATTTTAACCTTGGACCAATTGAAGAAGGTTGTTAAAACCCGATTGAAAAAAAAGACTCATAACTAAAACTAGCATAAAATTATTTGTAAAAAAGTAGCTTAAAGCATAATTAAACTAATAACAAATGCTACCCTATTTCAAAAGTCTATTTAAAATAACACAATCATCTGTATCAAAAGCATAAAAGTGTTTTATAATTTAAACTACACGTCTTTACGCTTGTAGCTTTTTCAAAGGTGAGTATTAATTTAATCTGTTAAAAAAACAAGTACGTACATACGTACTTGTTTTTTTAAGTACGTATTTAAAAATGGTTAAATCGCCATAAGTATTCTTTCTTTAGTAGACTATTAGTAATTTAGTATCAATTTGTTTTAGGAATACGGCTGTGTACCCGAATGAGAATGACAATGCTAATGAATAGAAATGTCTTACAAACACTATGTCTACAGATTTAACTAACTATACTTAATATTTACATAATACTTATTGCCGTTAGGTTGTCTATACTAATCCCTAAATTAAACCAGAGATCAAGATTTCTTTAAGAAATTATTTCAAGCAACAATCTTCATAAAAGTCCTATAAATCCCTAAATTTAAACTGGATGAATTATGATCGTAGTTAATCGTTCATGGTTTGAATGTGATGCATACCCATCAGCTGTCGTTTCAACCTTGTACCAGAGATTAAGATCCTTGTTTATGCCGCGATATTTTCTTATATCCGTTGGTTGACGACGAGAGTGTTCTAGGGGCTTTAATTTAATGTGTGATGGATTCCTGAATTTTTTTTTAATGTACGCCATGTGTTGAAATCTGTGTGACATTAATGTATTTAATAATTTCAACATATTAACTGTTGTTTATTAATTATATAAGTTTATTTAAAAGCGCACTTCGTGTTTGTAAGATTTATTGGGAGTTAATTTGGCGTCTTGTGCGGTGGGCGGCCAAGGTCTGCCGTGGTTTCTTGGGGTTTTACTTTTTAGGTTATCCTGTCTAATGTTACTAATAGATTTCTTTGACTATTGATTTTAGATTGTTCCGCTATTTGGATCCCTTTACTTTTTAATTTTGATTTCATGTCTAAATACCTCTAATGGGCTAGACGATATTTTGCCATATTTAGAATTTAATTCCAATGTTGTGCAGTCTATTTAGTCAAGTACTGATAAATAATGGGGGAACTTAAAATTATTAGGATCAATAAATATGCGCTTTAAAATTTTCCGTAAACGACAAGTATTTTCAAAAACATTATATTTTTATAAATATTACCTATTATGATTATTGCAGCTGAAGTAAAGATGCCGAGCGGCCAAGTTGACACACCAGTCATCGAAGACAACCGGGACGGCACTGTCAGCATCAAGTATGAGCCAAGAGAAGAAGGCGTTCACGAACTGTACGTTAAATACAATGGCGAACATGTACAGGGTGCGTATAAGTTGGCTTTGATGTTTTTATAACTGGTTTGGTTGATAGTAACAAGTGGTTACTGGCTGCAGTAGATTGCAGCACCATCCGGTACATCTTATCACTAGTTAAGAGCGGGTCACTTCCTTTCAATTATCATTTAAAAACTCCTTGCGTTATAATCAGTTTTAAAACATGCTATAAATTATTTATTGAGATCCAGTGGATGTTATGCTGCCGTTTTTTTTCGGAATTAACCGAAAAATAAAATGACTGATTTAGGGTTTTTACTGTTTTTTTTATCATTTCTTACATTTTAGGTTCTCCCTACAAGTTCCACGTGGACTCCATTGCATCAGGATACGTGACAGCGTACGGACCTGGTCTCATAAGTGGCGTTAGTGGAGAACCCAGTCAGTTTACAATTAGCACTAAAGGTGCTGGATCTGGAGGACTGTCAATGGCTGTAGAAGGTCCCAGTAAAGCTGAGGTAAGCTTTCTACATTTAGAAATAATACTGGTTTTAGGGAACAAGTTCATTTATGTTGCAAGAAATATTGTACTCAAGAACAAGATTGTACCTGTCTCTAGATCTTTGCGACATTCGCTTTCGACTCTTTCAGTTGACAGATATATTATATATAGATTATATATATATATATATAATCTGAATCTCGGAAACGGCCAAAACAAATTCATTTAAAGGTATTGGATAGATAAATTTAAAATGTTTTCTATCCATTCATTTACTGAAATCCATTCTTCACACAAGTAGTAAGATAGCCATGCATCACTTATAATTGTATAGTAATCTTCATCATCATCATCATCACCATCTGAGACGACTGATAAACTTGTTTTACTTATTTCTGGGTTTTTTCTAGATCACATGCCACGACAACAAAGATGGCACCGTATCCGTATCATATTTACCAACTGCCCCCGGAGAGTACAAAATCTCTGTCAGATTCGGAGACAAGCACATCAAGGGATCTCCTTTCTTGTCCAAGGTATGTAAAAATTACAAGTAAATTATGATATTTTTAATTTTGACATTTTATTTGAGGATTCTGATAAATTTTTTAAAGTCGATTAGAGGGTGTTTTGTTGATAATTAAAAAGTGGGACATGATCTTCTATAAAATGTTTATTATGTTTTTTTTTTCAGGTTACTGGCGAAGGTCGCAAGAGGAACCAGATCTCCGTAGGCAGCTGCAGTGAGGTCACCTTACCAGGCAAAATCAGTGACAATGACATTCGCTCTTTGAACGCATCCATCCAGGTGAGGTTTTAATATAAAAGGGGTAATTAAATCAATCGAAATGAAACTGTAGCGGTTACCTTATACAACAAAGAAATACTTAAACGTACTACTGAAATTGCATCGCACTATGAAAATTGTCCTGTTTTAGAATGTTCATTAAGCTAGCCTAGCCCGTTGGTGTACGAGGGTGATATTTAATCTTTCAACACATTTTCATTTAATTAAATAATAGGAAATCAATGTTTCGAATTAATAATTTTTATATGTTCACATCAAAGGAACTAAGTTCCAACAATAGTTTAAAAGTGTTGTTAAAACTAACCACTACCTTGTTAAAATCGTCAGGCACCATCTGGTCTCGAAGAGCCCTGTTTCCTCAAACGCCTTCCATCAGGAAACATTGGTATTAGCTTCACTCCTCGCGAGGCCGGCCAACACATCGTGTCTGTGAAGAAGATGGGTGTCCACATTCAGAACTCGCCTTTCAACATTACTGTTTTAGCTCAGGAAGTTGGTGATTCTAAGAAAGTTCAGGTGAGTGGTAATGATTGTAAACCACCAGGTAGGATTGTGATTGCGCTAAAAAGCTGTCATCATCTTACAGGTCCTTCAAATATGACTTTCAATATAATGAGGTCATACTTCTTTACAGTTCTAGTCTTAGTTACTCACATACCAGATGATACGGAACATTAAATTTGAAACAGTTTTGGAATGTTAATATTTCATTTTTTAATTGTTTGTCTTGTAATTTTTAAGCAATCTTAGTAAATATCTACAGTTTTATTGAAAATTCAATTGTTATTCTTTAAATTTTTCAGGTTTCTGGTAATGCCCTGAAAGAAGGCAAAACCCACAGCGAAAATACTTTCTCTGTTGACACCAGGAATGCTGGATATGGTGGTCTATCACTGTCTATTGAAGGTAAGTGAAGATTCCGAGTATTTTATAATACATGATGAAGACGGTATCCTTGTGCTTTTTGGAGTTTCTATTTCTAGATAAATTACCCCTGTCTGTAAAATCTTCTTTTCAATGTTCAATACATAATAAATAGTTAAAATGCTGCAATTACTGTTTGATAGCTCTGGCTTCGTTACGTAATTGTTGACTTTGGTCACGTAATTGCCTCTGGACTTGGACTGCCTCTGTGGCGCAGTGGTAGCGAATGCGACTGCTGTGCTAGAGGTCTCGGGTTCGATTCCTGAGTCGGACCAAAGGTTTGTATGATCTGCAAATATTTGTTTCAGAGTTTGGGTGTTTTCTATGTATAATATGTATTTATTTACAAAAAAAAGTATATAAGTATTAATATCAGTTGTCTAGTACCCATAGTTCAAGCTCTGCTTAGTTTGGGACTAGATGGCGTTGTGTGTTAAGATGTCTGAAATATTTATTATTATTTATTAATTGTTGATTTTGGAGTAACTAGTAAACAGTGACTTATTTCAATTTTGCAGTTATAGGGTAGAAATTTAAACCTTTTTAGCTTATAATATTAGTTTCACCTATTTTTAAAATGTTGCTATAGGAACAATTCCTTATTTCTATTAGTGTGTATAAAATTTTGGATTGCGTCAGCTTTATTGTTCTGACAATCCCGTCTACTATATATTCAACTCTCCAATTTCTTAGGCCCAAGCAAAGCCGAAATCCAGTGCGCCGACAGCAAGGATGGTGTTCTCGCCATCAGCTACAAACCCACAGAGCCAGGCTATTACATTGTCAACCTGAAGTTTGCTGATCATCACGTTGAAGGCTCTCCCTTCACTGTTAAGGTTAGTAAAACTCGATTACTAATAATATAGGCTCACACCAGTACTGAAGCAAGCTATGCCATAAATATATATTGCCATAAATATTGCATTAATCATCATCAAAAACAGCCCTTTATAGATGTCTCCTCAGGAAGGTGGTTTTGACCTTCTAAATCAAACTGGTCAATAGGGTAGGCCTAGGGTTAATTTCAAATTATGTTTCTCTTTGCAGCGGTTTTGACAAAGTTTTTTTAAATTCTACTTTTATGAATTACCTTAAAATATTTCCAGGTAACCGGTGAAGGTAGCAATAGACAAAGAGAAAAGATCCAGAGACAACGGGATCCAGCTCCACTGACTGAAGTCGGCACTAACTGTAAACTTACCTTCAAAATGCCTGGTGAGTATCCTGTCTAAAGCCTCGTTTCAAATTATAATCATAATTATTTGCCGTAGTGACTTTTCCACTCAAAATATCGAGGTCCTGGACACGGATGGCTCTTTCATCATCATCATCTTCCAAGCCTTCATTATTCCCAAGATTTGGGGTTGGCCACTAGTTCAACTGATTTTACCTGAATACCAGTTCTTACACGGAGCGACTGAAATCGGACCTCCGCAACCCTGAAGGTGAACTGAATTCAAAGATTGATCTAGTTGTCAGTATATTTGAGAGATTTAGATCTTCTGACATACTGAGACTAATTCTTCCACACATCCACTACTGTAACTCTTGTGTACCAGGATCGACTTCAGTGACCTTTGAATATACCGAGTTACAACACTAGGAGAATCCCAAAAAATCCTAAACTGTCTTGGAACTCACAACGAAATAAACAGAAGTTGAAGGAGTTGCAAAAATATAATAAATATCTTATTTACATACTCTTAGAAAAGTCTATGCCTTTTCCAAGAACATGATTTTTACTATCTCTTACTCTTACTCAGGTATCACATCCTTCGACCTGGCGGCTACAGTCACAAGCCCTGGTGGAGTATCTGAAGATGCAGAAATCCAAGAAGTGGAAGACGGGCTGTATTCCGTCCACTTCGTACCGAAGGAACTCGGTGTCCACACCGTTTCTGTGAAATACAGGGAAATCCATATTCCAGGTGAGTAATGGGTCTTTTTATTCATGATGCAGACATTAAATCTCTCTAAATAAGAGAGTAAGTAGAAAAATATTAGACTTAACACTTAAGACCTGCTCAGTAGATGCGATCAGATATTACATTTTTTTTTTCAATTATTACCTCCTTTTTTTCAATTTTTTTAAAAGACATCTCCCTCTTAATAATGTTACATTCTTGGTCGTAGGGGACTTTACAAACATACATGAATCGTATACAAGGAAAACCAAGACTCAGAACAAAAATTTGTGGATGACACAAAGTGTTTTCTTATGTGAGATTTGAACAAACAACACTTGGCCGACGGCGTAGTCAGTTATAATAAAATATTACTTTTCAAGTCTTTAAATTAAATATGTGCTTTTTGTATTTTTTCAGGATCTCCATTCCAGTTTACAGTGGGTCCTTTGAAAGACTCGGGAGCTCATCTAGTCAAGGCCGGAGGACCAGGTCTAGAGCGGGGTGAAGCTGGTCGTTTCAACGAATTCAATGTATGGACTAGAGAAGCCGGCGCTGGTCAACTCGCGATATCTCTTGAAGGACCTAGCAAAGCCGAGATAGACTTCAAAGACAGGAAAGATGGATCCTGTGATGTCTCCTACAAGGTTGAAGAGCCTGGTAAGTGTATTGTCTTTTGAAACTATTGTTTACCTAGTTTACAAGGAAGCAGACGGATCACCTGATGGTAAGTGACGTGATAGACACCTGCAACCCAAGAGTCACAAGTGCGTTGCCGGCCTTTAAGGTGGGAGTAGAGGAAAGGCAGAGATGGGGTCCTTCTCCTTTTCTATATAAAGGAAAATTAAAGATCATATTAGATGTGACTTTTACGGAGCAGCTACAAGATGATGGTACTTTTTGACCCGATTACAACGGCTTTTGATAATTTATGTATGTTTTATGTTCCACCGTAGTGTATAAACTACTGAACAGATTTAAATGAGTGCGGTGCCAATAGATTCATAATAATGGCCCGGCAACAACAATACAACAATGTAAAATAGCTGAGCGTAAAATTGTGTGCTTAACAGTATCTCAAAAAGTAATAGTTACCGGATATTAGGACGCCCACTGTTCTTAAAGTCGGACTCTTAGTCACCAAAACCACTCCAATGCTCTGTTTCTTGCCTGTAAGCGAGGAATCGTGAACCGTCATTTAAATCCATAGGTTCTTTATTCTTTTAAAAAGACAACTCCTGCATTAGGAATATACATTCCTGTGTCACGGGGATCTTTACAAACATACATGAAACGGGCACAAAGTACACCCAGACTTAGAACAACAACTTATGGATCGCACAAAGTGTTGTCCCATGTAGGATTTGAACCCACAACACTTGGCGCATTAGGAAGCGGTGTGGCGACCACTAAAACCACTAGGCCAGATATTATTGACTTGGTGGTCGGACTACACTAGATAGAATAGGTATTATTGACTTGATCATTATTGAATATCTTTTCTAATTATTTTCCTTCCGAACATCATGTCTAACCAGCTTTTACAAATATATAAATTTCAAATTAATTTAAAATTTCTTACTACAAACCCCTCCAAACGTAAAAACATTCGAACATCGTAAATATACTGTTGTATTTCAATTAACCACGCCTACACATGGCTGACCAATCGCGACCGTGCGCGGTAAAATTTATTGTAAGACCATTTTGACAGTTCGATTTTTAGAGTTCCGTGCAAAGGTGGACTGCAAGCGGCCTATTCCGTGTCCTGTCACGCTTAGTTTTTGCATGACATACAGTAAGTTTATTCTAAAATAGTTCACTGTGTTTTTTGTAGAAAGGCTTAAAAAGTTTGTTGTTTTAAGGTGGAAACTTTTAGAAAGGGCAACAAAACACTTATTTAAAAACAAATTGTGTTATTTTTGAAAATAGGGTTACCTAACAATTGAATACTCTTTCTTTATGTCATGCTATAAGTTACTGATAATTTATTTGTGATTGAAGGACTAAACAGATCAAAACAAATCATTTTTTTACACAAAAGAAGTAATATTGCATTTATATATTCTATAGACATACAAATTCCAAAAAAGTTCAATTTACATTTCAATATACGCTCCCATTTTCAAACTATACACTTTACACAGTAACGATAAATCCCACAGAACTCTTTCCCTTGCACCTCCTACTCAAACTTTGCTGACAACTTTTTTATTATATTTTTTTACTGACCCCAGAGGGCGCGTTCGTTTTTTAAACCTCAATGCTTGTCGCGTTTTCGGCACATTATCCTTCCGATTTACGATGATGTTTTTGCTAATGAAACTCGTAATTCTTTGGACATTCTTGTTTTTTATCATTTTCTTTGTTTTGTTATTGTTTGTGACTAACTGGTTAAAGTGTAGTAAGATTTGTTAAGAATGTAAGTATTCGAATGTTTCTTTAAGAAGTATATAATATATTGATTTCATGATATAGTGTGACTTAGGTAACGATGCAAGTTAAGAGCGCTCATTATATATGTATCCTGAGTCACATTTTGTTATATGTGACTATAAATAGTTCTTGCAATATTGTCAGGAAATATTTTAATTGTGATAATTCACATAAATATGTCCCTCTGGCTTTTTATAAGCATTGTATTTAAACATAAAACCAGCAAAATTAATTATTTATGAAATCTAAATTTTACCATATCTCATTTTTACATCTTGTAAAAGACAACATTATTCGCAAACATCGAACGCGGCGGTTTTGTTCTTTGCCTTGAATTCGAAGTTTAAAAAGGAAATTTTTTTGAATTTCGAACACTGTTTTTTTAAGTTTACAAATGTTAAAACGTATTAGTAGTAGTAGTATGTTTTAAACGTTTTAGTTGTAGACGGTAAAAAATGCTGTACTATGAAACGTATCTGATTGTCCCTTGTATTTATATTCATATTCGCAATTACTTTCCACTGCCCTTGCGATAATCTTTACATCTTAAATTTTGTTTTAAATTAAGAATAATTCCCTAGCATCTCTTTCACACAATGAAAAAGAGATAAATTCAAAGGCAGTATTTAGATAGATTGGTATTTAGGCATAGACTAAAGTATTTTGTTTTATCTCCAATCGACGCAAGAATGTTACCCCTGAGTTACTGAATTAAAAATCGCCTTGAAAACCATTGTTTGTCCCAAAGAGGGATCATATCTCTTTAACTCAAGTTTCTCTCTGCGTACATCAGTCTCTCATAAAGGAAAATATTGTACTTGTGAAGTCTTCTTAATGAAATCATACTAAATAACATTTATCTTTCGCATTTCATGATATAATTACTATTTATACGGGAATGAACGGGCTCACTTCTTTAAAGGTATTACATACCTTTGATTTCCCTGACTGATGTTGCACTGGCCGTGGTCATAGACAGACTTCAAATAAGTGGTCCCGTTAATTCCCGTGAAAATAATTATCATATAATACTTATTATTGTGAAACCATCAACCTTTGAATTTATTTATCTATTAAGGCAATTACAACAGGTAACAAACAAAGCATTATTTTTAGGATAAATGTAGAGTCAGATATGATTGGTACCCTTCCGTAATCACACAACATGATATCGAAAGAAGTGTGGCGACTTCCACATACAGCGCAACAACATAAAATATATGACAGCGCCATCTACCGAAGAAACATCGAACTACGGAGCAACGAAGAAAAACTAAGAAACTACCAATCCTAAATCGCGCAATAGAAGTTCTCGCGCCTATTAACATATATACAACTTCCCAACATCAACCGTTGGGCAGTGGCCCACCAGGCATGATCACCTCGCCTGGTCGGAGGATCCTCCCTTTGTGTTGGAGGAACTTGTGGCCCGTTCCTCTACAGAAGATTAACAGTAAATTAATTTTTAGACATTTACAAATTAATTATTAGACCCAAAAAGATACAATGATAAATGGTTTTACTTCGCTTTCAAAGCTATATGAAGAGAAAATATTTGTTTTAAAAACTGAAATGAAAATAAATGTCGACTTTACCACCGTTCATTTTCGTATTTTCATTATATAGATGACACATTAGTATACTACAATAAGAGGTGTTGTTTTAGAAAATCGTATCTAAATCTAAGTTGAGCCCGGCTTTCAGTCCACTATCACAAGGCTGTACTTTGATTTTTCACGTGGAGTGACGTCATCAGACTTCCACAGCCCAAGTACTGCAGACTTTAACTACTCGTTACGATAGCTACAGATCGTTGACAAGCGACGGCTTAACATTCTCTCCGAGGCACGGAGCTGTCCCAATCTGACATGAATCACCTTCATATCACCTATATCAATAGACTAACCTGCTGATTAACTTTGCAATGCTACCTGGTAACTACATAGACAATTTAAGCCACATTTAGCCACTAGTCTAAATCTAATCTGTAGATAATAATCTGTTAACCTTGGGAGAGCCACGCTTCGGCATACATGGGCCGACTCGACCAGAGGGATACCACGGCCTCACAGGCAACCGATGTGAAACAGCGCCTGCGCTGTGCTTCCTGAGTGAGTAAAGATACCGGAGGCCTATACCCCCACCCGTCCCCCCATTCTCCTCCCCGAACCCCAAAGGCCCGCAACGCACTTGTGAAACTCTGGTGTTGCGGGTGTCCATGGGCGGTGGTAATCACTTACCATCAGGCGATACATCTGCTCGTTTGACACTATTCCACAAAAAAAAAAGACAGAGCTCCAAGACAGAGCTCCAACTGCACGATTGCTACAGATTTTCGTAGGTAATCGGGAGCGACGGCTTTACATATTCTTCGGGACATGGAATTACTAATATATATAAAGGACTATTACTCTACTATAACTGGTGGCGGCAAGATTACATAACTATAACGTTATCTAGCTAGTCCCCAACCCGCACTCGGACAGCGTTAGGACGTATGGCCTTACCCCTCTCCTGGGAGGAGTCCCGACATTATGGGTTGTTGATGAATGACTGATATGTTTCAAATAAAATCACCATCATCATCAACAGCCTTTCCATCCACAGCTAGACATAGACTTCTCTAGAATGAAGGATTTAGGTAGATAGATAGAAAACTCTTTATTTGCACACTATAATATTACAGTTAGAAGAGAGTACATAAAATGTGAGACAGAGAGTACAAAGGGCGGCCTTATTGCCTAAAGCAATCTCTTCCAGTCAACCTTAGGATGGATCAAATTGTATGAGAGAGACAGTGTCAGTTGTCGATGCAATGAGTTTTGAATTAATTATTTGCTAATGAATATAACGAACTACATACATATATGTATCCACATATATATATCCACACATATACACACAACATAATATTAAACACAAACTTAATTTAGCTTACTCAAACAAATTTTTTTTTCAACTGTTATGATCAAATAAAATAAGTTGGTCAACAGCGCTTATAATTTAACAGCAACTTTCTTGAACATGTTTCTCCTTTACTTTCATTAATATATCTCTGTACCAAAATTCCCAAAAACCCTCTCAGATTTCGAGCAGAACTTACACTAATTACAAAAAAGATTAACGCGTAAAATATAAGAATTTATTGTCGGATAAAGATATTAAAGAAACAATTTCATAACACTACATAATACCATAGTAATGCAGTCTAACTTTGGACCGTCTGCCAAAAACTCGTCTCAAAGGATCAAATGTGACATTCCATCATAGCGTCCTCCGTTGAACGTTTAAAGATTTTTTTCCTCAGCGATTATATCCGTGGGCTGGTCAATTAAAATGGCTTCAACACACCAACGGCCTGGAATGCCGACTCCCGAATTTGTCCCCTTATTTATTCTATTGTGTTGCCAGCGACAAAAAAATCGCGAGATCCTCCGACAAAGAAGCGGTACCTTTTTGTCTTGGATAGCTCATAAGTGTATTAGAAAATGCCTTTTGTATCTAAGTTTTCGGTGATAGTTGTATTTTGATTGGTCATTTTTTGGCGGCAAGTTTATTTGTTTTGTTTTATTGAGTGTTACTTAGTATGAGATGTGCAGAAATTGGTTGTTGGAATAATCAATTACTTACTTTTGTAGTTTTAGTTGTGATTGCGCGAAGTATATTTCAAGAGTAATGGTTTTTTTTTTCATATTCATTCAGTCATCATAATAAGCTTTCGTAATTAAATCTCAGAAAGCAAGTATCTATTTTAGTCTACTACATAAAAAATATTTTTAAAAAGGTTATTTCTTACTGTTTTAAATTTTCACGTGTATCTAGTACGCTATAATAGCTTAAGTTACACGCTGAATGTACTTTTTTATGTGTAATATAGTTTTTGAAATTTTATATTTAGTTTAGTGGTTTAGGCGCGAAAGCATGACGCTCAAACAAGTTCCCGTTCGCATTAGTAATATTAATCGGATGCACGACAGTCGTGGTGAATCTAACCTATTAATTAGAAATAATTAGAATAATACTTAGGTATTGGAGTACGGAAACGTAAACCAATGATTAACAATATCTTTTCATATAAATGTAACAGAGCACCAGGAACGGAAGAGCATGCATGTAGTTATTGATAAATATGGACGAAGCAAAAGAGATGTGTCAGGACCGTAGTAAGTGGAGATCAATAGTCTCTGCCTACCACTCTGGGAAAAAGGCGTGATTGTATGAATGTATGCCATAATAATAAATAAAATCAAATCACACTGTTAAGTAGTAAATTATTTCTAATTTATGACTTTTCACTAGAAAGACTGGTAGATCAACACGATGCGTAAAAATCAACAATAGAAATCTCAATCAAAATAAGAATTAATCTAAACTCAAACAAAAATTACATTTTTTTTATCAAAATCAAAAATTCATAAGTTTGAGTAGCAACAAAAGTATAGAAACTTAATCAATTTCCTATGCTTACCTGGAGTTCAATGAAGATACAGAGTAACATTGCTCTTACACACCAGCAGCACCACAGATGCTGTCTTCTCGCGCATAATCGCATAGAAATCATTCACGCACGCACGGGCAAACATGCCCGAAGCACTTAAGCAGAGCAGGATCCCCAACAATACCCTAAAAACGTTCTTGAACTTTATCAGACTTATTATTATTATTACTTTTGTTATTATCGACTGCCTCGTTTGGTCTAGTGGTTGATGTATGCAACAGGTCTCGGGTTCGAATTCCGGGTCGAGCCAAAAAGTGTTATTGAGTATTTCTGATTATAGAAATACTTAATAACAGCTCGTAGTTTGGAAGTTAGGGTCTGAACCCCCGTGCCTCGGAGAGCACGCAAAGCTGTTGGTCCTGCGTCTGATCTCTCCCCGATCGTGTCGGTTAACCGTTCCATCAGATTATAAGAGAGAGGGAATAGAGAGTGCACCAGTGCCTGCGCACACACTTCTGCACTATAATATCTCCTAGGTAGTTAGCTGGTCTCCGTTGATACTGGCCGCCGTGACCGTAATCGGCTAGGAGAATGTTGTTATTATTATCATTTATTGATTATACAGAAAAAATAGAGTATCACAATTTTTGTTCCCCAAAACCTATAGTATCGTTGAATAGTACCAAACCAAACTCTATATTCTAAAGCGAACGTATTTGTCTAAGTGATGGTGACGACTTATCATCAGGGTTCATCGTTTGACGGTAATGCCATAGAAAACATTCTAAATGAAAGTTAGTGTCAGACAAGTGGTCAGTCTAGTCACAATTAATTGCAAAGATCAGGGAAATATGGGCGATTCCCCGGATTGGATTTCCCAGTACCCGAGATGGTGTGCGGTTTTTAGTCGGTTTGATTCCGACATAACCACCAGTCGAAGGTATCCGAGGGGAATTCCACCCAAAAAAAAAAATTGAAAATATGGCGAAGATTATTAGCAAGAAACTGTAAAAAAAAAAACTAAAACCCGACTACTTAAAAACTTTTGATAATATTTATAAAGCTTGTGTCATCCAGACTATTATTACGAATTTATTGACACCTCGTTCATCAAAATCTGTTAAGTAGTTTAGGCGCTACGGCGGAACATATAAATATGCATAGACTTTCAAAACTATTACCCTTCTTTTTGGCACCGTAGTCAGGAAAAGAATATTATGGTGAGTAGGTAGAGATGAGTTGTCGACATTTTATTCACGCCCACCATCCAGAACATTAGGGCAAACAGAATTGTACAATTTTAACCCTCGCCGTTCATGTAGACAAACATTAATTATTAATATATGTTAATAATCTAATGTTATAACGATAAAACAACAGTGGGTACTTATTTATGCGATATGTTAATCAGATATTAGCAATACAAATATGTTCGCTTAAATGTCGCTTCAAAGATATGCAGCTGACGCATATTGCGTTTAATTGTTTGATGATTAAATAATGTCTGTGAGAATACGAAGGGTTAAGGTTGATAGAATCACTCTTCGTTATGAAAGGGCCGGCTCGAGTGGAGTGATACCTCGGACTCACAGAAAGCCAGTGTGAAAAAGCGCTTACGCTGTTTCACCGAGTGAGTGAGGATACCAGAGGCCCTTATCTCAACCCTTTCCCTAATCCCCCTCCCCATCCCCCAAAGGGCGGCGGTAATCGCTTACCATCAGGCGATACATCTGCTCGTTTACCCCATAATCCATAAAAAAAATGAAAGGGCTGGGTCGAGCGAACTGATACCACGGTCTCACAGAAAACCGGTGTGAAACAGCACTTACGCTGTTTCACCGAGTGAGTGAGGATACCAGTGGCTCATACCCGAAAATGGGGGAGGGCCCCCGTCTCTCAACAGCCAGCAACGTATTTGTGACGCCTCTGGTGTTGCGGGTGTCCATGGGTAGCGGTAATCGCTTACTACCAGGCGATACATTTGCTCCTTTGCCACTGTTCTAAAATAAAAATATTCCGTGGATCGTAAGAGTTAACTAAGGGACTAACTGCCCAAGACAGCATCACTGCAAGGAGAAGGAGAACTGGAAACAAACCCTCTATCTACCCTTCTTGCCAGCGTAGAGTAGGCCAAAACCTCCTTTCTAAGACGAGGCTTATGTACAGTGGACTGTTTAAGGCTGTTGGAGATGATGAGATAATAAATATCTTACCATAATATAAAATTAAGTCGCTTTCGCTGTGTCCTCAAATCTTTTAAACTACTAAACAACAACATCGTGAACTGTTAAAGGCCGATAATGATGAATAACTTTGAAACTATGTGATCTATACCTAGGCTAGGCTCGGCATATTGTGGAATACCACCTATAACAAAAAGTTGTAAGTTTTAATAAACATTAACGCTTACATTTGGTAGTGGAAATATATTTTTTCCAAGATACGTGAATAGAAAGCAGAAACGATAAACAAAAAAGGGGAATAAGAAATTGCTTACACTTTATTGAACAAAATTATTACAAAAAATATTTTTAAAGTTTCTTTAATAACTGAAGATCACGAGTGTATAAAAAATGTGATTTTATCAATTTTCAGTTCTGGTCAAAGTTCGTGACAATGTAATGATATTCTTTTTTGTTCCTGACTTAAAACCACCTGCGAAATATCTCCCAACAAAAACGCAAATTTCAGTTTTTGTTCCAACAAAAACTTCTTAATAAGAAACAGAAGGAAACGGGTCGGGCATCGAACCCGTAACATGTCAATACCACTATTTTGCATAGCATTCGTCATTATTTGAGTCCATCGGGAAGATTGCACCATGAGAATTTTAACTTACGGTTAACGTTAATTAAGTAATTGAAAGTAAAAACATTAAAGTTTTAACATTTACAACAAAAGATATTACTGATTATAAAGAAAAAAAAGATTAAGAAAAAATATCTTAATTTTACAGATTTTTAAACGCAATAATTTATTATTTAAAGGTCAGTTGCAACACTTTTTGAAAAACTTCGCTTTTCTTTACAATATCTACTTTACTCTTCATTAATTATTTACATTATATAAAAGGGTGACAAAGATATAAAAAAGGCTACATATTTAGTTACTTATAAACATGTAAACATGTTTCATACAAGAATGGCATACTTCCTAATAGTGAATAAAACATTTATAGATAAATTTAAATCATTAACAAGAAATTTTACTTTCGTTACTTTAAGTTATTTTTGTAGAATTAATTAACTTTATTATTGTGAAATATTACATTATGCATATATCCTATGACACTTGGATTTTCCAAACATACATGAAACGGAAGTAAAGAACGCCCATCCTAAGAACACACACACATACACACAGATAGAGAGAGAGAGACAGAGACATCTAGTCCCACTAGTTAATAAGCAGAGCTTGTACTATGGCTACTAGACAACTGATATTAATACATATATACTATTCTTTTGTAAATACATTCTATACATACATTCTATACATAGAAAACACCCAAACTTCAAAACAATTATTTGCAGATCATACAAACATTAGGTCCGACTCAGGAACCGAACAAGAGACCTCTAGCACAGCAGCCGCATACGCTACCACTGCGTCACCGAGGCAGTCACACGAAGAGTTGTGTCAAACTTAAGCAACTACATCAGCCTTATAGTTATAATATACAATCACTAAATACTAGCTTTTGCCTGCGGCTCCGCTCGTGTAAGTTAATATCGTTGTGATTCTTTAAACTCATAGAACAAAACTCGGTCTTGTGCAGTCCGCATCCCTTACCAGCCACTTTCTACAAGTCTTCGATAGACTGCGACTCAAGTTTTAGTATTAACATGACTTTTATCATTATTTTTATAGAAATTATTTAAACTATTGTTAAAACTTCGATGCAACCCACCGTCAACTAATTTCGAAACAAAAGGACCTTTTCCGAAAAAGTCTACGAATATTTTTTCTACCAATCAGTAAAAACCTTATCGAAAAAGTCCGTTTGGGATGTAAATAAATCCGTAACAACTATATGGCCACCGTGGAGAACTCTTTCATATTAAAAAAGATGGTCACACATGAAACAAATCTTAAAGGAAGGGGTTCCGTACAATATTAGTAATCCAGAAACCGATAATTGCACCCGGCGCAACTTAGTAGCATTCAAATTTAAAAGAAATCAAAATAAATATTTTAATCACTACGTCGCAAGTTTTTCGCTAAATAATTTTAATATAGTAAATTAGATTACGTATAACAATCAACATCCTTTTATTTTTGTCCAGTAGTAGATTATTAAAGGATATACATACCTTTCTAGAATATTTTTTTATGTGACGGGCTAATAGACGTCGCTAATAGGGCGTCAAAATGAGATATTTTTAATTTTTAATACATTGTTCACTGTTGTCCCGTTCAAGATCTGAACGGTTGGCCCTCTTTTGGTGTCACCTCTGCTCAGCAATAGATAGCAAAAGGTTGATAAATATATGAACGCGATCGAGTTACAGTAGACATAATTATATTGTTATTGTATTAAACAGTCAAGGCTAATTAAAATAATATTGTCAGAAATTCCATTGTTGTGCTAATGCAAATTTTTAAAATTAAAGTAAATGAAAAAGATGGCAACACAGACGTGTTATGTGTTATATTCATTTTTTAATAACACTAGACAGAAGTTAAAGGTCCAAGGTATGTAGAAAATAAACGGCTATAAGCTGATGGTGATGACGATTAGCTATCCTCTAGAACTGTGATCTAAATTAGCATTGTAAAGACAAAACTGTCTGACACAAATATGTGCATAATGTGATGAAAATGTATAAAAGAAAAATATATATATGGACCAGCTTTTGCTGGTGGTTGTGCGCGTGTGTTTCAGTTATCGCAGTAAATAATGTGATGGTCTATAAAATAACGATTAAAAAACAATCAAAGAACTGTGAATGTTAAAATTTTCATGGTCTGTTTTTGTCTTTCATTGTTGAAATAAACTTTGAACTGCTCTACTGAAAAGAAGTCGTTTGGAGATCCGAATATTAATAGGGACTATCGAGTAGTTTGTTTGTTGTTCTGATATATGTATTATAATATGTAGAGTTTAATCTAAATCCGTTCAGTAGTACTAAGTGAAAGAGTAGCAAAAATCTATACATCTCTTCTTTTTTAAAAGAAAGGCAACTCCCGCATTAGGAATACACATGCTGTATCGCGGGGGATTTTACAAACATACATGAAGCGACACAGAGGACACCCAAACTCAGAACAACAATTTGTGGATCGAACAAAATTTTGATCCATATAGGATTTGATACATCTTGCCAAACTTTCGTATTTATAAAATTAAGTATGAAGACGGATATAGGAGTAAAGAACTACTAAATAAAAGAAAGATAGACTGTGTGAAAGATTAGAAAAAGAGTTAGCAGTGACTGAAGAATGATAGATTTTATCCTAAAATAAATTTAGGAAGGAAAGATGATATTTTAAATAAATATTAAATGAAACCTTTCCCCGCGGAACCCTAAAATGATCGTAGAAAATTTAAATATCTCTTGGTGGAAGAATTATTGGTTGCATCGTTAGTCTGTTATACTGAGTGACATCAACTGTCCTTATTTTAATTCTTTTTTAAACAATTTAAGATCTGTTTTTGTATGTTTCGTCGGGTTTTTAAGCTGTTCGCAAATTTATTAGTATATTTGTCGGCATTTTTGGGTGGTAGTTAGAATCGATTTGGGATGTAATTGGGACTTCCGAGTTTTTGTGGTTGAATGCAGATTAGGTTGTCGACTTGTTTCCGGTGTTTGATTTCTGTTTGTTGTAAATACATTGGTTTTATCTTAGGTAAGTTAGTACTTCGGAGTCATGCATTACTTATTTTAATATACAGCTAATACTGTTTGAAACACTTGACATGTTTAAGACTTGTTTTCAACCGACTTTAAAAAAGGAGAAGTTTCTCAATTCAAATGTATTTTTTTATATTCGTTACATCAAAATTTTCGACTGGGTGAACCGATTTTGATGATTCTTTTTTTATTTATAAGCTGGTTCCCGTGTGGTCTATTTCAATTTGGTCCAGTTCTTAAAGCCGGTGTTTTTTAAATGCAAATACTTATGATTATTTTTATATAACTACTAGATTTTGTCCATGGCTCCGTCCGGATGTTTGTCGGTTCATCATCATCTTCCTAGTCTTTCTTATTCCCAAAGTTAATTGGGGTCGGCTACTACTCCAACCGGTTTTATCTGAATATCAGTTTTACACGGAGCGACTGGCATCAGACCTCCACAACCCTGAGGGTGAACTGAATTCGAAGGTTGGATGAAGCTCGGCGACAAAAAGCTTCCACCTCCAAAAATGTCTTATTTGTAGCTTCAACGGTTTAGTCTCTGCGTCGATAAGTCAAGGAAACTAATTTTATATGTTTAGACTATACCCCAGAACCTGAAAAGGCTTAGAAACCAAAAAACTGATTCCGTAAAACCTTTTGGTAAAAATTATATGGCCTATATCACCCGACCTGTATTATTATTACGAATCTACTGATAGATCTTCACTAGAATCGGTACAGTAGTTTAGACGCTACGGTAGAACATACATGGACTACCAATAATATTACGGCTCCTTTTGGGTTCCCTCCCTTATAATTTCAGAATATTTAATTGATCTAAGATCATTTCATTATCGTCAATCGTAACCATTTCTTTTTCTTACGCATGGAAACTTCTTCAGGCCTTCACCCCACCGGGGTTTGCGGCGGGGCGGTGTGTCGGAATCGAACCGACTAAAACCACACGGTGTGCCACTCTGCGCTTGAGGCGGAATTTCAGAAAATATAATTGATCTAAGATCATACCGTTATCGTCAATCGTAACCTGTTGGTTACGATTACACGTACACAGTACAGACACCTGGTCGGTCAGACCACCTCACCTCAATGGGATCCCACTATTCCTCTTTCATCATTGTTATTCAGAGTCTGGTTATTCTTTACGCCCGTTTCATGTATGTTTGTAAAGTCCCTCATGACCTAGGATATTTTCCTAATGCGAGAGTTGTCTTTTTAAAAAGTAAAGTTAAAAATTATATTTGCTTTTGCAGGTGAATACCGCATCGGCCTCAAGTTCAACGAGCAGCACATCCCAGACTCACCATTCAAGGTGTACATTTCCCCAGCGGTGGGAGACGCGTATCTCCTCGAAGTCGCCCAGTTCCCAGACTCGGCGCAAGTGGACAAACCTACACAGTTCTACATCAGGCTCAATGGGGCTAAGGGTACCTTGGATGGCAGGGTAAGTTTGTCATTAAGTTTATGAATAATTAAAATAACCAATAAAAGTTAGTTACGCCTTGTATAATCAGTTAATTGCCTGTGAAAATCCCATTAAAATTGGTCCAGCCATTCCAGAGTTAGTCATTATCAGTTAGCCGTTAGTTGTAATAAACAGATATATTACCGACTGATGGACAGATAGAGCCAGGGTCATACGTACGTGTGTAAAAATTGTCAAGTATTTCTTATAGTTATATATTATGTATATTTTACAGTGATCACTGTAATTCTTAGATGATGCCAAGTAAATTTTACTTATTTCTTCTCAATAACCTGGAATAAATTTTTGTACAAATTTTGCCACAAATAGTTTCGGGCAGTTGATATATCGAAATTCAAACAAAAATTCGACATTCAGCCCGAGAACCGGACAATATAAGTAATAAACTAGATGCACAGTGTGCTCAGTGGGCACAGGGGGCAGTTTGATTTATCGTGAGAACATGCTATGTCCGGCATACGAGATTTCATGATCGATGGCGCGTATCATGTCTGCTTTTATTTGACGCTTAGGGAAGAAATTTTTTTGGTCAACTTCTTTCAAGGGTGTCTTTGCGATTTACAGCAACACTTTTAGATCATTTATATTGTTGATTTTTGTTGTGTGTGCTAAAATAATAAAATTATAACACCATGTACCTTGAAATATGGATGTCTGATCTTAAACAAGACCAGGCTTCTAGAAAACCCATTTTAAATACATACATTTTTATGAATAAAATAATACCAATATACACAAAGTATCGAATTAGTTAGCTAAGCAATCGTTAAATAATAAACTAAGAGGCCAGTAATAATAAGATGCAATATTTCCTTATAAATGGCATGACAGAACGTCTGTCTTCTAATATATCTCTCTTCTTCTGTTCTATCTTGTCTAAACTATGAGTATTGAAAGATTTACTACTTTTCTTGATCACGCATATGCGACTGACCAATTTCGATATTTTTTCTAAAATTACAACTTTCTTAATACTTCTTATCTGATACATAAAAAATATAGTTGAAATTGAACCGTCCGTACACGCGTGATATCATAATAGGGATTAATTTTTATATGACTAAGGGAATTAGGGATTAATTTTTCTAAATCTAGATTATTACATCTATTTACGTGTCCAAATAGCAACCAGAAAATCCCGAGTACAAAGCTCTACCATGGGGTTTTAGTTACCCATCTGGGGAGTATACTCCCGCAAGGGTCGAACTAAAACAATATATTCGCACAGTGTGCCGGTGTGACCAAAAAAGTGTAATAAAACGACCTCTTCGCACGTGACTGTTGCGTTAATAAATCTTGTCCCGTTAATATTTTATAACAGTTTGCTAACATGACCGAATATGGGGCCAGGTTACGCCATAAAAATTAATATCGAGTGGGGTAACTTATACCCTTCCGCTTCTGAGAATTCTGAATAATTTTGATGTATTTTTAAAAAGCTTTTGATGTAGATCTATCCGAGCAAAGGTATCGGACGTTAGCGATACTGACTACCCGGCCCTCTGGTCTTTATCGTCAGTTCAGATTCCTAGAGAAGACTAATTTTATAAGATAAGCATGCCCATTTAGTCTATACCTGGATAATTTATCTAGAATATGTGAAAGGACCTACATTCAGGAACGTTTAACTATCTTTAGAGATACATACACACTAACTTTAGCCAGCGGCTCCAATCGCGTGTATATCGTTCATCGCACATCATTTTGTAAAGTCCAATCAATCTTTATACAGAAATTCATCCAAATCCCTCAGTGTTTTAGCCGTGAAAGCGTAATAAACAGACAGAGTTACTGTACTCTGTATGAATAATTGCACACTATGAATATAAGGAAGTAGTTTGATGTACTACCGATTAGATGATTTCGCCATTTCAATAAGATGCTTGTGTATACTCCTTTGGAAATTAAACGGATATGTATGCTTATATTATATTATTCATAAATATACATCCTTCAACAGGTAACTTCCCCCTCGGGCAAGAGCGATGACTGCTTCATTCAGAATATCGACGGAGACCAGTACAGCATCAGGTTCATGCCGAGAGAAAATGGCGTCCACAACATCAATGTTAAGTTCAACGGCGTCCATATCCCGGCTTCTCCTCTAAGAATCAAGGTATGAGTTTCATTCTGTTCTCTATACAAGAGGTGATAGTCTGGTAGTCTACCTTTGACCGTCATTTTATCATCAACAAACAGTCCACTGCTAATCATGGGCCTATTCTTATGACGATAATTCGCTAATTCGTTCAGTAATATGATTATGATGTTCTCCTAGCCGATTACGGCCACGGCGGCCAGCCTCAACGGAGACCAGCCCACTACGTAGGAGATATTATAGTGCACAAGTGTGTGCGCAAACACAGGTGCACTCTCTGTTCCCTCATTCTCATAATCTGATAGGCCTGTTAACCGACAAGATCAGAGAGCTCAGCTCTCTATAAATATGTGTATTGCGCTTACGCTGTGTTTTACCGAGTAAGTGAGGATACAGGAGGCTCATATCCCAATTCCCATCCGCCTCCCAATCCCCAAAAGGCTGGCAACTTACTAGTGACGTCTCTGGTATGTCGGTTGTCCATGGGCCGTGGTTATCGCTTACCATCCATTCCCATAAAAAAATAGTGTAAAAATACTTAAAAAATTATATTAAAAGCCATTTGAAATCATAGGGTCTTTATATACATAACCTTTTCGTTTCTCTTTCGTTTACAAAGTTTTCTTACGAGCGTGTATTTACAAAACTGTATTGCACATTACAACAAATATTCTCATTAGATATGGAGCTCTAAGAAGTTTAATATTAATTGCAGCCCAGAGCTTTTTATAGATTTTCAGAAAAATCTTGATTTAATTCGTCACTTGTTTAAACAGGTTGGAAAGGACGATGCTGATCCTGCGGCTGTCCATGCGCATGGTCCAGGATTGGGCACAGTCAAGACTGGTGAGCTTTTATTATTTTTTTATGTTATTTTACTTATATCGTATACAAAAAGCATACATACAAAGCAATCTTAACAATATTTCTACAAAAATGCATTCATAATAGTATGTATGACTACCACAAGTACACTATGAGCGATTACAACCTTTTTTTTTGTGCGGTAATCCCCTCGTATCACCGACGTATGTCGGACTCGAACCGAGTAAAAACCGCACACCATCTCGGGTACTAGAAGCCGGGGAACTAGGTGTACCCATTGCCTGTAGGTGGCCCCCTCCTGTGTGGGAACCCCTAAGTTCCCGTTACTATCCCTCTAGGCGCCCACGCTCCGCAGCGTCCGCGCCTCCATCCGAACCTGCTTCTGCAAGGGTGACAGATGGCCTCATCTGTCACTCTCAAGCTTGCGCTTATGGAGGACGGAGATCTTTCTGCGATCTCCGACGCCGGAGTCGCCTACGGTACCTGGCCCTTTCCCGGGCCTGGCGGACCGGTAGAGTTCTAAATCTCTCCCGGTCCCAAGCGATTACACCTAACAAAAATATGTTAATCTATATAAATTCTAGTAAAATTGGAGTGTCGGTTTGTAATATTAAAATAATCGCTTTTTACTAAATGTATATATACGTTTACATGGTAAATATACCAAAATAACATTTTTTTCAATTTTTGTCTGTCTTTTCGTTTGTTCCGGCTAATTTCTGGAATAGATGTACCGATTTTAACGTAACTTTCGCTGGCTGATGATATAAGAAGTAACTTAGGCTAATTATTTTAGATTAGCTTCAACCCTCAGCGTTACCTGCGGAAGTTATTGTAACGCGAGAAAAGCCGCGGAAAACAGTGTGAGGGTCAGCTCCGACGCATGACTGGAGTTTACGTAACGTGGCCCCATAACCCTTTGTAGGTTGCGAACTACTTCAATTGTACCCTACGTTGAACGAAACATATAAGCGCCATGAAATTCAGGGCATTTTCGTCATTTCCGCCGTGAGAAAACTTTAAACAAGTAACGGTTTTGAGTACGAAGAAAACTTCGTCACTTTTCTGACAATACACGATTTCGTATTATTTCTATCTCACATTTTTCTCAAGGGTATTTATTGAATATTCGAATTTGCTACAACTGCAAAGTCATTCATATTTTTTTTGTATAAAAGATACCGTAATAAGTGTTTTATTAGAAACTAGCTTAGTCCCGTGGTGTTACCCGCGGTACAACTACAACTGCAGTTAACGATGAGGCGCAAAGTAAAAATGAATATATATAAAGTATCCTATGTCCATCGCCTGGTTCTAACCTCCCCATAAATTTTCAGCCTTATCGGTTCAGCCGTTCTTGAGTGATAAGTAGTGTAACTAGTACGATTTTCTTTTATAGAACTAGATAAAACTAAATCTCCTGTTATTTATTGTTCCCAGGTGTTAAGACCGATCTTATAATTGACACCTGCAACGCGGGTGTTGGTCTACTAGCCGTCACCATGGATGGACCTTCCAGAGTTGCCATGGATTGCACAGATGTTGATGAGGGTTACAAGGTACGTGACTCTAGACCTGATAAACTGATGGTTATGATCATAATTCTTATGTTAGTAGTTTTTTACCTTAAGTTCTGAATTGAACATGCCTCGTTCAAAGGTAATTTTAACCATTTCGATTCTCTAATCTCTTCTTTTAAGCCATCTCTTTTTTTATCATCTCTTCTTTTATTGATTGAATTTAATATGCATTCTAGTTTACTGATTTTTAAATATTTTCTTTAATATTAGAATGCAATGAACCGCGTGAATGGTATAGCGGCGTAACTAGTCACTTCTTACTGCGCTGAGTAGTATGCGCTCGCCCGCATGGGACAACACTTTGCTTTATCTATAAATAGTTGCTCTGAGTCTGGCTGTTCTTTGCGTCTATGTTTTTATGGTTTGCAATTTGCTCTTAAAGCAGGAGTCGCTCTAAAAATTACGAAATTAACACATTTTTTTATTCAAGTTTACCAGATAAGTATTTATCGTTTCTGTGGATGTTTTATGAGCATTCCCATTCAGTAGTTTAGTTCTGTACTTCTCTGCCCAGGTCCGTTACACTCCCCTCGCTCCTGGGTTCTACTACTTGAGCATCAAGTACAACGGAGCTCACATCGTCGGATCACCATTCAAGATTGAAGCCACCGGTAAGTCTTGAGAAATAATTGAAGAATATTAAGTTTTTTACGTGAAATGGAAAACGTGTAAGTTGTTGCAAAGCGATAAGTCAAGGTATTTTTTTTTTGTTAAACCATTTTCATTTGGACTTGGATTAAATTGTTGCTCAGTTTTGAAATTCTTGTCAGGTTTAGCTCCCAATGAAACTTTCTCAAGATAAACTTAGTACGTTCAGGTTTTAATGGCTACTAGATAGATAGAAAACTCTTTATGTGTAAACCGTATTACAGATATAAAAGAAAGTATAAAAAATGACAAATGTATAATGTACAAAGGGCGGCCTCAGTGCTGAAAGCAATCTCTTCCAGGCAACATTAAAAGGATCAAAAAGTATCGGAAAGGCAGTAGTTAACAGTGCAATGAGTTTTGAAAAATTACAATTTTTATATATAATTTTTAATTTAATATAATTCTAATGTCTAGGTCTTATTAAAGCGACAAATTTCAGACACAAGACTTCAAACCCGAAATCGTCTGTGGTATCGTAATCTGTTTGTATTTCCTCATTACTTCCTTACAACGGATTACCTACGGTGAACCAATTAATTTCAAATACTTCTCGATCTTTGCCTTAAATCCTACTATTTGAACCTGAGTAAGTCCATTGCTTACAACTCCTCAGGTGCAAATCTAGCAGAAATCGGTGCACAAGAAACATCATCGGTAACGGTAGAAACAGTGCAGAAGGTTGCTAAGTCTGCACAGAAACTGGGACCTGTTCTGCCAAACTTCAAGTCCGACGCCACTAAAGTCACGAGCAAGGGCATGGGCTTGAAGAAGGCTTATCTTAATAAGCACAACCAGTTCACGGTCCACGCAGGGGATGCTGGTAAGTGATGCGTGGATATTGTTTTCCAGAAACTTGATGCCGACTTCGGTCTTTCTCCGTTTTTTCATTCATTGATGTCGTTTTGTTGTCGTTTGTTGAAGATTTTTAATAAAGGTACAAAAAGCTTTGAAAATAATTCAATTTATTTCCCATCTTTTTGTAAGATACCAGAAAAAATATCACTTATTTTGGACCTCGCAGTGTCACGATCGGTAATTTCGTGACCTGTGTCGTTCACTGTTATTGGTACTGTACTAAGGCAACGATATTGTACCTACGAGAACTATAACAAGAAATCCTCAAATCTCAAGCTATAATTAATTTTCAGGTACCAACATTCTTTACGTTGGTATCTACGGTCCCAAGGGTCCGTGCGACGAAGTCCAGCTGAAGCACAAAGGCAAGAACAACTATGAATGCTGGTACGTCGTCAGAGACAGGGGAGACTACATTGTCATCGTCAAGTGGGGAGATGAACACATCCCCGGATCTCCATACAAGGTCGAAGTCTAATTTTAGAAAAACCGCATACAGAATTGCCAAATTCTAATGGAATGCTCACATTAGGTCGGATGCCGAAAATTTCTTTACAATTTAGGAATCTTATCAGAATTAGGACACTACAATACGTCGATGGGTTGAAACAACGGCTAGATTTCCATTAAATATAGCATTTGTCCTGATAAGTCCGAAACCTATTAATAATTCTGCAAACTGAAATTACATTTGCAGCGCTTAGAGTAATAGTTTCGACCGAACCGAATAATGTAAACATGCTATTAGAATTACAGTAAAAAAAATGATTTAGGTAAAAACTAATTGACTCAATTGTACTCTAATATATCAATACATCTGTATGTTAAACTTTTAAATATATTCTAGTCATCTTGCGAAAATTAATCAATTCTGTATGCGTTGTCGATATAAGATCCTGGTATTAATCTCTATTTAAAACATATTTAGGTATTGATTATGACTTGGCATCGTCTGCAACTGATTACATCAATGGATCGGATCTGTAGATAACAAAAACGATGCATTCAAAAAACTTTGAAATTGATTACGAACGAATCAGGATTGTAATGAATAAATAAAACTATACAATTTTGGATGTCATTTCATAATCATAGCTAAGTATGTGTTAAATAATTTATTTTATATTACTGGCAAGCTTAGTTATTAGATATCTTATATATAGGATAACGAAAAGGTTTCTCCATCCATCTTTTAAAACTGATCTCTAAGACTACCATAGGATGAATGTTTATCTGTATAAACCTTTTCATTACCCGCTTAGCGTTTTTCTTGTTTCTCATTAAGTTATTTATACATTTTATATTATTATCGCAACTTCCTATTATAGTTTAAGCAGTTTCGGAGAAGTCTAACAACGATATACATAAATAAATGCAATGTATTTTAAAACTATTATCGACTTGTATATTAAAATGTTGTGAAATTATCGTATTATTTTAGTTTTGGAGTGATTATATTTTATAAATTACAACTTGTAGTTATATTTTAATCGATATAATCTTTTAAATTAAACTATTGTCTATTTCAATCTTTTAAATGTTATTTTTGTGTTCGTTTATTTATTGTCAGACTGATTTCTTAAGTGTTTCTCAATAATTCCAATGACATTTTAGTATGCGACTGTCGATAGTGTTGGTTTTATTTATATAATTGTCAAAATTATGTTATTTCTTTACACTTTTGTTATTCTTGTCTTTTGTGCTGTTTTCAGGCTAAATTTATATGATTCTCGTTTAGTAATTAGGGCGACTAAATGACAATACATATAAAGTATTAACTTAAAAATATTCCCCTTATGTTTTAAGTTCGGCGAGGGCACTATACGCTGTCCAAAAATTTGGGCGAATTTCTCTTTTTTACTTATTTTTTGTTCTTTTTTAAGTTTCTCTACATCTTTTTTTATTAAAAGTTTATTGTGAGAGAAATTTCAGGTAATTCGCTTGTTTCTTAGAAACCAACTGATGGTAGATTATTTTTGAAAATATTCTAGCTTCGGTTTGCATTGTGTATGGTGCCTTAGCATGTTCATAGTATTATGCATCAGCTTTTCAATTTTTGTATGGTTTGTGTATGGATTTTGCCTACGTAGGTAGTGTGAACCCGTATTTGTAAATACATATTTTAAGTGTGTAATTATTTATAATGTATTTTGCGACTGTTAACTAAATAAAAGAGGAAAGTTCAACAGTTTTTTTCATTTATTGTGTATGACATTTGAATTATCTGACTGGCCTGGAATAGGGAAGTTACCTGTATCGTAAATAAATGCCGATGTCTCCTTCATCAATCATCATCAACAACCCATAATGTCCCACTGCTGGGCTCGGGTCTCCTCTCAGGAGAGGATTAAGGCCACACATCCACACGCTGGCCAAGTGCGGGTTAGGGACTGCCAAGAATACGTTGTGGTTACGTATCTTGCCGTGGGATGTTTTTAAGCCGCCCGAAGACGTCGCAACTATGCTTCATGACTGTTATCGTATGATACCAATCGGGATCGACTGCTTAACGTGACTTCCGAATCACGGAGACGTTTATGGTAACATGCCAACAGCGGTCACCCATCCAGGTACTGACCGCACCGTCGTTGCTTACCCTCGGTGATTGATTCTTATGACCGAGTGCAACTGGGCTATGAGCGCCTCTCTCCTTATTTAAACGGATTGTACGAGACTTTTTGAGATTTTACGAATTTTTTGTAATACCGAATATTACAAAACATCTCAACATCCGCACCTTTTCATTTCTATTATTTTTTTTTTAAATGAACATTGGAATATATACCTCAATTGAGTAGTCTAAAACAGTGACGTCACAAGTTTGTATTTAGCACTTTTTCAATACAAAGTTATCGTTTTGACAGGCGATAAAAAGTAACTATTTGACCAAGGTGTCAAGTACCCTATTGACCGGATGATACAAGACATTATTTTGCTTCGATTTTTCTACATATTCTCCTAGAACTATACACATTTCTTCCAGCGATGTATAATACAATTATATATAAATGTTGTTATATACACAATAACATTTATTAGTTTTTATAAACAAATGCTACTCTTTACATTAGATTCAAATATCTTCACTATCTTGAGGTCAGAAACGTTTTTGAGCAGAAATGTTTATTTATAGTGGTGTAGCGCTAGCGTATGCGACTGCTATGCTTGAGGTCTCGGGTTCGATTCCCGACTCGGATCAAATGTTTGTATGATCTGAAAATTTTTATTTCGGAGTTTGGATGTTTTCTATGTATATATTTACAAAGAAAGTAATATATCTGTTTACATCAGTTATCTAGTACCCCTAGTACAAGCTCTGATTAAGTTGGTTATAGATGGTGTGTTAAATGTCCAAAATATTTATTTATTTAATAATAATAAAGGCAGGTATTTTGTTAATTTTCAAGGAGTAAGCGAGGTTACGCAAGCCCAAAACCCCTCTTCCTCTGAATCTAGGTAAAGGGCTGTGACCCTTAGGACGGTAACGCAATAGTTACCCTTCAGATGTAGGTGTCTACTTGCTATCAGGTAACCCGTTTTTTATGTATAAGCTGCCAAAATAACTGTGCACTGCCTGATGGAAAACATGAGCAGAATCCAAGAGTGGAGGTCACCATCTTCAATGCGAATAACGACAATGCAGCATGGTGAACCACACTATGGCGGCCTGGTGAGATGCTTTTCCACGCCCCGTCTGATTGTTTGCCCCCTTATACTATACAAAAATTAAGATTCTCAGCAATCTGGTTATTGTAATACAGATTCTACCTAGTTAGGTATATCGATAGTCCAATTTCGACATAATGAGTGCCACGCTTCGGCATGAATGGGCCGGCTCGACCGGAGTGATACCACGGCCTCACAGAAAACCGGTGTGAAACAGCGCTTACGCTGTATATCCTCACTCACTCGATGAAACATCGAGTGAGTGAGGATACCGGAGGCCCATACCCCAATCCAACGCCCCCTATCCCCCTCACCATCCCCCTTGCCCCAGGCCGCCATGGTGTGGGTCACCATGCTGCATTGTTCTTTTTCGCATTGAGGATGGTGACCACCACTCTTGGATTCTGCTCATGCTTTCCATCAGGCAGGGCAGAGTCATTTTGGCACCTTAAATATAAAAAAAATAATAATAATAATAATTCACTTAAAGTTTCTTTTGTTATTTACCTCTCTCTCTGGTCTTCCATAAATACTTTAACGGTTCATCATCAACAACTGATAATGTCCCACTGCTGGGCTCGGGTCTTCTCTCAGGAGAACTTTAACTGTACTATATTTATACTCTTTCGTTCGCATAATATTCGTAAAAATGGCTATAAAGGTTTTACTTCGATTATCTACTTTGAGTTTGGCAAACACTTCAGAATGTGTGGAATCAACTGTCGTCTGCGGTATTACCGGACCAATACGACCTTCAAACCTTCAAGAAAAGAGTGTGTACTCTTTAAAAGGCCGGTAACGCACTTGTGACGCCACTGCTGTTGCGGGTGTCCCTGGGTGGTGTTAATCGCTTACCATCAGGCGATACGTCTGCTCGTTAACCCCCATTCTATAATAACTGCCTCGGTGGCGCAGTAGTAGCGTACGCGACTGCTGTCCATGAGGTCTCGGGTTCGAATCCTGGGTCGGACCAAATGTTTGTATGATCTGCAAATATTTGTTTCGGAGTTTGGGTGTTTTCTATGTATAATTTGTATGTATTTACAAAAAAAATGCGTATATATGTAATAATATTAGTTGTCTAGTACCCATAGTACAAGCTCTGCTTAGTTTGGGACTAGATGGCGTTGTGTGTTAAAATGTCCAAAAAATATTTAATGTCCAAAAAAAAAAAAAATTATTTATAATAAAACAATATTCTCCCTTTCCAGATAATGCCAAGAAGGTATCCTACGAGCGTTAGCGTTTTTAGAAGGCTAACAATACGAATGACGTCATCTAAGCGCAAAGTCACGTGATCAAAACGTTGACGTTTGTAGAAAGAAAGCTTATATTCCTTGGCTAAGTGAGCTGGCTTCTGAAATTATTTTATTTCATTTCTATGTATTTCCTTTGGAAATTTTCATCACTGATGTATTGGCTATTCTACAATATATCTACAGTAAATGTATTAGAAGTTCTCGGTCTAGAAGTTGTCTTTTCGGTCATTTGTTTTAAGTATATTATATCATTTTAAGGCAAATACATTATAAATGTTTTAAGCAAATAAATAGTTTGGGCGAAAGGGGTATGAAATAAAAGACACAAATATAATTTTTGTCATAGTTGTAATTAATTTTTAATCAATTTAAGTAACAAAAAAAATGTTTTTCATTCATTTTCATCTATAATCTTAAAAACGAGGACGCTAGACAAAGCGAAAACTTACGTCAACGAAAAAATACTTACAAAAATATTGTATTCATAATAATAAGTATATACTTAGGTTTAAAAAAATCAATACAATATCACATTTCTAATTAAAATAGACAGATATTGGCGAATTCAATTTCCTTAAAAAAAAAAGAAGAATTATGTGAATCTCGTTTCATTGTCATGTCGCAGTAAATATACAATAAAACTTACATAATAACTCATCGGAAGATATACTTATTGCCGCTGCTTTAATATTAAAGAAATAAAACCATATTTGTACAAGAAATTAAAGATTTGGCTAATTTGTGACAGACAGACGGCCATCTTGCCCCACGATCCCCTAACAAATAACCACAACCTAACATTTTTAGAACTAAAAGTTTAATAGCAAATTAATTTAGAAGGAAAATAGTCATTCCTCCAAAAATAGTCACTCTTCCCCAATCCATCTCCTATCACAATTTTTATTATTTTAACTACATACGTTTGTTCAAAATTAACAAAACGAAAACTAACAACTTTCTGTTCGTATACATGAAACTAGTCTAAACAATGATTTAATAAAGGCTTTGTATGTACGGGAAACGTAAAAGACTATACAATTCTGAATACGCCTTCCACTTTTGGATTCTTATGGCTAATATAATTGAGCTTAAGCACGTTTTCGATCGCAAAAGGAAAAAAGATCCTCGACATTTTTTTTCCAACGCATTTT
Organism: Hyphantria cunea; assembly: GCA_003709505.1. NCBI lineage: Eukaryota > Metazoa > Arthropoda > Insecta > Lepidoptera > Erebidae > Hyphantria > Hyphantria cunea. The sequence goes on from PKRV01000501.1 coordinate 559,670, forward strand.
TGTCCAAAAAAATTATTCACTATTTACAAAATATTTACAAAAGTGCACTTTCCATTGTGTGACGTAAAAAAAGCAATTTCGGCCACTCATAAACGTACTATACACTTATAGAAAATATATTCCACCGTTTTTTTCTTAGTAAATTAATTCATTAATCTCTCCCTATCGTTACAACATTACAAAACAGTTTATAGGAAGAATACATTTTCTAAATTTTAAAAATTAAGAATACTAAAAATGATAGTTGATAGATAAAGCTAACAAAATACATATTCGTATGAACTAGGTAGGAACTGAGAGCAAAATGTGATGTCTCAAGAGATCTGTTATTCTTAATGAATATAATCAAATGCAACAGAACTGTGAAAATAAAACCTGGATGTGTAAGATCCTCGTATGTAAAATACTTGCGTATCTCAGGAACTTCGGGTTCTTAACGGTCACTTATTTTTAAATTACGAATAAATTACAAAATGTCGATTCCAATACCGTCTCACTCTAATGTGTAAAATATTATTAAAAAAAAAACGAGAAATTTTAAATATTATGAGCAGTTACATGTAAAAAAATTAAAATATTGCAATCACTGCTCAAATTATGCTTTGCTAAAGTATTATGCTTTTTATATTGAAAATAAAATTAAATAATGAAAATAATTAAATATTACCAAAGTTCTTGTTCGCATTATCAATTAGTTTTCTTTTCATTGCTAAAAATAAACAGATCCAAGTTGTTACGAATGTTTGATCGATACCGAAAAAAAAAGACAGGATAAAAAATTCATTAAAAGAACAAAATGTCGAAAATCATTCATCGTATATATAATTATATCTAGAGCAGTATCACATTTTGCTAATGATGTAATAGTAAAAACGTATGAGCGTGATTATATTCTAGTCTTTTTTCTCCAAATTCAACTTCTAGTATAATAGAACAATGTTGACCATAATTGACGATCAAACTCCCGGACCAACAGGGAGAAAACGTACAACAATAAAAAAAAACTAATTAATAATACGTAAATTCGAAAATAACCCAAAATTACATTCATACCCATATAAATTTTGGTATCTACTCACAAAATTCAGAGCAATCCGTACAATTTTATATCTAAAAACATGAATTTGTTTCTCTAACGTTAAAACCGTAATACCACTGTCTTTGAGAGCGAGATTCTAAATATTTTTTATATTTCGTTAATTATATAACTAGTAATACCATCATAAGTACATACTATAGAGAGTGTAGGTACCTACGGTAAATTACTGCTTATCCTTGTGTGATAACGCGTGCGGGAGGATGTGTTCCGCGGGCAATAGTGGCGAGGGCTGATGAGTATAATTCCTGATCTGGTGTAGAGATATCAGCTGGTTAGGGAACGAGTTCGGCTGTTGTTTCGCTTGCTGGAAATGCAATGGGTCGTAGAGATACGGTCGCGTTGGAAGAGCGCTGTGGTGTGACAATCCATTGAGATGTGGTGTCATAGAGTTTATGGGCGTAAACGCAGAGTTTGCCGCAGAAACGGGAGGTTGAATGCGGTCATCTTGGCTCTCATGTTGCGCAAACAGTGCTCGCTGTTGCTGCAGTTGCTGCTCATGATGATCATCATTTTCCCGCTGCTGGTGGTACCCTGCCTCATCAGATATTTGCGCCGCTGAATCAGGGCTGACTTTCGGCCAATAAGGATGTTCACCGAACGGTGTCGCTGTGGGCGCCGTTGCTGCTAATGACCTGTTCAGACCACTCAGTCCTAGTGCAGAGATTGGTGGTCGTTTATCAGCTCGCTCGGCATGTTTGTTCATATGCTTACTTAAATATGTTTCCTGAGTATAGCTCTTGCCACAATATTGGCATATATGGGTTTTCAGATGCTTCGATTCCTTATGTTTGGGGATGTGTTCAAGTAAATCTTTCTCGTGTGTAAAGCACTTGTAACATGAATTGCATTTAAATGGCTTATCGGTTTGGTGGCACCTACTGTGACTTTGAAGGTTTGAAAGCTGGGAGAAAGCTTTGGTACATCCGATTTGAGTGCAGCGATAAGGTTTGTCACCAGTGTGGGTACGAATATGCTGTTGTAGATGAGACAACTGGGTAAACTTCCTCTGGCAAATCTCACATCGGTAAGGCTTGATGCCTAAATGGATACGGGAGTGCTGCGCCAAGTACGACGAGTTAGCGAAAGCTTTTGGACATTGTGTACAGCGGTACGGCTTTGCTTCACGAAGATGGATCTGAGTGTGTAACTGGAGGTCGGCTTTTGAGCCGAAAACCTGGAATAAAGTGAAAAAACTACGTTAAATATGATAAAAAAAAACAAATTACTAAACTTACTATCCAAGATATACATTTTTTATGTTACCACTGTATGTAGTTATATATTCAGAGAAGTAAGTTATTTATAAGATACTATACAACAATGCACACCAATCAATATTAACTTAAACTGTAGTAAACATCATTCAAATCATCTAAAAGTGAATTTCGCCCTTGAACGACATCCGCGGGCAGCCGGAACAAATGGTTCTCGTCTTTTTTTATTTGCCTAACTTTTAATAAAGACAGGATGTTGGCTTCACGGCGTTTTCCACGCATCGTAGTTACTTCGGCTTCCTTATAGATGTCTGGGCGATTAGAATCTCTGATTAAGCTTCTAATAACATCATGTCTTAACCAGAGGTTAGATTAAATTTTCGCTGAGATGAAAGACAGACACGTTATAAGTTGTATAAGGTTTACTTTAATATATCACTCAACAAATTGAATTTATCTATTTTTACCTCTAAATAGCATGAAATTAAAGTAGTAAATGCGAGGTGTCTTTACACAATACCGGATCAACTATCGAAGACTGAATTTTAAATAACTATTTTTATACACGTGCCAACAATACCAGTACTTTCAGCGGCACTTCTCGCACACTAAAGTGTTTCGGTACACCATTGATTCACTCTTTGTGATATCCCAAATTAGTTTCTAACTTAAAACTGACACGTCATCTCTTAGAATCGTTTTCATCTAACAATGAGACTGCTAGCCACGTTCCTTCGGGCGCTATATATCCTGTCCAAATGATATCAATCTCAAATTCAATGTAGATAAAGTTGAAATTTTGATACCAAGACATGATGCTGATGGTGGTAGAATTTAACAATGGACGTTAGGGAATGTATTTGATAAAACGGAGGTTGTACACGATTTTAAATTTAAAGAAGGTTTCGATAGAGTTGATTTTAGTACTGGATTTGTTGATTTTGATTCTGCTGGCCGGATTCGTTCGGTAGCACGTTGCATGACTGGCGAGAAGTGCGAGACACGAACGCAATTGGTCACAGATGGAACATAATTAAAGTTTGGAGCACTACTTAATGTTGTAAGCGAGTAGATTCGAGGTGGTGGATGACTTTTAATGGGTCTTCGTGAAGGACCTCGACTGAGGAATCTATCTTAAATTGGTAAGTCGCTCGAAATTCGGTTAAAAAAACAGTTGTCACCCGTGAAGGATGCTGTTGAATTAGGACCTTATGTGCAAATAGCCACGATCAAGGTCAGGTATCAAATTAAAATCTAAGCTGGTTTGTTACTACATGATATTCCTTACATTATGATGTTATCCATGACTTAAATCCAGACAATCTGGATTTAGAAGTAGAAACAATGTCTTGTGAATTATGAATAACGAAAGCTAAGTGATTTCATGAGGTAACAAATACAAAGAAATATTAAAATACATATTCATTTTTAAAACACATGACATTTTACAGAGAGAATTCGTTATAAAATACAGTAGACAGTATAATAAATAAATATCTTTCGTAGTACCAGTTTATTGATTAGTGGTGCATAAAGGCGGACGAAAATTCAGTACAAAATATATCCATTTGAAATTACAAACTATTGAAACTTAAAATACTTATACTTTACAATACATAATGAAACTGCCTCGGTGGCGCTGCTGTCCATGAGGTCTCGGGTTTGAATCCTGGGTCGGACCAAGTGTTTATAAGATCTGCAAATATTTGTTTCGGAGTTTGGATGTTTTCTATGTATAATATGTATGTATTTACCAGAAAAAAGTATTTATGTATTCATATCAGTTGTCTAGTACCCATAATACACGCTCCGCTTAGTTTGGGACTAGATGGCGTTGTGTGTTAGATGTCCGAAAATATTGATTTATTTATTTATTTAATAAATAAGACTTTGTAAATGGTTTCAATTATATTGGAATAAAATCGAGAACTAATTTAAGTTCATTGTCAGAATTAGTAAATCTAATATTTATAAAATTTATTTGTATAAATGTTACCTTGATTACAACAGAGAATAGAGAAGACTCAAAATATTAATTATGTTTTAGTATCCATCTGAGCTAGGTGTTCTTGCGTTTTAATGTAATAACATGACTTGAATTTCAATGGAGTATTAATATTTATTAATGTTTCTCCTTATCTATTTTGGTTGTACAAACGTATTTTGTAAGTTTTTATCTTTATACCCGACTGCGAAAAAAGGAGGTTTATGCTTTTCGAGTGTATCTTTGCATGTATATTTCTTTGGGGCGCTTTTCGTATTTTTATATGAGTGGTGTCAATAGATTCGTCTTAGTCGTAAGAGTAACACTGGGTACATCAGAATATTAAAACACTAAATAAAAGCAAATAAACGGTATTTTTTTCTTAAATAATTCATTACTTGTTTGAACTGCTTCATTTAGTTCTCTTTGAAAGAAGCCTTTCACAAATAAAAGGTTTTCTATACGTGGGCTTAAACGGTCTAGTTTGTTTTTAAATGTCTGCGATCTTTATACTCGTCAATTTAGCTATAAAGTAATCAGAATTCAACGAAATATGCTTTATTACCTAGAAAATTTGGCTTCCAAAGTGGTTATGTTAAAAATAAACCGGTATCATTGACTTTGACCTTGAAGACTGGTTCCACAAGATATATTATGTTACTATATGCAATATTTTTTCACTAAACGTTCTTCGCTATTCTGTTTAGTTATTTAATAGATTATATTAGATTGGGATTTTCTCGCTGTCTGGGATATTAGTGAATCTTCTTCTTCTAGGGAAAAGAGATTTTGGTCTACTAATCCATGCTTGCCAGACTAGACTTGCCATCAAGTTTTTCATCTCTTTTTGCATTTTCGTCATTAACACGAAAAATATTAGTTTACTTTTCATCATCAAATATTAGGTATTAAACTTAATTCTTTAAGTTTATTTATTTTATCCACCACTATAACTTCATAAATATCAAAATGATGGTTGTGTTATGGAAGCGGAACTATATAAAACAAACTCATCTATAACCTATAGTTAAAATTTAAACCCATAGGTGCATATATTTGTTGAGTTTTATCAATAATTACCAGTAATTATGTGAATAGGCGTATTTATTGCGGGTAGGAAACAATGAAACCAACAAACCGTGGCACTGGATTTATTATCATAATTAGTCCTAATGTTAGCTTTAAAAGGTTAACCAAATTTGATACTAGATTTTTTTTATGGAATTTGGGGCAAACGAGCAGACGTATCGTAAGATGGTAAGCGATTACCGCCGCCCATGGACACCCGTAACACCAGAGGCGTCACAAGTGCGTTGCCGGCCTTGGGGCATGGGGAGGGGGATGAGGGGAAAGGTTGGATTATGGGCTTCCGGTATCCTCACTCACTCGGCGAAACACAGCGCAGGCGCTGTTTCAAACCCGTTTTCTATGAGGACGTGGTGTCACTCTGATCAAGCCGGCCCATAGTAGAAAGCATGAGCAGAATTCAAGAGGTCACCATACTTACTGCGAAAGCAGGCAATTGGCATGGCAAAAATTCAGCATGGTGACCTAAACTATGGCGTCCTATTGAGATGCTTTATCATCATTGGTACTCCGGTCACGTCACAATATATATAAAAATCTAAAACTATATCAGCATCAATTAATTCTACACATTTTACTGTAAAAGTTTATCTAAAAATGTTTTTAGATGATGTGTCAGTCGCTTACAAGGATTGGGACAAGCATCTGATACCAATGGAAGATGTATCATCTGTCCGAAAGCAGGTAGATTTTAAAATATCCCGTGACAGCTGTCATATTACCCTATTAAAATCAGGACGAGATTAACCACGGGCAAGGGTTAAGGGAGAAGGGTTGATAAACACGGGTCATCTGTTACTGGTGAAGAGAAAATATTTAAGACAAGATAAAAAGACAGTATTTTTAGGACTGTGTGGTTGAATTTTGTGTGACAAATTACTTTCTTGAAGATGACTTGTAACAAACGCAAAAACTTGTGTGTCGGATTTTTTAGACAATGCTAAGATAGGTAGAGTACCTCATGTTAAAAATGTAAGAAGCGTTTCAAGTCACGTAGCCTTATTCTTACATATCAAATTAGATTTATTCTTAATTTAATTACAGCTAGCAAGAAAGAGAGCACTTAACTGTGAACTGAACTACATCTGTGACATCACAAATTACATTGCCTATGCCTTAGATTATCGCGAGGAAAAGTTGTAACGCTTCTAAAAAATGAAAACTAATTTTCTTAAAACCCTCATCTGACAAAAACAGTAGGGTGACAACAAAAAGGTCCGGCCACAAGTTTTTGCTATCCTAAAATTATTATTAATTGTAGGCATACATTCTACTGTTTATCTGTGGGTATAACAACCAGGGGTGGTTTTAAGGGCGGCATTTCCCCTAATAAGGTGTAGTTTTTGCTAACCCAGATTAATTTTCGCGAAAGCTAAGCCTTTCAAAATGGCGGTTGTCAAGTTTTTCAACTGAAAAATTGTGCAAAAGGTATTACGCAAACGCTTATATTTCTCTTGGTCTCGAGCAAGACCGTAAAATAATATTTGTAGCTAAAGAATGCAAATTCATACAACAGATTTCTAGCAATTATAAATTATTTTTATACATCATGATATTTTTAAGCTTGCAAGTAGAGTTCACATCTCACATCCTGTTTAAATTGAAACACCATGAGATTTGATGTGAAAATATTGCTAAGTAATAGTGCAAACAAAGAATTCTATTTTATGTATAAACTTGAAAAATTACACCAAAACACAAAGGCAACATTATTATTTGTCCTGGCTAGGAATTAAGCCCATGACCTTATTGCTCAGCAGACAAGACCACTAACCGCTTGATAAATAGACCTCCAAATAATGAGTTAAAATAGTAATCCAATCCACAATCAAAACAAATACAGCCATTTTAAGTCCCGATTTCTTAAAATGCTCAAAGGAAAATCCAGATGTTCACTAAGTCAGCAAATTATGTCATTTCTGCAAATCCATGTCATGTAAGTGACATATGAGTGACAGAACACAGATTATTTGTTAATACCGTATTCACGCCAACTTAAGTTCCTTTACAACTTAAATCTTATTGTACAAAAAGGTTTGTTTATGTAAATTAGATTGTTATGTAATATTACTTAGCGCTTTAAGGTTGTGTGACTCATGCGTGAATTGGTGTACATTTGTGTGGTGTAAATTTTAAAAAATCCAAATTAACATTAATAATGATGAAGTGAGAAGCCCAAAAACGATCAGAGTGCAATGAGAGAGGTCTATGTCCAGCTGGGGACTGCAATTGGCCCATGATGATGATAATTAATCAATGATTTGATCACGATATTACGTGACGATACACTGAATTTACCCAATTACACGTAATCATAACAAGTAGAACAGAATGGATCATCGAATATATAATATGCAGATATGAGTAACGGAAGACTCAGAACAAAATACAATTAAGGTAGTACCAAAATTATATGAACAATGTTTGTAAAAATAGACTAAAATAACAACTTACACAGGAAATAATAAAAACTGAATAAGGAAAAGATTCACGATTGTCGGTTTCCGAATTGATTAACTTTCAATGGTACGAATAACTTCATTAACTTTACAAGTTAACCGTCCAAATTCAATTATAATTATTATTTAATTAAATTTTCGTTTATTCTGTCAATTGTTTTATTGTTATGCGTATTAATTAATCGTGTTATGTCAGATCATTCACAATTGAAAATAATTGCTACGGGGGATGAATTTATATTGTGTTTGATTGTAATTTTTGCATGAATATATAAAGAACAATTCATTCAAAATATTCGAAATCCTTGCACAAGTCAAATTTTAAAATATAGACTATATTTTAAAATTTGACTTGTGATTTAACTTAACAATTTATTTATTTTACGAATCTCGGAAGAGACATTCCAAACCCATGCCTTTTAAAGGTATCTGCTATAATATACCTTATGATAAACAGTGGAATATACACGTTATTGGCAAAAGAGCAATTGAAAGGAAAATAATAAAGTCTAATTGCTTAAAATCTCAATGTTTTATAAGCATGTAAGCCTCTCTTTAAATAATATTCTGCTGTTATTCTATGTTTTAGGGAAAAATAACAATGGGAACTAGGTACAAGCTTCAACAAAAACTTCAAACACGATTTCTTTAACTAAAGTTAAGTTAAATTAGTCAACAAAATATAAACTAAAAGAATATTTAATTAAGTTAGCACAAACTGATGTTGTTAATTTTGTATTTTTTGTTTATTCTTTATTGTCATTTTATTTTTCGACATGCCATCTAATAGTTTTTGCTAGAAACAACGGCAACCTAATCTTTGCTGGCAAGCATGGACCGGTGGATATAAATTTTAATAAAAATTCAATCAGAAACGTGAAAGGATATAGCAGTATATTTTTCTTTGTGATGTCATGAAAAGTTGACAGTATTGTGATACCGAGGTTTTTCGCAGACGGCCCTGGCGTTCGTCATTTTGGCGGCAAAAACTTGATTCTAAGCCAATGTCAGTAGCGGCCATGCGTTAAATATTGGCGCAACCGTTGAAAAAAAGCAAGTAATCTAGGTAAATAGCGAGAAATCAACCGGCAATGTTACTAAACGCTACCCGCGTTCGGTAGATTGATATTGGTAACTTGTGTACAAAAATGAAAGCATTTGAAACATCGAAATTGTCGTTTACGCGTTTATTTGGCAAGAGTGGTGTAAGTTCAAATATATATAACGTAATTTGTATTGAGAAATGGTCACCAAGAATTGTCACTTCCTGGTTATTGCAGTAATGCATCAAAAGTGCCTTTAGGCATGTATGGTTCTTCAGTGTATTTGAATATTTAGCAACTGAGTATTGGGTCCTCTGTTCAGATGTAATTATCTTTAAACCACAAAGATAACAAAAAATTATATGATCTCCCCTATGGTGAATATTTTGGACACCCAGGAATACACGTAGTACGTAAATAAACGTAATACCTACACCTAAGACTTATGAAGACCCCATTACACCAGAAAGCAATGGTTTACTTCTACTAGATCTATCACTATTTAAAACTTTATTTGACCCATGTCAAATGACAAAACTATTTCTATGAATGCAATCATAACTGTTCATAAAGATAAAATGATTTTTGAACAAAATAATATTCAAATCGAGCTTGACGGGTGGTGAGCGCGTGCCACGAAAAGCAGAGAAACGATACAGAAAACCGTTTTTCCAAACTACAGAAGCCAGTGGCCAAGACCCAGATATGATCCCTTCGGTACACCTATGCATAAACGCCAAAATTAACCTTAAAGCATTCCAATAAGGTTCAACTAAACTGCACGAGTTTTTGTGGCTCCACTTTTTGTATCTTTTGTCACCCAATCGAATAAAAAAGTTTGAAATCGTGAATCATAAAAAAATCCGTTTAATATTGGCATTGAACGGTGCGCGGATTTGAGCGTTGAAATTTTTTAAAATTTATAATTTGGTAGCGCGTCGTGTTCTGCTCCCTAAAATAAATGTCACGCGTATACCCATTGTGAGATTTTGAGCAAGAAATTGGAATTTTCTATCATCGCCGGAGGTAGATAATAAAACTATTATGATGTTTTACAATCAATCACTGCTGTTATTAAAGTCTTACTTTTTGCTTCACTTGATCTTTTTTGACACTTTTATATTTTGGAGTCTTGGTATGAAGATGCATTGTAACAGTTAATTGAGCCTATAATAAAATATTATAATCTAATGAAAAATGCAGTATAGATGTTCTTTCTTTGTTTCTTGTTTGCTTTATTAGGAGCAAAGAAAGAACAAATAGTTTATTCAAAGTTATGTAGACGATCTACTAGTGTATTCAACAATTAAATCAAGGCCTGTGAAAGGATTCTTCATGAATTATGATTTAACGACTTGAACATAGGAACAATACAGTAACTTCCTCAAGTTATGAAATACGATCTAATTTAAATGCCTTTATATTAACTTATATTATATATTGGTAAATCCTATATCTAACTTTTTACCGTATGCTAATAATTATTAAGTCTTTTTTCATCTTTTAAAAGGTCAAAATACGTATAGATCTCGTTTATATCTATACAAATAATTAAACTTGAAGTGTATATTCGTAGTATAGGTAATATAAAAATTTAATCGACATAATTTTTTTTCTTCTCTCTAATTTTTGAAACGGTGAGACCAATTTAGCTGGAACTTTCACAACTTAGGATTCTTTTTGCGTTTTGCTGTAAAGGTACAAGAAAACTGCGGATAACGAGGTTTAGTCTTAAATAATAGTGATATCATACTATCTATCACTGTCATCGTTTATCCAATCGCTCTGAATCGTAAGAGGTTCAACGATATTTTATTCTACTGTACATGCTTAATCCAATCCAAAAATGTGATCACTATCTTGATATCAAGGTGTATCATAATTAGTTCCACTTCTTGATCGAATGTTTTATAATGAGCTTCGTGCAAATTTGTGTGATATTGATGTTCGCTTTACATTAGGCGTCTGCGTGTCCTGTGCAAATATGGGCGTAATAACGTATAGGCTTCGAAACGAATAGATCTGCGAAGGGTTACATTATTAATTCTTTTAAATGGCACTTGTTGGTTTCATGGATAAAATGCTGGGGCTGGAAGTTAAGAGTTTTATTCCCAATCAGGACAAATAATAATATATCAATTCGAGAGAGATACAAGTTGTTAACGTTGATGACTAGCTCATATTTAAAAGTTAACAAAACGTTTGTCAATAAAATTTGAACTAAAAAATCAGAAGCTGTTGAATGATTTATAAAACCAATAAAATTATGTTAATTACACATTAACATTGACAATAGTCTATTTTTTATTTCAAAAGCTATTAAAATACCTACTATTTACTTTAAACGTTGTTTTGTCATGAATTATAATGTTAATTTTCTCTCAGCCAATTTGTTTTTAAGACTGGTATGTATTTTTGGTTTGCAGTCTCTCAGTCTCATAGGATCTTTATTTATACGTTTTTAAATTAAGTTTTTTTCCTAATTGTGTGAACTGTTTAGCTGAGTTTAACGCTTATAAACTAATGCGATATAATTTAATAGGTATATGTATTTACTTGCACACTTCTTAAAGAATGTCACATTGTTTTTCGGTCTGTTCTAATAATATTTAGCTCTATGGAGTCAGATCGATGGATCCCATCGTTAGTTCGGGTTCCAGGACCCATTAAGATTTCCGCCCGCCGTGAGATGCGCGGGAGCACGTAATACGTTACATTCTTAAAGGTCCTAAGTGTTCTGCGTTTGAACTAAGCAATTTTTAACTTAAAATGTCAGTTCGAGGACATACTTATGTTCAATTTGACGTTTATACCCTTATTTATGAATTAATAGATAAAATGTATTCATTATATGTATATGAGAACTATTTTATTTTGACGAAAGTTAATGTAAACTGGTTAAGGAATAATCAATCTTATTTTGCTGGTTATTGGGATGAAAATCGTTTCTTATTATGTTTTATTCTCAGAAGATTGTATGTTGTTTAGTATCACTCATTTTTATAGTGGTTTTAAGATAATGGTATTGACTTACCACCATATATGGTTATCGGCATGATCAGTAATAAGTTTTGTAAAGGATAGTGTACAATAGCAACATGGAAAGATTATGAAAAGGTTTATTTATTATATATGCATCAGATAAATCATATAATAAGTTTATAAAATTATGCACACCTAAAAACTAAAACAGACAATTAAATTTTTAAACGTAAAAATGCTTTTTAATTGAAATTTAAATTTTTATACGACCATGAAAACATTACAATCATTTTAGTCTAAAAAACTAAACAATTTATGATATGCATGTTCTTTTTTGCAATCTACTCAATAGCTCTCAGTTTAGTGTACAGTGGCAAAAGTTATAAAAATAATTTCTACTACCCCAGATTACAGAGAAAAATTCAAATCTTTGTTAATATAGATATCATCGGCAACCCATAATGTCCCACTGCTGGGCTCGGGTCTCCTCTCAGGAGAGGGTTAAAGCCATACGTCCTCACGCTGGCCAAGTGCGGGTTAGGGACTGGCAGGAAATCTTACCATTGGATGTTTTTAAGCCGCTCGGAGGCCTCCAACTAAGCTTCACGACTGTTATCCTATGACAACAACCGGGACCAACTGCTTAACGTGACCTCCGAATCACGGAGACGCTCATGGTAACATGCTACCAGCGGTCACCCATCCAGGTACTGACCATGCCGTCGTTACTTACCCTGATGATTGTTTCCAATCACCGAATGTAACTGAGCTATAAGTGGCTCTAAAGAATATAGATACGAAATCTACTAAATTACATGTAAAGAATTAAAAGTTCATAATGTATATTGCAAAAGTTAGTAAATAAAATAAATAGTGAAAAGCAAATATAAAGTAATGTAGAAATCTTAATATCACAAAATTCTAGAGAAGAAATTACTTAAATTCGTTCTATCAGCCTTAAAGTTCCTCACAACTATGTACGCAGCATCCAATTTCTCTCTAGTCAATTCTCCATCGCCATCAAAATCGGTTCCACACGTCTGCACAAACAAACTGACAGACCTATAAAATGTGCACTATTATTATCTTCAATACATAGAATTGCATACAAAAAACACTGCGTGAGCGCAGGAAATCTCCCCTCTCTTTTTCTCATAGAAGTCGCAGTATTTTTGTCCTGTTCTTGCGTAATACCAGTTTTGGCGTTCTGAAGTTATTGCCAGTGAATATGGGCGGTTTGCATGGTGGTCATAGAATGATGAAAATGTCGATAGGAACTTGGTTTTTATATGTTTCTATAGGTTGTAGTATCAGATATCGTTCATAGGTATCTTTGACGAGAAATGTGGTTCTATTAAAGTAGTACACAAATCGTAGAATAAAAAGTCAAGTTTTTAGAACAGAATCTAGTGGGAACATATTTATTTAATGGATTATGTGGACGGTATGCCTCCCCCTTTAGGGATAAAGATGTAAATGTACGTATGATATGTAGATTATGCGGTTATAAGAAATAAGTGATATTGCGGATGATAAATAAAATATTTGTTAGATAAATGGTGGGGTCATTTCTCCGGCAAATAGTCATACTGCAAAATATCTTTAAGTTTGTGATAAATTTTTAGTAAAAAGAAGATATTTGTTTGATTAAAGTTTAAATAGAGAAAAGAAGCTTTGAGAGGTCTCAATTCAATGAAGATATATTTTGAAACCATTTCACTAATTACCAAGCTTACGAATACGTACCTCGATGGCGCATACTCTTAAGAAACGGTTGAATTGGACGACCTTCCTTTTTTAAGTCAGGTAAGTAAGGAAAATATTTGGCAACTCTACATATTTCGTAGATCTATGCGAAAATATGAATAGTGTAAAACACGATATAACTCAGCAGGTGACCACAATTTCTCTTCACCACACTTGACGTGAAAACCACCCCTAAAGTCTTAAACATAAGATCTATATCCCTGTGTAATATATCAGACGGACAGGTGAGAGAAAATATTCATTGGAAAATTAACTTTATTTTTGTGTAGTGAGGGTAGTTATTGCTATTTGCTGTAAATGTCAATGCTGATGCAGTTGATGACAACCGCTAATTAACATGTTTTAAATAATAATTATGGTATTGATGGAACGTTTTGAAGTTAAGAAATGGCTTTAAAATTTACGTGTGTGTAAAGTTAAGACTTAGGTCTTTTTTATATTAAATAATATATTAGAGTACTTTTTGTTGGCTGACCGTACAATATAATAATATATAGTCCTGTGAATAATATTTTGTGCGCCATTTTCTAACTGTTTTGTTTTATTTTTATTTCAACGTATTTTGATAGATTTACTGCTCACAAAAACTTATATTTTTGTATAATTATGAAAAGAATTATACAAAAATTATATTTTTGTATAATTTTGAAAAAAAATATGAAAAAAGACAACTCCCGCATTAGGAATATACATTCCTGTGTAGCGGGGATCTTTACAAACATACATGAAACGGACACAAAGTACACCCAGACTTAGAACAACAATTTATGGATCACACAAAGTGTTGTCCCATGTTGTAACCATACAATTTTTATATGATAAATCTCAAAAGAAATCAGCTCTTCTATGTATATCTTGTATATACTTTAACTGCCTCGGTGACGCAGTCGTGGTTCAGAGTTTTGGTGTTTTCTATGTATAATATGTATGTATTTACAAAAAAAAGTATTTATGTATTCATATCAGTTGTCTAGTACCCATAATACAAGCTCCGCTTAGTTTGGGGCTAGATGGCGTTGTGTGTTAGATGTCCGTCTATGTCTATATGTAGAATATATTTACATATAATGAGCTTGCACGAGCTAAGGAACAGTATATTACAGCTACCATACAACAAACGAAAGTTTAAAAATAATAACCCGACTGGGTACGAATGTTTGATAAAATAAATTATAGCTACCGCGCTACGCTGGGATATACAAACTTGGACTGCCAAAAATATCACCCTTCGTCTTGGCTTCACCTTATTCGAGTAAAAATCAAAATACGCACGATCCGAAAATCGAACTGTGGTCCTCACGATGGCATATAAAAATGTACAAACGCTTCTATAACTACATCCCCAGTGTTTAAGACACCATAAAATAAAATAAAAGAAAATTAACGAACTTTCTCTACTCACCATATATCTCACAATAAAACCATAAAAACTGGGTTACCGTGTCATTATACCATTGATGCATGGGATGAGTAGTCTATAGAATGTTATGGGGTTCGTGTAACATTAGGGGAAAGGACATTGTCCTGTAAAGCTGACCGTTATGGGGATTAAAGAGAGTGCAGTTTGCACAACGATTGTTTGGATCCCTGTATATATTAAGACCTGATATTTTATTGTACAGATATAAGTTTTAATAGAAATTAATGTTTTGTAAGACTGCTGGATGTATGTCGCTCCCATTGCACGCTACTATGATTGATTTTTGGCTTTTCGCATCCAGTCATCTTGCGTAAATCGTAACTTCCCCTGTGTGTAATGTGTTTGGCTTCCTTATGTAATCTAAGTTATTTGATATTTAATATACAAAATGATATAGGAACGTAGTTTAAATCATTTTGAATGCTTAAAACGAAGTGCCGTTGCTATAGGAAGTACCCAACACTACTAACCCTGAATCGCGTATTTGAAGTTCTCGCGCCAATTAAAATAAATACACCATCCCATTTTTTTTTACGTTTGGAAACCCCCTCGGGCCTTCACCCCACCGGGGTTTGCGGCGGGGCGGTGTGTCGGAATCGAACCGACTAAAACCACACGGTGTGCCACTCTGCGCCTGAGACGGGGGAGATCCGGGAACCGGTTTCTTACGCCATCCGGAAATACACCATCCCAACGTCAACCATTGGGCAGTGGCCCGCCAGGTATGAACCTCGCCCGGTTGGAGGATCCTCCCATTGTGTTGGAGGGACATGACACCCGTCTCTCCAACAGTGATGACTCCGACGTGATGGCGAGAGAAATGATTTTCAATATCTATCATTTAAGTAAAACAAAAACTGTACTACAGTCTTATATAATGCAGTGTAAAAAAATTACACCTACAAACAGGTCAAAGTTGACATAAATACATTTATTTCCTAAAGGGTTAGGCAGACGTGTGTAAAGTCCTTATAACTTGAGTTCCATTTATGCTAAACGAGGTCCTCTGGGCATGTTAAGTCTTAAAGGGTGTGAGTACATTGAGGGAGACCATGATAAAAAAATATACGTACTTGCGTATTTGGCGTAAATCAAATTGGTTTCTGCTAATCAAGATAAACCCCTAATATTTTGAAATACTTTACCTGCCTGCTTGAAGGAAAGCATTCACTCATACATTCACAAATATGCTAAACACTAGACTATCGAGAAGAGCTCACAAAATAAACTGTTTTAAATACAAATTTTGTACACCCCACCATTACTGGTGTAATATAATATTGAATTTCCATTTTTACCTATTCATAAACAAGATATTTCTCTTGCGTAACAAGACAATGACAAACACTTCTAAATGCTGTGATCTCCCTAAGTTTCCCACACTATTCTCTGAGCCAATAAATTAAACATTTTCAAAAGATATTCAAAATCCTAATGCATCACATTGCACAAACTATTGACGGAAACGTTTTGAGAAAAAAAAAGATTTTAAAGAATTCCCTTAGATGCGTAAAATTTTGTTCCCATGGGATATCTTAAATACACCAAAACACATACAAATTGCAACCTTATCCTCACTAAGATAGAGTCCACAATTCAATATGACTTCAACTCATTGCTGCGATAGTACGTTGAACTTAATATGGATTTTATTATTTATACTCTAAGGGTGGTTTTCGCACATTTTATGGGGGTGGTATAACACCACCTGTCGGGTCGTGGGACAGGTCATATACATCCCTCTTATGGCACCAAATTGCACATCCTGTATCGGATTTTATCAGTAAGTTGGCTTAGGAACATAAAAGTTTCTTTATAGGGGTGCGTTAGGGCAGCTGGGGGTATTTGGTTTCCTGGTGACTATATTTTACTTAAGTAACTAAGATAATAAACAAGGTAACTTGTGACATTTGAAAATAATAATAATACTAAATATAACGGACACCTAACACACAACGCCATCTAGTCCCAAACTAAGTAGAACTTGTGTTATGGGTACTAGACAACTGATATGAATACATAAATACTTTTTTTTGTAAATACATACATATTATACATAGAAAGCACGCTAACTCCGAAACAAATATTTGAAGATCATACAAACATTTGGTCCGACCCAGGATTCGAACCCGAGACCTCATGGACAGCAGTCGCGTACGCTACCACTGCGCCACCGAGGCAGTCACCTACTATAATACTTAAATTATAGTAATACATCAATTATATTCCTTTAACGGTATATATATGACAACGCGAAATTGACTCTACTCTGCTTGATGGATAGCATGAACAGAATCCAAGAGTGCTGGTCACCATCCTCAATGCGAATGCGAACAATGGAGCAAGGTGACCCACACTATGGTGGCCTGTTAAGATGCTTCTGGACACATGTAGGACTGACTGTCGTAAGCTGTAATGATCAAGTTATGTATTTCCTATTAAGTGGATATATGGCACTAAGTTTTAAAGGGTATGATTTGAGCTTCAAAAGATATCTCCGAGGGGACACAAAAGCAAAAGTCCTTGAAACAGTTCACTGAAGCCGACTTCTGCATTAGTAGTGTCTTCACCAGGCTCGAGTTTGAGGTTGAGTTTCCCAATTTCGTTGGATAGTAAAAATATATTAAAGATAAATATATTATAAATTTAAAATTGGTAGTGGTAAGGATAGCATGTGAATGAACCCATAAAATTTCCCCGTAGCAAAAAGTGCTCAACTCGACCAAAGAAGCTGTGTGACGTCAGCATGTCAGTGACAAAAATTATAGATTAAAAAAGCGCAAATGAAAACAAATAATCTAAATTCAATTTTATAGACGTTTTTTTTACAGAATACGTAGCCAAGGTGACAAAATTTATCGGTAAATAGTATTTTTAGATGTTCCAAATTTAAATATGCTTTCTAATTTCGTATGTCATTTGAATTGTAAAGAATTCGTTACAATGACAATTAGTGTCATGAATATATTTCACGGATAAAACTGCGCAGAAATGTATACTTTGTAAACGTACTGCGAAAGTATTGATGGATGATTTGGAATTAACAATGTTAGAACTATTGAACGTATGTAGATTAAAAATCGCACAGATGGATTATAGTATGAAACGCACATGGATAAATATTTATTTATTAAATTAGAACGTTGGGAAAAGAAAAAATCATATAATATTATTGATATTAATAATATTAAAAAAGAACTTAATTTAATTATTAAAAACACCGTTAACTCACAAAACCGGTTTGCTGATAATGAAAACAAAGACGACACTTGTCTCGGAACATGTGGGTTATTTTATGCAATTAAAAATAGACATTATAATCACTCCGTTACAGTATATTTTTCATGAAAACCTCGATAGCGAAATGAGTCTATCAAGTAGGTACAACAAAAACTGTACTATAATACACAAAAATGCACATCTATAAAAAAATAGGTCGAATTTGAATAAATACGTTCAAGTCTGTATTACTGAAGGGGTAGGCAAGTGTATAAAATTCCTGTAACTAGTTCCATTTATGTTATAATAGGCCTCAAGGCACGTTAAAACCTCAGGGGTTGAGAGTATATTGAAGGATAGATGGATAAAAAAATATATGTACTCGAAAATTTGGTGGTTCTTTAGTAAAATGGCTAAATTATTTAGATTATGTACAAAAAAAGTATAACATTTACTATTAATTGTGCTCGCGAATGTGCCAAAATCATAAAATAATTGCAAAACAAATGACACCTTACTACAATCAAAATACAGTTGATTTTCAATTTACATTACACATCTCGAGTACATTATACTATGGCGTGACCAACTAGAATTGCTGACGTCATCGAAGTATAATCAATGCCTAAAGATTGCTCATGTGGAAATAAGATGATTTATATTGAATAGGAAAATGTTTTTTATTTCAAGGAAATCATTATGAACAGATCACTACGTATTATGAGCACTAAAATTTAAAAAAATCGTCAGAATTAGTTTTAGATATTCAATATAATGACAGAAGTCGTTTCGTGTTTGATTCAAGATCAGTGCAAATATTTGTATGTAATGTGTTTGGTATTCCTCGTTACTATTACAAATGCGAGTTTGTCTATCTATTTGTTTTACTTCTTCTTCTTCTTCTTCCATGCAAAAAATATAAATGTTTTTACGGATTAAAATAATATCCTTTTGGCAGCATTAAGTATATCCAATTCAAGTTTATAAAAAACCATGATAAACATATGCCTCGCATTTTAGTGTTAAGTGAGTTTATAGACATTGTGCATTCTCCCAAATAATTGGTCAACCCTGTAGCTGCATAGGTGGTCTGATCGACCGTCTTTTTTTTATTCACCGTTTTTTTGCGCTTTTTCGCAAACACCTGTTTAAGAAGCCATTAATATGTTAATCTTTTACGACGATTATTTTATCTATGACTGGAAACGTGTAACCGAGCTTTGGTGTTTTTTTTTAAATAGCATAGGAGCTCAAGAAGTTATCAAGTGAAATGTCATTAGAAAAGTAAAATATTTCAATCATACATACCTATTTGATCTAATGATAAACTAAATTTGATCGGTTTTATACGCAAAATCAAAATGTGCACCATAAACTATAAATTAAAACTATAGTCCGTCTAAATGTTGCCTAAAAGAGATCGCAGTCTGCGATAAGATCGCCCATATTGATCTAACTTTATTTACCAAACAAAATTTATGTTGTATATTTAGCTTATTTTTATTAAATAATAATAATTATAGATGCATATACAACATATGCATACGAACGATATTTGCTTTTAGGGTTTAATGACACTTAATTTATGGCGACTTTCACATAAAGCGCAACAGGCACATACTACAGCGCCACCTATCGAAGATACATCGAACTACGGATTAACGAAGGAAGCAAATAATCTATCAATCGCGCAATAGAAGTTCTCTCGCCGATTAGCATATGTACAGCATCTCCACCGATGGGCAGTAGCTCGCCAGGCATGATTACCTCGCCTGGCCGGAGGATCTTTCCTTTGTGTTGGAGGGACATGACACCCGTTCCTCTACAAATCTTTAAGTTAACGAAGTATCTAATAACTCATGATATGTATCCGAGTTTACCCGACATATTCGAACCTCAAAGTTCTAAAAATATCTACATCGCAATGACATGGGGGTTTTGTATACAGTCATGATATCAAGAATGCCTTAAGACGTAAGACCCTTAAGGTATCAAATCAAGGAAACCCGAAGATAAATCCCAGGAAGCCAGGAGAGGTCACCTAAACGGATAAATTATAGACCCTTTAGTAATTAGCATAGATAATACCGACCCTTAGATTAGGGTACTAGTGTTTCTGCTTATCTCCCGTAGGCGATAGATTTATTATAACTACTTGTGACCTTTTGCTACAGTATCAATGGACATTTGGACCCCGTAAGGTATTTAATGGTTGACATAGAGAACGTTCGGTTAGTATCTATACTAATATATATATATTAGTACATATGTATAAAGCTGAAGAAAGAACGTAAATGAAATAAGGCGAAACCGATAAACTTAGTGAAAACAGTGAAATAAGTACAAGTGAGGTTGCCAAAATTACTCTGCTCTACCTGATGGAAGGCATGAGCATAATCCAAGAGTGGTGGTCACCATCTTCAATGCGAATAAGGACAATGCAGCATGGTGACCCAACTATGGCGGTATAGTGAGATACTTTTTCACGCCCCGCTTAAAGTACCCGTGATCATAGTGGGAAGGAAACACATGCGCTGATAGTGAGTTCCAGGTTTTGACTGCTTGGCACACGAAGGAAGAACCGAAGCGATGAGTAAGAGAACGTATGTCTTCCACTTTAAAGCGGTGACTTCCAAGGCTGCAAGGCTGGCACGTTTTGTTCTGTTCGGAAGGGAGAGGGAGGGACCAATTGGACGAGCTCTTCATAACACTCTCCATGTATACTGCAACAAGTTCTATCAAGGGCTTACAGTCGAGTGTATAAATTGTATAAAGCTGAAAAGTATCTTAGTTTGCTTGAACGCGCTAATCGCGATTTGAGAAATAGTTTCATTGTTAGATACCATCGAGGAAGGCTATAGGCTATATATTATCACGCTTAGGCCAATCGGAGTGGAGCAGCGATGTAGAATGTTACAAACACGGAGGAAATATGGGCAATGGAAGACGTATACCGAGGTTACGTGGGTCAGCTAGTTATTAATATTAAGTTTACAAACAGTAATTATAATGGGTAAGGTAAGGTTTCGTCTTTGGTGATTATAAAAATTATCACTATTTCTCACAGCTATCAGAAATTTTAATATGATACGATTATTATTAAACTACAATTGGATGGAGTATAGTTCGGAATAATTTAATATTAACTTTTAAAACTGGAAAATTCGATTTGCAAAATTGAAAGAAGCCGCGGCTAAAAGGTAGTCCTTCATTTCTTCATAAAACAGTCTTTGATAGAAGTCCTAAAGTTTTTTTTTTAATGATAAGATTTTAAGTGATGAAAACATTTAAATAATAATTTTACTACGTACGCGTACGTTTAAACGGATGTTCTAATTTTAAGCGCATTGGTCAACTTGACCCTTGAATGATGACTGGCAATTTAAACCTCTACAAATTTTGCCTGCAGTTGCTATTTTAATGACCGCAAATTAATCATTTTAGGGTTAACTAAAACTGTTTTGATTTATTAATCTATCCTACTGTTATATTCATTTACGTAATGACTTTGGTTTTAAAATACAGAAAATATGTTATAAAATAATAAAATAAAATAAAAATAGACGCTTGCAATTTTATTACTACAACAAAAAGTTTTTTTCACCGTGGGAGAGCCACGCTTCGGCATGCATTGGCCGGCTCGACCAGTGTTACCTCGGCCTCACAGAAAACAAGTGTGAAACAGCGTCTAAGCTGTGTTT
Organism: Hyphantria cunea; assembly: GCA_003709505.1. Taxonomy (NCBI): domain Eukaryota; kingdom Metazoa; phylum Arthropoda; class Insecta; order Lepidoptera; family Erebidae; genus Hyphantria; species Hyphantria cunea. The sequence continues at coordinate 581,644 of PKRV01000501.1, forward strand.
CACCGAGTGAGTGAGGATACCCGGAGGCCCATAATCCAACCCTTCCCCTCATCCCCCTCCCCATCCTCTCAAGGCCGGCAAAACACTTGTGACGCCTCTGGTGTTATAAAGCATAAAGTCTGGCATAATTATTTTCACGGGAATTAACGCGATCACTTATACGCTATACACTTATAAACGCTTACTGATTTCAACCGGACGCATTAACAAATACAACGGTTAAATTAAATGATAGTATGTTTTTTTTTTTTTTATATATTTAAACTGCCAAAATGACTCTGACCTGCCTGATGGAAAGCATGAGCAGAATCCAAGAGTGGTGGTCACTATCCTCAATGCGAAAAAAAACAATGCAGCATGGTGACCCACACTATGGCGGCCTGGGGGGAAGAGGGATGGTGAGGGGGATAGGGGGCGTTGGATTGGGGTATGGGCCTCCGGTATCCTCACTCACTCGATGAAACACAGCGTAAGCGCTGTTTCACACCGGTTTTCTGTGAGGCCGTGGTATCACTCCGGTCGAGCCGGCCCATTCATGCCGAAGCGTGGCTCTCCCACGGTTGTAATGTGTATAATCACTGCGTACTGCTATTCCAAAATGGATAGTGTTGTAGTTATGCGGTAGTAAGTAAACATAGGAAGGTCGTCCATGCATCAGCGGTTAAGGTTACGAATGTAGTTAAGTAATGTTTGACAGTTCCTGAATTTTTAATGGTTAGGTATTACTTAACTTGGAGGTACTTTTAAGTAATTCGTAAGCATGTACTTAACTCTTTTAATTACCTATATTCGTCTTTATGTGTTTAGGTATAATTTTTCAGGAAATTTAGTAAGTAAAAGAAATCTTGAACATAGAGTGTTAAGACTTTTTTTACAACTAGCAGACCCGGCAATTGTTGCATTGTCATAAAAAAAAACTATTTAGGGTTGGTTCACCCGTACTATTCATTAAAAAGAGGGGTATAGATGTTGGTCGATTCTCAGATCTACCCAAAGCACACAAAATTTCATGACGGGCTAACCGTTTCGGAGGAGTTTGGTAACATACACCGCGAAACGAGAATTTTATATATAACGAATGTATAAGGTTGTATGAATCCAATCTATATTGACCTACTATCAGTGATAGATCATCTTATATTAGTCGTTTCCAAAAATGTATCTATGTTGTTTGAAAAGTTTCCACCTAGTTTCATTAACAGCCGTTTCAGCAACTGACTGCTTCGGCACGAATGAGGATAACGAAGCCAACCCCTCAACCTCTCCCTCAATCCCTCTCCCCATTCCTCAAAGGCCGGCAACGTACTTATGACGCCTCTGGTATTGCGGTTGTTTATAGCGGCGGTAATCGCGTACCATCAGGCGATACGTCTTCTCGTTTGCCTATTGTTTGCCTATATTTATACCGTGGGAGAGCCACGCTTCGGCATGAATGGGCCGGCTCGACCGGAGTGATACCACGGCCTCACAGAAAACCGGTATGAAACAGCGCTTACGCTGTGTTTCATCGAGTGAGTGAGGATACCGGAGGCCCATACCCCAATCCAACGCCCCCTATCCCCCTCACCATCCCCTTTCCCCCCAGGCCGGCATAGTGAGGGTCACTATACTGCATTGTTCTTTTTCGCATTGAGGATGGTGACCACCACTCTTGGATTCTGCTCATGCTTTCAGGCAGGGCAGAGTCATTTTGGCAGCATAAATATAAAAAAAAAAAAATACATTCTTTATGTTATTTTATGTATATCTCGTATAAATCCTAAATAATTAGAGCTAGGCCTGATACTGCACTTGTTGCACTGTCTGCATTCGCAATAAGTCTGGTGACCACTACTTTTGGATTCCGTTTATGCTTTCCATCAAACAGAGTAATTACTATGGCAGGTCCATACACAAAAAAATAATTAAAGGAAGTTCCAAAAAATACCCTAATATACGTATTCTCTCAGTAGATTAACCAATGGGAAATTCTCAAGAAAATTATTCTCAAGGGGAATGGGAAATTCCCAACATAAATTGATGATGTGTCTGCAAATATCATTATATCAATACTTATAGCGAAAAACCAGTTCAAGAATGAAAAAAAATTATAAGTGGCAATGACGATTTTCTTATCCATACTAATACTATCTTCTGCCCCCGACTTCTTTTGGGGTATGTCGGTTATCGAGGTAAAGAGTATCTTATGTCATACCATAAAAATCAAAGTAAAATTCATGGAAATCGTGAGCTTCTTTTTAAGGAATAGTGGGGCAAACGAGCAGCCTTATCGCCTGTGATGGTAAGCGATTATCGCAGCCCATTGACAACTACAACACCAGAGACTTCACGAGTTCTCGGCCTTTGGCGGATTGGAATGGGAGGGGTGAAAACGTAATACATAGACAGAGTTACTTAAGAACTTAATAGCAATTGATTTTAAAATAAAATATTTTCTTAGGTTGTTTGGGCGTATTAATATCAAAACCTACTCGAATCGAATTGAAAAATTTTAGTCATTTTAGTGGACTTTAATAAAAAAATACAAACTTGAGTAAAAAGTAACACTATATAATAACGTTGGAACGATACTTATATGCCACCACAACAGTAAGCAAATGAATTAATGGTAGTTTACGGGCAGTGATATAACAAACCGATGCGCTAAAACACGTAAATAAATATGGCGGATAATAATAACTAAGAGAATTGCGTAACCAGTCTGGGTCAGTGAAGAATTAACATCGCATATTGACGTCGAACATGTGTTGCCAGTGTGAAAAAAATATTTTCCACTTTTTTAGGGACCAATTTTTTAAATAAGAAAGCCTTGTTGTGTCGTCATTGTGCTAGGGTTAGGCTTGTCGGCATTAAAACTAACTAAACGTGTGCTACTTGGCACCTGAAATAGGTGGGAGGTATTTTTTAGAAGCAGATCTGAACCTTCACTACCAGTATAAATACTAGTATGATCCTCAGCAAGCACGTTACTTAGCGAGTTTAGCACAGTTTCAATATAAGTATGTATATGTATATTAGAATGATACATATTCAACATATAAATATGTAGATTTGTCACTCAGTTATTCTACCGGTTACCGATCCTGTCTCCTAAGTCAAAGTCCGTGAGTTCGATTTCCATCCAATACAAACAATTGATAAGCATGATTATTTGTCTTACCTGGGTGTAATTTATCAATAAGTATGCATTAAGAAATAAACAGAAAAAAATTTATATTTTTTTGGAATTAACGGATTAAAATAAACTATAAATCTTTTGATTTACAGAAGAATTTTAATAGATCTTTAAATTACTCATCTTAGTTATTAAAGTGATCTAAAACATCAATTACACACTAAATTAAAACTACCCACAACAAAGAAACTCCACAACACATGGCAACACTAACAAGAATAGCATGGATGCGCCACCTGCGCGCGCGCCTAATTTCTGCTGGCATTGAGCGGCGACAAGGTCACGCTGACGTCATCGCAACGCTTTCGGCAACTTGTGGATATGACAAGACGCATATCCGTGTTCTAACGTACTAGCGTCGTTGTTTCAAACACATTTTGTGTTTTAATCTATTGTAGACGCTTCTACATAACTGAGAGGAGAAATATATGGGTTTTGACGTGAAAAGAGGTAATGTACTGGTCGAATTCAGTATAGTATAGTGGGGTAAATGACCACAAAAGTGTCACAAATGTGTTGCTGCCTTTGGAGCCGCTTTTTACAGGCAGGAGGGGGCAAGATGGTTTTAGTAAATTCATTTACTGTGTGAAAAGCAACGAAGAAAAGCTTAACATAGCTTTTCTGTGAGTTTGTGGCACATAAGGTTCCCATCGTGCTGGCCCTAAAACACGCGGAAGGCCAGAAAAAAACTGGGATTTTACTATTAATGTATATCTTTTCTGTGTCAGTGAGATTCGTTAAGCTCTATTGGGACGGATATATTGAAAGGAAGAATTAGTTTAGTAGGTTTGTATATATGATGTGTAATAATATAATCTATTAAGATTATTACACAAACTACAAACCAAAATTTTTGTTATTTAAAAAATGAAACTCGGCTGCGTCAATATCATATGCGAAATGTATAAGTTATATATATATTCGTAATCACCGTTATAAATTCTTTATTTTGATACCACACTCGACTTATTTTGAAAACATATTTTTTTGGCTCTTAAAATCCCTAAGTTAGTATTTTTTTTTAATTTGATGTACCCAGTGTCACTCTCACGACTAAAACGAATCTATTGACACCACTCACATCAAAATACGACAAGCCGTTTAGGCTCTAGGGCGTGCCAGAGAAATATATATACTTATACTCGAAAAACAACCCTCCTTCTTACGCAGTCGGGTAAAAATCTTCTAAATGAGTTTGAGAATACTTTTAATAAGGACATTGACTCAGACACCATTTTGTACAAGCAGAGAAAGACATAATAATTTTAGTATCTTTTCCTCATTTCTTTAGCAACTGTTTTTCTTTATTCTTTTTGTGTTAAGTAGTTCGAGTTGTTAAGTAACACAATTGGGAGGTGTTTTTGATAAAAAATCTTTATAAAAATGAAGAAATATTTTAAAAGACTTCCAAAAAGAAGATTTTTCAAAACTGTTGTTTATTTTAAGACAAGTTTGTTAACACCTTAAAACGATTCTTGTATCTCGGAAACGGCTCCAACGTTATCATGAAGTTTAGTAAGCTAGAATTCATTAACCGATTTAAATAAAAGGAGTAGGTTATCAATTCGACTGTATTTCTTATGTTTGTTACCTCATAACTGTCGACTGGGTGAACCGATTTCGATGATCCTTTTTTTATTTGAAAGCTGATATTTTCCGTATGGTCCCATTCATCTAGTTCTGAATGTCATCCATGAGAAAACCATATAAGTATTCGATTTTCAATTAAGTATGTGTACGACAAATATACAAATAACTCAATATCACGCCAACCGAATCTTATTTAATTGCAAGGGTGTGCTTCCCGTGCGGACCAATTTCAATTTGGTCCAGTTCTTGAAATCGGTTTTTTTTTGTTAAAATTTTATATTATTTTTCATTAAAATCGGTCATCTAGGTACTAGTCTTTTATAAATCACCAGCTTTAGTTCACGGCTTCGCTCGCGCTGAAATAGATATTTTCATCTCTTATTTTACCCCTTAGGGATGGAATTTCCAAAACTCCTTTCTCAGTGCTCACTAATGTTATATAAAGAACCTACATGCAAAATTTCAGGATTCTAAGTTCAGCGGTTTGGGCTGTGAGTTGATCTGTGGGTATCTTAGTCAGTCACCTTCCTCTTTTATATATATATACAAGTAGATTTGGAATTGACTTCAATGGGAAATCTATTGAAAAAAACTAAAGGTAACCAGTCTGGCTACTAACGTTTTAAGGTAAGTCAAAATATCCTTCTTAAAAAGAGGTTTATGTCCAGTATTGGACTGTAAAAAGATGTTAATATTTTTTTTATTGAATAGCGAGCAAACGAGCAGACGTGTCGCCTGATGGTAAGCGATTACCGCCGCCCAGGCCCCCCGCAATACAAGAGGGGTCACAAGTAATAATAATGGTACGTACTTTCCAAGGACCCTTGTATGGTAAAAAGTGGGCTTTTAAATACTGTTTTTGATAATGGTATATATTATTGACTGCCTCAGTGGAAGTGATGCAGCGTATGCGACTACTATGTTGGAGGTCTCGGGTTCGATTCCTGGATAGGACCAAGTGTTTGTATGATCTGCTAACAATTGTTTTGTAGTTTGGGTGTTTTCTATCTATAACATGTTTGTATTTAGAAAAAAATAGTATTTATACTAGTTGTCTTAGTTCACATAATACAAGCTCTACTTATCTTGAGACTAGATGGCGTTGTGGGTAACATGTCCGAATTATTTTTTTATTAATATCATAGATAAACTGCCTCATTTACGAGGTTGCGGCGAAATGCTGTGCATGAGGTGCGAAAAAGAACATCCAGACGCAAATTATAGCACTCATCACATTCGTCTTGAGTGGGAATTCAATTCCCGACCTCGAGTTTAGCAGTCAGGGTACTAACCACTAAACTAACTAGTCAAATCTATAAACACGATAATGCTTTTAAAATGTATAAAATATTTTATAGATGACTCATTTAGTGAATAAATTTGATACAAATCTAATAACATTAGATAGAAGGAAACATAATTTAATTAATTAACACTTACTTTATAATCATGGCTCCGAAACCTGTTTGAAGCAAATTTGGTTTATTTATTCATTAGTGTCATAGTACTTAAAGCTTATCGCATTGCAATGCTATTGAAGTAAGGGTCTATACTAGCCTCAAAATCTTTGGGAAGAAGTCTTTGAAATTCATCAACCTTCTGTACTGTAATAAGCAAGTATTACGCATACAGTACTGGGCAATAAATAATGTACATCGACCTTTAGAAAGAGACAATCGGCTAATTTCGGCTGTGTAGAGCGTTATCTCTTTCGCACACTACATGTGTTACGTTTTGTCAGTCGTTCAACAAATGCGGTGGAGTGTGGACTGATAGTATTTCTTGAAATAGGGACAACCCTCTACAAAGCCGAAATTAGCCGAATGTCTCTTTCTAAAGGTCGATGTACATTATTTTTTGCCCAGTACTGTAGGAACCTTCTCTCGAAACACTCTATTTCTGAAAATGCATTAAATTTAAATGAACTGAGCGAGGACAAAGCGGAAGCGACTTTATTGTATACTATGTAAAGATATTTATTATCTCATCATCTCCAACAGCCTTAAACAGTCCACTGTACATAAGCCTCGTCTTAGAACCTACCTACCTTTCGGCCTACTCCACGCTGGCAAGAAGGGTAGATAGAGGGTTTGTTTCTAGCTCTCCTTCTCCTTGCAGTGATGCTGTCTTGGGTAGTTAGTCCCTTAGTTAACTCTTAAGACACCCACCAGGATGAATGGAAGTGATTGGGTTTCGCATTCTAAATCCTCTCGTTTCAAAATTAAAGTACCTGGTCTAGTCATTCATGACGCAGAGATTAGAGGTTCGACGTCAAACCACAAAAATTAATTGTGCGAAATAATAATTTGTACAAGAGATTAAGTTGTCAAGTGTGATATTGAATTTAGAAGTTTTGAAAAAAATCACAAGTGTTGCCAATTAGTGTGAAAATATATGTATGCAGAAGAAGCGGGCGCGAGGTCAAAAATATAACAGTGATTTGACTTCAATGGTTAATAACTACTCTAATATTAATTTGGGTACATTTCGCGATATACAGAGATTTTTGGGCAAAAATTTCATTAAAATTTTGATTTAATCCACTAAACCCAAAGAAAAGGGTTGATTAGGTCCCCTAGGGTATCAGCTTTCTAGAATATAAAAATTTCTTCCTTTAGGTCACTCTTGCTTCGGTGGAATCGATGACGATTTGCGCCAAGTGATAACATATCCTGAGGAGTGGCTATTTGATAAGTAAAGGATAATCAATTCATCGTATGATCTAAGTACACTGCTACTGATATTAGGGATTTTAATAAGTACTACAGTAAGAACATTCTAGAATGAAACTCACTTGTACTTATTCAACTATTTTTTAATTTTAATCCTGAACGGTTTCGCCCTTTGGCAGTATCGAACGTTTCATTCAAAATCAATCATTTGATAATGCAATAGTGAACAATGACAGTAGAATAAGTACAGATGAATTTAATTCTACAATGTATTTCAACAAGTTGATGAAGTTCGGACAAACGGAGGGGGAGGGGGGTATAAATAACATAATAAACAAAAGAACTAACGAAGAGAAAATTAAATGTTCCTTTTCATTGTTCAAGTTACGATTTAGATATTTAAGAATTTTTATACTTTCTAGAATTGGATCAGGTTTAAATGAAAGTTCCGGATGGCGTAAGAAAGCGGTTCCTGGATCCCTCCCGTCTCAGGTGCAGAGTGGCACACCGTGTGAAAGCCAGAGGGGTTTCCAAAGGTAAAAAAAAAAACTATAAATGAAAGTGAAATATATATCAAGCTTTATACCAAATAATGTTACACAGACAATATATAATTTTGATTAGCACGTCATTTGTTAGATGAATTCGTGTACCTTCTGAAAAATATTTTGATTTTGTATTTTTTGCTTTTAATATTTGAAAGAACATCTATAGAAGTATAATGAAAGAGTACTTACTCAACGGCTGACATTAATAATTTTGGTACATTCAAAACCGCAAAAAACTTTCTAAGCATATTTTCTTTTCTATTGCTTTTATAATAGGCATCAAATAAATACCTATCGCAAGTTAATTAGATGGATTTAAGTATTTCTGAATATCACATTTTGGTTTTCGATGTCGATTTCACATAGGAATAACTGTACGGCAAGTAATTCTGTAAGAATCATCAAAGCTTTTTTAGTTCTTGGAGAGAGAGAAATACTATAAGCAAAAGCCGTTATGTACTTTAAGTTTAAATGCTAATAGTGTATATTCCTACTCTACTAGCTTTAGCTCGCGACTCCACTCTCCTCATTCTGTAAAGTTTCATAGAAATCCGCCAAACAATTTGTTTCGCGAAAGAGTAACAACATTTTCACAAACTTTCGTATTTATAATATTATTATGTTTTAACTTAATAAATGCCTCGTTGGTCTAGCGGTTGAAGTATGCGACTGCCAATCAAGAAGTCTCGGGTTCAAATTCCGAGTCGAGCCAAAAGTGTTATTAAGTTTTTCCGATTATAGAAATACTTAATATCAGCTCGGAGTTTAAAAGTTGGGGTCTGAACCCCGTGCCTCGGAGAGCACGTGAATCTGTTAGTCCTGCGCCTGATCTCTCCCTGACCCATCGGATTATGAGAGAGAGGGAACAGAGAATGCACCTGTGTTTGCGCACACAGTTGTTCACTATAATATCTCCTGCGTAGTGGGCTGGTCTCCGTTGAGGCTGGCCGCTGTAGCCGTAATCGGGTAGGAGAACATAATATTTTTCTTTGAATCCACATGGAATATGGTGCAGTATAGCTTCAGAGAAACTAACAGCTATATGACCATGCAATGTCCTTTCTGACGACCTCGCAGCGTTATACTTATGATACCATAAGAAGGTTTCTACGCAAAAAAAAAACTTTAGTCATTAAGAAAATTATTAAAGATAAATGTTCAACAATGTTATTGAACGATGTTAATGATGTCTATTTACGTATTTGGCCAATAATTACATATTTACCTAACCATAATATGTGAATAAATTCAGTCTCCATTTATGCAGAAAATAAACATTGTTCAATGTATGGTTACCTCTTTAATTGTGTCTTCAACGACATCAGTAAATAATAATTGTAAAATTATTTCAAGCCCCACTTCGGATATGTCGTGATATTAGTTGGAGTAAATATTTGCCCGTGTGTATCATATATACGTATTAAAGGTACTCGAACTTATCACACGCCGGAACACAGATTGTAATTGAGAAATGTGTGTATATAAATTTGGATAAAGGAAATAGTTTGTCGTTTAATTGATATGTAAAGATTAAACGTGAAGGATAGTTGGGACCAAATACAGGTTTTTCTGTAACAGAATATGTATTTGAAGACTCGAGGAGTGGGCAGATTTTAACGTTACTTTTAATTACTAAACTGTTAACTATTGAGTATGTAGTATATTTTATCATATTCTGGCATCAAGTTAAAAACTTGAAATGAGTAAAATATGTATACAAGTATCTATCATGTCAAAAATTTTACAATTACTCATCAATATATTTTTTTATTAACTGTAGTAAGAGTAGGTAGGTGCGATTGTGTTATTTTGAACTTGACTGTAAGTTGAAAACAACACAGAACGTTGATTAAAGTTAAAAAACGTTTCTGAATAAGGCCGATGGTGTGAAAATCATTGAGCATTTGAAGGAATTTTCCATTACAGCGATAGTATTCCTTACAAAAATCATGAATAAAATTAAACGTAATCCAAACTTACTTATATGAGAATTTTCGTACATTCGAAGTTTAGCGATAACACAATACAAAGCCCTCACTTGTATACTTTTAGATTTAAATGCTAGACAATATTTAATTGATTTTCTATGAAAAATGTAATTATCACGATTAAATTATACACGGTAAAACGTTTTAAAACTTAATTTTTCAATTTGCAATGCTTAACCGATTGTTTACAGTTGATGTAACTATTAATTCAGATAAAATATCCGAATATAAAATGTGCGGATATCTTGAAGAGCCCTTTTACTCAAAATTATGGTTTAACACCTTGTTCGTCGAACAAATCTCACAAGATAATCGTCCGTGTGTCAGTCAACCAAATGACGAACTACGGAGCGTTTAGAACAAGATTTACAAAATATAAAATTGAATCGTATTCCAATAGAATTAAAGACATTATTTCAATGTTATTTGGTGTTAGAAGGAAGTAATGTATTTAAGCATGTGCTTATTATAAGCAACTTAACGAGTGAAGTCAAGAACAAGAAATAGGATGACTATGATTTTGAATCTTTTTATATTTTATTAATACTTAAAGAATTTAATTATATTCGCGCGTTTGGGTCTTTTGTGCTCGGAATTCGACTGATCAATGGTGCATCAGAAAAAGTGGTCGATCAACACAGTAACAACTACAGGTTTGATCCCCATATACAAATAAGTCAACATACTTTTTTAAACCTTTTAATGTTATTTAGTCAACTTTTGGTCATATCATGGTCATAATGATTGTGTTCTACGTTTTAACGCACTAGTTAGTTGAACGTCTAAAGAAAAGATTCAGAAATTAAAATATTAATCGTCTAAGTTTAAATCGAAGTTTTCAACTTGATTTGGATGAACCAAATTTAACTATAAATACGAATTTACTGTAAATTTATATTTAAGAACATTCACAGTACTCATGTAATATCAATAAAAATAAATTGAAAAAATATCCAAAGAAACACATAAATTGTGTACACAAACCGTAAAGAATGCTGAACGTAGCCTCTGGGCCAAATTATAACGCGAGATAAAGATAGACGAATCGCGTGACTATACCAACTCTAAGATTAGTGTAATTTGGTTAGACAACGAATTGTTGAACTTCATTCACATTAAAAAAAGTATAAAATTATCGATATACACCATTTTTAAGCGTTGCAAATCACTATTTTTAAAATAAGCGTCATATACTTTAAATTAAAAAAAAAGTTTTGCGTAAATTCCATTTTCAAATTTTATGATAAAAAATTAAATTTAGAAAATAAATGCATTCTATTTTAAAAGGAGGAAAATTTCGAACTTCGTCAGTTCGTCGGCGTTCTTTTTATAATTTCAATTTCTTTTTTTTATTTTAATACTATGAGGTTATACTGAAAAGTTATTTTTGAAAATTATGACTTTATTATCAAAACACAATGTTCAAATTCCTTTGTAAATTTTGGTTTATTCAAAATAATTTACTGAGCGCCAATAACCTAAAGGATACTTTAAGATAAACAAGATAAAGACTCAAATAGATTGAAATAAATATATTTATCTCGTACATCGTTATGTATGACGCAATACCTACTCAACCGTAATGGCTAGTGTCAATCAAAATTATAAACCAACAAAGTTATTTATGCATGTAAACAAACACTTTTTAAAGCAATTTGGACTTTACGCCCTTGACATTAGAATTGTAGGAAAGCAAAATTAAAATCATTAGTGGAAATAATTTTGGTAATACGTTCTCAGAATCGTTTGGGATCAAGACGTCGGTGTTGGTGGACTAAAGTTAGTCGGTTCAAAAATTTTTAGTAACCGTGATTACTCCGGCACTATTATTGTTACTTTATTTTAAACTTTACTTAAATTTAAAAAAGGGAGGGTTATGTGGGCAACCTTTGTGACGCTACCTATACATTATTATTCTATTACCTATGTTTGTCAACCAATCAATAGTTAAAACAACAGAACCCCTATTCCCAAACACGGTAGTATACAAAAAGAAGTGTTGCAAACTACTAAATTATTTTATGTTAATTTTTCAAATGGCAACACTGTTTAATAATTTATTTATCGCTTGAGATTTGGGTATCTTATAATATTGAGCTTTAAAACTAATTAATCATAATTTAATATTGGGGATCACGTGTTAGTTCAACGTGATTCGTGATCTTTAAAGTGTATAAGAATTATGTATATAAATAATACACTTGTTTGTAAATTTAATACTTTGACATTAGATTAATTATTATAACTGACACTCCTCACACAGGGCCGTCCCAAACTAGGCAGGGCCTGTACTATGCTAAACACACTACTAATAAACATACTTACACTACATACATTTCTAAACAAAAAAAAGAAAAAAAAAAAAGAAAAAAGTATATAAGTATTAATATCAGTTATCTAGTACCCATAGTACAAGCTCTGTTTAGCTTGGGACTAGATGGCGTTGTGTGTTTAAAATGTCTGAACATATTTATTTAAATACATGAATACTATACCAAATCACTTTAGTGGCTGAGTGGTAGCATATGCGACTGCTATGCTTAAGGTCTCGGGTTCGATTTGGGTGGGACAAAATGTTTGTATAATCTAAAAATATTTGTTACGGAGTGTGGGTGTTTTCTATTTATCATATATATGCATTTACAATAAAAAGTATATATGTATGTATATCAGTTGTCTAGTACCCATAACACAAGCTCTGCTTAGCTTGGGACTAGATGGCGTTGTGTGTAAGATGTCCGAAATATTTATTATTTAACTACAACTCAGACACAGGTCAAGTGATTGTACTCTTCATAAAATTATTGGTCTTGGGTTGGAATCGAAGCCACGACCTCTAGCTTCGAAGTTAGGATCACTAAAGGCTAAATCAATAATCCCTACATAAACCTTCGGAGTATTTAATACAATATCTAGTATCCTTATTATTAAATCAGTAATTTTATTACTATCTAAGTAAATTATTAGTATTAATAACATTGTTTTATTTATTTATTCGTTTCAATAAATTTACATACAGAATAATTTATTTAAAAAAAGTGTAGCAAAGACATCGAGGAATTAAATATTTTAATTAATGTGGAATATACTTCATTTTAAATTTGGAACGTTAAAGTATAATTACCGAAATTAAAAGTGAAAATAAAAAAGCTTCGTATACAAAATTAAACATATAGTAAAAAAACAAATGTCACACTAATTTTTGTTGTCAGTTATCTCTCAATATTTAAAAAAAAACTGTCAAAGATTATGACAGCTGAATTAATAATACGCCATTTCAAGTCAATGACCACACATAAAAAAGTTGTTTGTGGTTAATTATTATGTACACAACTGTTAAATGTCTTATATTGAACACGCTGTATTAAAACGTGACTATTTATATTTAAACCACGATTGCAAAGATAATTTACTATTACACAGATCTGTGTAAACTGGGAAACAGAACCAATGAGCTTTGACCCTTCTTGGTAATATTTTTTTACCTGTACAGGGATCAAGTTATACCAAATTTCCTGATAATGTTTTTCACTGTTTTTTTTTGTATATAATAGAGTTTTGTTATATCATAAAATCATATAAGCGTATAGTTTAAGGGCAAGTTATTTTCGTTTATAACAAAAACTATTTTTTTATATTTATAAGTTGCCAGATAAAAGAATAGAAAATAAAATTAAGGCTGGGCACTTCAAGTTTCTTTCAGTCTGTATAGAAAATCTATATGTATTTAAATTAGAGAATTGAATAAAAACCTAAACGTCAAATAATTAATTTAACGTGTGTAATGTCAGTTGAACACATTCGTCATTCTCACTCGGAGCGACATTGACAATGGAGTACGAACGGTATGCGGCCTTGGAGCGGATTCGGCGCTCGGACGGCGGGAAAACGAGATCGGGTTTTTTGTAATCGATATTAGACGTGCTGAATAGATTATTCGATTGGACGTGCAAAATATACTTTATTCGATTCGGGAAGTTGAAGTAGCCGGATTGATTGTTTGCAGACAATTTGTTAAGAACATTAAATATACGATGATGCCATAGTTATAATAGACTGATTTTATGGTATAATCGATCAGATTGGTCGACTGAAGTTAAGTGGGTACCGCTGCTTCACCTCAAAGTTTTCGCGTTACAAGTGAGTAGCCTTCATTTGTATCCTCTTTCTCAGAATAAGAGGGGGCACGAGGGGTGGCACAACGAAGGATGAGGAAAGGCAGGGAAAGAAGTATTAGGTGTATGACTTCGGTCGAGATAGAATATCTGAAGCTTAACGCTCCCAAGATTTGACTCGATAATAAACTTATCATAATAATTTAAGTAATCGATAGCATCAACGCAAAATGGGCGCATTAAAGTCATCGAGATGCGGATAGCCATCCCGCGAGTTCAAGATTTAATCGATATACTATCAATCGATAATATACCTTTTTTAATATGATATACTTAGGTAATGGAAATACATAGATTTAAGCCAGTTTACGTGTGACTTCCTAGATAAGTATTATCTATCTTTTTCTTCTTTATCTCCTATTTTGTATCCCTTGTCGACTACAATAAACTTGCCACCCACCACCATCGCTTAGCGAAAGTGGTAATAAACCAGTCAAAATAAGTCTGTCTATGAAAGAAAACCAAGTCTCTAAAATAATGAGATTTTATTCAAAATTGTAAATATCTTGTATTTGATAATCTCAAACAGGTAGAGGAATTTACAACAAAAGGCGTTGGACCATCTTTACATAAAATTAAAATAATAATATCTGACGCAAACAATATGGTTGCATAATAATAAAATCCCAAGAGTCGTGAATAAGTGCAATAAGAATGTTGTCGGAAATCGTTATTTGCTAATTTAATAATAAAATAGGAGTCATGGCCAGCTATTGACATTTACGTCAAAAAATAAAAAAAAAGTATTTAATAAAAGAGAAAATGAAAACATTTTATGCTGGTTGAAACCAAAAAAAACAAATTGAATTTCGAACAGATTCAAATAAAAACATTTCAACAGGAAAAACAGCAAATTAAATCTGGATTTTGATTTAAGAACTGTGGTAATTTATTTACGAAGGTTGAATTGAAAATTGATAGTCAAATTTTCTTTAAACAAAACGATTTCGGGGTCAGACGCTGGATATAAGCATGCGATCCAGAACATTTTATAAATAACAATGTTACACTTTTTTCATGACATTGAGTATAAATTTGCAAATTTAAATGTGACATCGGAATATTATTGATTTAGAAACCATGTGCGCAAGATGTATAGATTATATAGTATGAACATATTTTAAAAGAAAGCGGTACAGATATTTATCAATCGTCATCAACAGCTCTCAGCTATGTGACCGCTGTGCTTGAGGTCTCCGGTTCGATTCTCGGGTCAAAGCAAATTTTTGTTTGATCTGCAAAAATTTGTTTCCGAGGTTGTTTTTTTTTTTAGGGTGTTTTTTATTTATAATAAGTATGTATTACATTATACAAAAAAGTAGATATATATGTATTTATATCAGTTGTCTAGTACCCGTATAATACAAATTTTGCTTAGTTTGGAACTAGATGGGGTAGTGTGTTGGATATCCGAAAATATTTATTAATTTATAGGGTTGCTTACCGTTTCGTAAATGTTAGTATAGTTTACAATTATGTGTTATATGTATATGTACTGTGGGTGCTAGACTTGTGTGGTGGCTTTTACTAGATAGCGTTGTGTCAGAAAGAAAATCAAGCTGTAATTTCGGCTAATTTAATTATTCATGTAAATTAAATGAATCAAAATGAATCAAAATCCATGAATGTATAATATTATATACAAATTGTAAATAGAGTTGCAAATCCCACGGAGTAAGTCGAACCTTGAAAAATATACGGATTTTTTTGTTAACGCTATCTTGTTGATAACGAGAGTAAACTTGGTATGAACGTTTTTAATCGTATTCTAAACAACCTCTGTAGTGCGAAATGCATTCTGTTAATAAGAACGTTACGAAATTGTTTAACAATGAAGTGGTTTAAGTTAACGTAACTTTGGTCATACCACTGTGGGACTTCATGGACGGGGTCGCGTCGTGGTACAGAGACCGGCACGTAACTTGGCCAGATTCATTAGATACGCAGAAAAGAAAGCGGTTCCCGGATCTCTCCCGTCTCAAGCGCAGAGTGGCACACCGTGTGGTTTTAATCGGTTCGATTCCGACACACCGACCCGCCGCAAACCCTGGTGGGGTGAAGGCCCGAGGGTGGTTCCACAAGTAAAAAAAAAAAAAGGAACGCGGGGATTATAGTACCACCATTCTGAGCAAGCGATTGGAACGTCAGTCAATATTGCCATGTGTTGTTGTATTTTTATTTTTTTAAATATCACTTGGAAACTTTATTTGTTTTAATATCTTATACAATATGTTATACAATACAATGTTTCTTCTTGAACTTCCTAGGTGCTAAGTACCTTACCCCATTCGCCATTACGGTCTTTTACGTCATACGATCTAAACTCATTTTTAATTGTACTCTGTGACCACTTATTATATTGTGGTTCCTTTTTAAACCAAACAATTTGATTAACATAAGTAAAGGCGTACCGAAAGTGGCCAGCCCCCGGGCAGTCAAAACAGCTCTCGCACTTGGCTTGTGTGTATCCCGCTGATAGGCATTTGGAATACCTCATCAGTCTCGCCGCCAGGACTGTTTTCTTGACGTTCACGAAACCGATGAGGACTCTGCGGGCGGCCAAAAGTTTGGCCGACTCTATGGGATAGCTCACCCACACGGAGCCAAGCTCTCCTGGATCGGGGCGGATGGTGCCGACCCTGAAGACGTCTTCTCTCCAATAGCAACGCGGACGTCGTCCAGGTTTGATATGCGCAGTTCCAAGAACTTCGTAGGCCTGGCGATCCTGACACTATCTATGGCTGCAAAAATGCCACGCAACTTCTCGGCAAATGTGTCCGCTGTCTTTGCGCCTTCAGCTCCGGGGAACGCGAGGACTCGAGCTGGCCGTCTGGGCGAGGTGCAATCGAACCTCTGCAGTTCTAAAATCGCCAGCGAGCATCAAGAATCATTCAAATTTAACAAATAGTTTTAGATATTACCGGACTTATACAAAGTAACCGTCACTTGAACACCGAATTAAGAATTACTTGATAATAAAAACGATGGAGATTGCACATGTATGTATATACTCATATATACATATAGGACTTACGTAATTGTACCCACAGGGTCCCTTATCAGTGTCCTTGTAATTTATCTACCGGGTCAACTCTTATCAGAATGGTAAATTTAAAACGGGCGGTATTTATTGATTCTTCAAGTTTAAATGTGACGGAGAACTTATCTTAGATGCTATATTACATCAGTTTTCTGAAGGAATCACAACACCAGATAAAAGAATCACGCCTGACTCCTAAATGGTTAATACCAGTCACTAGTCTACCGACAAACACACTTTTATATTACCAAATCTTTATCTTGGTTGGGAATTGAACTCTCATCATCAATTTGCAGGATAGAATCCAATCCAGTTAAAAACTAAAAACATACATTCGTGAATTTAAGCGTTTAAGTAACAAAAAACATACGAAATTAAACTTTAATATCGTTCCGCATAATATAATAAGTTTAATAACAAATTCATTAGAACGAGTTAAGCATTTAAGTAATTACATGATTTAATAATACAAATAATAGTAACGTGTAAAGCGGCCTTTAGGTCGGCCTTGGCAATAGACAAGGTTCATCCGTACTGATGTACGGTTCTCATTTAGTAAATTTTAATACGTACTTAGACGAATCAAATGAATTAATGAATTAGGGAAAAAAATCTGAGATTTTTCCGTCAGCTTTATTATTGGTTGTTATGACTTGTTTAGAATTAGACTCCGAATCCATCTGCGTGTATGAGGTTATTGCAGTAAGAGAAGACATACCAAAATTTATTGAAATCGGTTTAACCGTGAAAGCGTAACAGACGGATCTAACACAGACAGACTATCGTATTTATTATATCAGTAAGGATGTAAGTAACTTTAACAGAGTCAGCCTGTAACCACGGCCAGTGCATCGTTAGGCAAAACAGAAGTATATAATACCTTTAAATAAGTGATCGAACTTATTCCCGTGAAAATAATTATTATGTCATGAAAGCTTAAAAGTTAGTTTAACTACATTACTTATTAACATAGTAATTATTGTTTCTTAATATTATCAAGATTTGAGGGGAACGGGTGTGTCATGTCCCTTCGCACATAAGGAGGATCACTGGATGCCTGGCGAGCCACGGCCCAACGATTCATGTTGAGAAGTTGTATATATGCTAATCGGCGCGAGAACTTCTATATCGCGATTCAGGGTTGGCAGTTCCTTCGTATTCGTTCGTTACTCCGTAGTTTGGTGTATATCCGGTAGGTGGCGTTGTAGCGCATTTTATGTTGTTCTGTGTTGTGGAAGTCGCCACAGTTTGAATAGAAGTGAAGTACGCTCATTTGACGGACGTAAAACGCGCGGTCATCGTGCGTTAAAATTTTATAGTGCTTACATTACTCATCAAAATGCATCTTATCATGTATGTAAAATTATGAGCATTTTTTTTTACGTGGTTCGTCACAAAGCGTCAAAATTCGAGCGCAACTTCGCGCGTTATCATTCAGGTATTTATCATCGCTTTAAGCTCTATCACCGTCATGTACTCGTATAGTTTTAAAGCTGGATAGGACAGTGTTCAAATGATTCAGGACGATGATGAACTTTATGCAAGTTTTCGCCTTATGAATAATATAAAGAAACCGGAATCGCGTTTTACGTGCGTTTCACGCGCTGTTAACGCTCATCGTTTGCCCGTCTGAAGCCGTAACCTGTTTTTCTTACTGCAACGGGTACTTTTGTTTTCCTAAAATGCAATAGTAAGTATTTATATGAATTTTAAATTACTGTCGAAACATTATCAATCAACAATCAATCAATCAACAACCCATAATGCTGGGCTCGAGTCTCCTCTCAGGTGAGGGTTAAGACCATACGTTCCCACACTGGCCAAGTGCGGGTTGGGGACTGGCAAGACTACGTCCTGGCTACGTAATCTTGCCGTTGGATGTTTTTAAGCCGCCCGAAGGCCTCCAACTAAGCTTCACGACTGTTATCGTATGATAACGACCGGGACCGACTGCTTAACGTGACCTCCGAATCACGGAGACGCCCATGGTAACATGCCACCAGCGGTCACCCATCCAGGTACTGACCGCGCCATCGTTGCTTACCCTCGATGATTGTTTCTAATCACCGAGTGCAACTGGGCTATGAGCGCCATATATAAAATTTCTGAACAAATATATAAAATTTCATATTTTCAATAAGTTTTTTGAGTTATTATTTTCTTTTGCATGTTTTTTTTATGTTAAATTCAAAAATACATTTTTTAGAAATCAATTGTCTTTTGTTACAAAAATTTTAATTAAAATACTTTTTCAATTAGGAAATAAAATGTTTCCTTAAAAAGTTTGGGTAAAAAATAATTTAATTATCATGAGCAGTCAGAGGTCGGCACACTGTGTTGATGAAACAAGGAAATGATAAAATTAACAAAATAAACAATTTTTTTTTAATATCGCAATCATCTTATTTGACCATCGAGTAGAGTAGGTACCTACTTACTTAGAATTATGAACTCTATGGTCTTTAGAAATGAGCATAGGATAGGATTATTTGAAGAAACTTTCCTCAAAAAGAGGTACAAACCTCAAACTTTCTATAAAATGTTGAGTACTTAATAAACTAATGTGCTTCTTTAAATGGGGTGTGCTGCTAAAACAACTAGTGTTATATTAAGTAACCCCTAACAGTTCTCAAGAATTGCCCTATCAAAAAAATCTTAAAAAACACTTCTACTACAAGAATAAGTCGTACACATGTATTGCTTTTAAGAAATGTCGCATCAATTTCGAACATTCTAATCTGACTTATTACTACTACCACTTAGTATTCTGAAGTAATATATGAATGTTTATTTGTAATTTAAATTCAATTATTAAACCAAATACCTGTCGCGTACAAACATGATTGATCAATAATGCTATAATAACAATGTAACTATCACGAATATAAAAATATAATAGTTCATATATTAACAAAAGGTATAATAGGTATCATCTAAGGATTAATGGACGGACGCGGAACTGTTACATCGTGATGTTGGAACGAACGAACAATGCTTCAAATCAGCTGACGTCAAACAGTTGTAAACTTCCGAAATATTCAAGGTGGCTTCTGTCAGTTTTTAAATACAAAATGTGTTCTAGAACAATTAGTTTTAATCTATTTTTATTAATTCTATCATACCTATTAGAAGATTTAAAAAATTCAAAAAGAATAACTTATAAAAAATCTAACCTTTTCTTCCTGGATGGAATGTCCACCATTTTCTGAAAGAGGGGTCGACGGTGCACTGTATCCCTTCGGGCCTTCGTCGTGAGGCGTAAGCTGTCTTTGGACTTCGTTCTCTTGGTCATTCTGCACTCTCATATCTTGCAATCCACTTTTAAAGTCAGATAGTCTTAGCACGGACGGTTTCATTTCAGGCATCTCATCGAGATGCTCATACCTTCGCAAATCAGCCAGATTCGTTGCTAAGTGCCTGTGATGTTCTAAAGGCGGAGGCACTCCTATTGACCTTAAATGTTCTATGCTTCTATGTATGTGAGTATAATTGTCTACTGGGATCTCGGCCATCAAAGGCGAATTGTGATAATCTAAGCCACCACCATCAGGCCTATAGTCAATAGTTCTACCTTCCATCATTTTTGCTATATTAATAATACGCTATCTAATTTGTATAAACTGTCTCGTGTTATTTGGCACTTATAAAAATATGTGTCTTATGTTTCTTTTGATATTAGTGTCATGGAATTATTCCGAGATCTTCCGTTTTCATTAGGCTGCAAAAATAAATATACATTTTTATTTTTTTTTTTATTTTTAAGTTCAAAATGTTGCTATGTTTATAAATAAATTGGAGTATTTAAAAAAACGATTGTATACGAGTCGTTTGGTTGTTTATTATTAGATTTGCATGAAAAAAAAGATGGCGGTTTTTTTAGTTAGCAGGTGACGAGTTGGCGCGTAGGTTGTGTCAATGATCTAGCGTCTATGACTCTAGCCCACATGCCGCTACGAATAAGGCTTCGATAATCACATTGTACAGACGTGCTTACAACATGTGCGCTTACTTAATGATATTTTTTATCTCCGACAAGTAATCTTTAGTTGATATTCAAATTGTTTTAACAAATCCCCAAGTTCTTTGCATCGTTCGTCACAATTTACTTTAACATGCTTTTCATAAATTTGTATGCAAATTAAAAACTGAATTTACTTGAATATCTAAGTATATTTTTGAACGAATTAATAAGTGATATTGCTAGTATTTTATTATGACATCGCGTGCACCCGTATAGACCAACATACACTGCTGTCAAAGCTGTAATTGCAGGTATAGAAAATAAAACAACACAAGTTTTGCGGTTACGTTGGACTATGTGCGTGGGAAAATAAATTCTATTCCCTTAAGGAAAAGGTCTATTTCGGTGTGTTTATTTTTTGTGTTGTCTCTGGCACTTGATGATGTATATAGAAGGCTTCACGCTTGATCGGTTCCAAGATTTGTATTACTAGTTTGGACCCGGGGAGACGGAAAGAGTAATTAGGTTTCTATTATCTTCTATTTCGTTGTTCGAATTCGAAGTGAGTTTCTTTAAATTCATTTGAATTTCGAACAAAGCTTTTTTTTTTAAATTTAAAAATCATTGTTCTGTATTATATTGGCGTAACTTTTGTGGCTTATGGTTATCTTTGTGTTTCTCTAGACAGGATTAGAAGTTAAATAAACTTATTTAAGTCATAAAACTATATATTACTTTGAAATTTTGAAATTTAAGTTAGTACCTGTTCAATGAAAACAACCAATAAATTATTATTGCTATGGAAAAAAGAGTTTTAGAGCGATTATCGAGTACACTTTTTCATTAAATAAAAAACGTCTTGACAAGCTTTTTTAATAGTCGTTTCCTTAAATGTGCGTTTGCGAGACAGGGGCCGTTATAGATTTTGTAGCCACTGAACCGTGAGATACAAGGTTGGTTGACAAAAAGTAATTATCTACGATAAACCGTTTCTAATAAATAAGTTGTGTAAAAAATATTGCTGGTGAGGTGACCCATTGTACGTATTGCGGAATTATCGAGCCATTAGAAAGATTTTTTTATCAATAAAACAAAAATTACTTTGATAATTTTTAAAATGAAGTTTACAGTAAAATATTTTTAAATATTATTTTTTATGTTTAGAGAAGAAAAAAGATTTAATGTAGTAGGTAATTGGTTTCATTATTCATTTTGTTTGTTAACTTGTATCACTTAATTTAAAAATAACCAAATTTTAATATGCATGTTCAAAACCTAAGAGTAATGTTTTTTAATTCTTTTTTAATCAATTATTAATTTATAAGCAACATTTTGAACGTTAAATTCACAATAATTGAAATAAAGTACAATTGGAAGTAGGCTAGCTTTTTTATATAAATAATACAGATATACATTTACAATATTGACAAACAGTATGTTTTCAAACAAAGAAACAGCAACAAGCAACAGATCGCAAATCAAATTAATTTGAAAATAACTTCACGGTAGTGTCCAAAAATATTTCCGTATTTATAGTCCGGGCATTATTCAAGGTCAGCTTTGACAGACGGCGACCGACCGACTCAATCACAATTACAACATCAACCTCAGCCGGGAGGCATCTTACGTAAAAACCTCTCCCCTCGACGGGAGACTACTCCCCCATCCTCTTTAACAAAATAACAGCGAATCTACTTCCAAATTAAAAACAGAAAATTAATTACCTTTCGTTATCCAAAAATCTTCACAATCACCAACTATATCACCATATTAAATCACAGTTTGTTCCTAAATTAAATGTCACTAAAAATATATCACATGATACAGATAACACTAACGTCACAACACGTCCGAAAGGCAACAGTCCAAGGCTTTATCGCCAAAATTACTCAAAAAATCCACGTGCTCCTGGCAAATAAACATTTAAAAAATTGCCGGCGATTGAAAACACCCGAGCCGTGTTCTTGACCCTCCGGTAAAATTATGAATGCCGGCCGTCGTTACTAGGATCCAAATTACCAGATTTTTTTGTGCTCAATATTTTAGTGTGCTATATAAATTATTATACTTTTAGTTGATCCACACGTGATAGAGCTTTCCGTCCCTTTCGCACTAGGTAATTCGCGCATGCACTAGCCTGCAGTAGCGATAGTGTGTGGACTTCTCAAGATAACATGTGGTGTGTACAAAAAGCCGGCCTCTCCAGACGCTGTTTCTCGGATAAGTATTACGAACTACCACGGGCTACTCGGAACTCAGAGTGCAATACAAGACGTACGTTCGTACGCCTTTAGACCAACGCGGCAAAAACGAGACTGAAATTCAGATCTATAGTAGAAAAAGTGAACTACACCGCGCGAGGGGTACACACACATAAAAATGAAAAAAATCACACGGACGCCAACATCGACAACGGAGCTTAAAAAATCGGAGTGGGGATTAGTCTGTTCTCCTCTATCGCCAATGATGTCTCGCTCTAGCGGCGTGAGGCCGCACGCACACACTGGAGCGGTGGTTAAGCGAAAAAAATGTGTACACATTTTTTTATTATTCACGATTTTTATGTGTGTAAGTGGGCACGGTGCGAAGGGGATGGCATGCGGCGGGCGCCATACAGCCTCCATAGTAGAAGAGAGATGGCGCGCATCACCACGTGCTCGTCCCTCGGTATTAAATAATAATTAAAATGGCTACAAGACCAGCGATACTAGAAACTGTTCGGTAGACAATTTTTTGGGCGAGCTTTTGCCTTTTTTGCCGAGCTTTTTGCAGAATTAATGAAAACGAGGTAAGGAGTATTAGGCGCGTGGTTCATATTGAAAAAACCGCGGGCCGATTGACACATAATAAACGAAATACGCGCAGAAAAAGTCGCGCCGGGGAAAAAAACCAAGGACGCCGCGCGCGAAAAAGAAGTTATTGATTAAAACAGGCTGTCATTGACCAGACTTAAATGAGGGTGGTTAATTGTATGCAGCACAGGATCCGACCGGAATCGATTACTCCACTCAGGGAAGAAAGAATTTAAAATTGAAAGCAGTGGTCGGGTAAACACCAAAGATTTCGTAATAAAGTTGAAATTGTTTTTTGAAGTAGCACTACTTAATTAATCCCTACTTAAATATTTATAAATAAAAAAAAGACGTAACCATAGACGATTTAGGAAGGTGTATAGATACGATTTTAGAAAATTATCGAAATAGGTGAATGACCGGCTGCAGCTTTTTGATAATATTTATTCAGTTAGGTTAATTTATTTTTAGAACGATCTTATTTAACAATTTTTAATTTTGAAAAATATGCACAATGACCAGGCAATGTCCGGACCATGGCTATCAACGAGGGTATCATCCTCTATTCATATGTTAATATAATGCATACTATAATTACTTATACACGATTGTAGTATCAGGAGCAGATGCTTATTAGTTCATTCCATTCATTCATCGGAATGGAATTAATAACAAGTAATGATATATTAAAAAAGAAAAACCCGACTGCGTCAATATCATGTATAAAACTGTTCAAAATTCTTCATTTTGATACCACACTCGATGTATTTTGAAAACTTTTTACGACTAAGACGAATACATTGACAGCACTCACATAAATATACGACAAGCCGTTTAGGCTTATTGCGTACCAAAAATACACACACATATATGTACACGTACATACACTCGAAAAACATAACCCTCCTTCTTTCGCAGTCGGGTAAAAATACCCAATTCTGCATCCATTTCGTAAGATTAGTTTATACAAACAAATAAAATTGGAGTGCCTGCTTGTAATAATAAATTAATCGCTTTATACTAATAATGTAAGTATGGTACATGTACCAAAATATTTTTTTTTACAATTTGTCTGTCTGTCTGTTTGTTCTGCCTAAACTTCGGATCGGCTGGACTGATTTTGATGGGAATTTCACTAGCACATAGCTGATGCAGTAAGGAGTAACTGCGGCTACTTTTTCTTAGACTCGCTTCACCCCGCTGTGATACTCGCGGTTGTAAAGATACAACAATAACCAAGGGTAAAACCGCGGGACTCAGCTAATATTCAAAAAATAATTAACAAGAAGCTAAAATTAAAAAATTGAAGAACCATCTACGCAAGCACTTAATTGAGTAATAATACGCCATAAATGCCTTACATCATTTTGCATAAAGCCGATACTCTTAAGCCGGTTGTCGATCGAAAACTAAGCTATACCAAAGCAAAACCGTGGGGAGAGCCACGCTTCGGCATGAATGGGCCGGCTCGACCGGAGTGATACCACGGCCTCACAGAAAACCGGTGTGAAACAGCGCTTACGCTGTGTTTCATCGAGTGAGTGAGGATACCGGAGGCCCATACCCCAATCCAACGCCCCCTATCCCCCTCACCATCCCCTTTCCCCCCAGGCCGCCATAGTGTGGGTCACCATTGAGGATGGTGGTCACCACTCTTGGATTCTGCTCATGCTTTCCATCAGGCAAGGCAGAGTCATTTTGGCAGCTTAAATATAGAAAAAAAAAACTAAGTAAGCTTTTTTTACGTTCGGAAACCACCACGGGTCGTCACCCCACCAGGGATTGCGGCGGGGCGGTGTGTATGAATCGAACCAACTAAAACCGCTCGGTGTGCCACTTTGCGCCTGAGACGGGAGGGATCCGGAAACTGCTGTTGTTAACACATCCGGACCACTCAAAGAAACTAAGCAAGCTAGGCTTAGCTAAGCTAGAAATAAATGGCGTGCTCACCAAAAGCTGGCTTAGCTTTTGGTGAGCACGCTATTTATTTCTAATGCTCAATCAGTGTTACGAAGTTCATTTAGACGGACGACGCTTTCCATGAATATAATCAATGAAGTAAGTTCCCGATGATTAATACCTTACACATAGAAAAAGAAGATTAATACAGACTGATTATTATTCAAGAGAAAGTCATTCCAGATCTTGGATATGTCAAAACATTCAAACTCGGCACACAAGTGGAGAGGTATGCCAGAATTACTTGTTTCTTCCACTATTTTCTTTTACATGCAACATCCTTTTTGATTCTTAATAGTCCTTTGACTATGTTCGATATTATAGAAATTTGTTCAACAATTTAAATAAATAGTTCCATAGTCGAAAATGACTGTGCGTACCACAAAGGATACTAAACAGTACTGGCGAAGGATTTGCGAAGGGCGGGAGGGGCTTAGCTTAGCTCGCGTAGCTGCGCATCGGCTTACTAACTCAGCTTTAGATATTTTAATTAGCTCACATAGCTTAGTTCGCATAGTTTGCGCTCTGCACACAAGCATAGAAAACTGCATCAGCTATGCGAGCTAAGTTAAACTAACTTAGCTAAGTCTTGGTCTGCAACCCTTATTACACTGCTGGACCGATATTTACCAAACATAGCTAACCACCATCGTAAGGAAATTGGCTTTCAAATGAAAAAACAAATCGAAATCGGACCATCCGTTGGAGAGTTACGATGCCACAGACACACACAGATAGTATCGACTTCATTCTTTTAGCACTCCTCTTTTTGTATCGAGGGGGGGGGGGGTAAAAAAGAAAAGAAATAGTCTTATAAATACTTTTTCGTAATAAAGTGTGTTTAATGCATAAGGTAATTACAAAGAATCACTAAAAACTATCAAATATTATGTCTAATTTGATTGAAGAAAAAAAATAAAAATCACATTTCGGTTCCCATAAATATATATGGACGCGTCTTTAATGATAGTAATTATTGTTCTTACAGCTTAACGTTTTTTTAACTGGGTATTTAGTGAAAAATAAATTCTTTTTCTTTTGTTTTCAGGTCGATGGTTTCGCCGCAATAATGCGAAAACGTTGCGCTTCCACGCTTACACGCCTGCGTTCCTCCTCCAACGGCAACCTGAATATTTTTCAGGTAGGTGAGACTCTCCCCTCATGTCCAGGTTATACATCCACACTCATTACTTATTACTAGGTCATTCTAGAACTAACAAATTATGGATGTATAATAAGTCCGAAATAAATAATTTGAGTTGAATTGAATTAGTTTGTGTATTGTATTTATCAATTTGTAAATTTAAAACGAAGAAGCTTCTAAAGCTTCACCTAGATTCCAAATGTCTGTAGTCGGAACTGGTCAAAATTTATGGACTCATGCATGGGTACCGTGATCAAGCCGGAGGCCCATACCCCAATCCAACGCCCCTTATCCCCCTCACCATCCCCCTTCCCCCCAGGCCGCCATAGTGTGGGTCACCATGCTGCATTGTTCTTTGTCGCATTGAGGATGGTGGCCACCACTCTTGGATTCTGCTCATGCTTTCCATCAGGCAGGGCAGAGTCATTTTGGCAGCTTAAATATAAAAAAAAAAGCAGATCTAAAAACGTGGTCCCTTTCTCTATAACATCAAGGTTACCAATTGATACTCTCGATTGTCAGCATTTGATGGAACTTGTTGCAATACTAGAATATAGAATTATATATTATCAAGGATGGTACTAAAAGGGGAAACCGTTCAAGTGTAAATATAAATAAAATTGTGGAAAACGATTTTACTTCTAAAATGTACCCAGGTTACAAACATTTTATAACATAGCAGGTATCAAGAAACAAACCCTTATCTTCGGCATATTGTTAAAACAGCGAAAATTGGCATTGTATTTTTAACCGTCAATTTTGAACATTATTGTTTGTCCGAAACTTACCTTAATAAAACTTTTAAGATGCATGGCATAATAACCATAAGTCCCCAATAGGGCTGTATTTGAAAGACTCAAAATACCCTTATGATCTAAATAGTTTACAAGTCTATGTATAGATAAAAAAAAGAAAAATTGTCAAAGGAACATTTGATATATTTTTGAACGTTCTTTTAGAATATTTACTATGTGACAAAAGCCAAACTTTTATTATTTTATGACAGCACCATCTTAAAATATCATAAAAATCCAGTTCGTTTAAAACACTTTCGTTTTTTATGTCATATACATAAAGTGACGTCACGCCTTTGTGCTATACATACGCTATTCATACGAAAACAATGGTAAAAAATTTAAAAAAGATGTCGGCTTTTTTAAAGTACAAAAAGTTGAGGGAAGTGTCAAAAAATATTATAAAGTGTTTTTTTTTAACTTTTAGACGATTTTTTATTTACAAATTATATTTTTTATTTCGGACACACATTTTTAAAGAGATTCCATTTTATAAAATCCTTTCGTTTTCTTTGCCTATTACGTATGTCCTTGTTTTTTGGAATACCTTATTCATATGCATTACATTTTTTCGTTTACGCGAGGGTTTCAATTGTATATTGATTTTTTATTTTGATTCAGAACTCACCTGTTGTAGGGTGAGGAAGGAAGTTGATAGAATCTTTATATTTATTTCTCAACCATTCAAAAGTTTCTGGTGTTTTGACAAGTGTTTTTTTTATTATTTTATATTGCGATTGTAATTCGAGTATGTAGAACAGTCATTTTATAGATATTAAACTGGATATTTTTTGTTGAATTGAATAGATTATTCTCACATTTGGAAGTGCTGTATTTGCATATTAGATGGCGTTACTGTTTCTAGTAGATTAAAGAAAAATAGTGATGTGGCTATGGATTAAGTATATGGAGTGTCAACAACAGAGTGGGAGGAATACCTTCCATGGATGTCGTCAGAGGTCACTAAGCGAGTACACGATATATGACAATATCACTGCAGAGAGAAGGAAAACTTCATACAACCCCTTTTTTCTTTTATTTACCGTGTGGAACCCCAAACGGGGTTTGTGGAGAGGTGGTGTGTCGGAATCGGACCGAATAGAACAACACTGTTATTAACACATCCCGACCCCTCCCAGCACCTGCCCGTACTGAAGCGGACACACGTACGTCTCCTCCACGCTGCTGGCCTCTGGAGCGAGTGGAAGAAAAAACCCGTCCCGGCCATCGGCGGCCACACATGTGCTGGTAGGCACACCTCCGTTGATACAAATCCTTTTTTTACGTGTAAAAACCCCATTCGTCATCCCACTGGGGTTTTGCGGCGAGGCGGTGTTTTGGAATCGAACCGTCTAAAACCACATGGTGTGCAACTCTGCGCTTGCAATGGGAGAGATTCAAGAAGAGCTTTATTGCCACATCCACACCCCTCCCTGCCGTTGATACCCTAAACCAATTTTTCTTGCCAGCGTAGTATAGTAGGCCCCCGACCATCTTTGTAAGGACAGGCTGATGGACAGCAGTGGACTATTGAAAGCTGTTGATGTTGAGAAACAAATTAATTGTCTCTTAGTGAATAATACAAACAAAACTTTGTGTAAGAAAAGGTATTCTAGTTGCTAGTATTTCGAGTTTTAAAATACACCATCCCTTTTCGAGTTTTCCATTATCGCTGTGGTACAAACATACATGAAACGTACACGAAGTACATCCAGATTCAGAACAACAATTTGTGGATAACAACAAGTAGATAGCTAGATAGAATAGATAGAAAACTCTTTATTTGCACACTATAATATTACAGAGTTAGTTGAGATTACATAAAATGTGGACGGAGTGTACAAGGAACGGCCTTGTTTTCTAAAACAATCTCTTCCAGGCAACCTTAGGATGGATCGAATTGTATGAGAGAGACAGTGGTAGTTGTCGGGGCAATGAGTTTTGAATTAATAAGTAGAATATAAAAGTATAGTTGAAATAAAAAGTATTGTCCCATGTGGGTTTTGAACTGATTCAGCTCGTTAGAAAGCGTCGAAATGCCCATTAAGCCATCCGCGCAGTCAATAAATACTACCGCAATGGATTTACCCAAATTAAATCTTAATTTATTAATTATTACTAGGCTTAAAAGTTTATTTAACTATCAGAACCATTTAAAATTCTAATGAATGAATCAAAATCAACATATAAAGGAATTTGATAGAGAAAAACGAATTAACATCTTGTATGCAACTAATTTCTTACACGTACCTACATCACAGAACCTGTATTTTAGGGAACCGCCATTTTGATCTACTCAATCTATGGTTCATCTCTATAAAGATCACATTACTCAAACACGACAACAGGTATCTCAATAATGTTATACATTGCTTGCTAAGTACTTGATAAGGAAATGTTGCTAGAAGAAAACCAGTAATGGATGTAGTCATTAAGCTGTTTTCGAGGAAGTACGAGATCGAGCAGATGGCTTAGTAGACGGGGGTTGTTCGTGCAAGTGCCCTGTCATTCATCACGCGAATGTTTGAAACCGGATTCGAGACGGGTTCTGAGTTTAATATCGATTTTTTTAAATAAATCTTCATTACTTTGTAGGAATGAAGTCAGTATATTATTAACAAGAGTGAATGAAAATTTCGTTGTAAAGGGTGATATAAAAAATAATTGTCACATAAATTATTAAAAAAATAATTAAAATTTTAATTGTATTGAAAGCTTAATTCAGTGCATATTTGTTAATCCGCTATTAGTTGTAATAAATACTAAACTTGAAAATGAAATAATATTAATTTCTATAAAATACTGTTTATGTATGTTTATGTATATATTTTACTAAGCAGTGACGTCATACTAATATGACGTCATTGCTTAATAAAAATGGAAAAAGCCTTTTCTGTTTCACAATGCTTGACCGTAAATTAGAGCCAATTATTTTTTTATTTTATTTTAGCTTATTAGATGATCAAACGTATGGCCTTAACCCTCTCCTGAGAGTGGACCCGAACCAGCAGTGGGACATTATGGGTTGTTGATGATTGGTGAGATAATGAAACTTATTGAATAGAGAGCAATAACAAACAAGTAATTTACATATTATCCAAAACAGTTTTCACAAATTAATTTTGCATTTAGCACCAACCAAATAAAAGTAAGACAAGTTAAAATGGTTTTCTTACAATACATTAAAAAAAACTATAATCTAAAAACTTTTCATAAATGATTATAGCCTAAATTACCCAGACTATTATTACCAATCTATTAAAATACTTAATTCTTAAAATCGGCTTAGGAGTTTAGCCGCTACAGTAAAACACACATACACAAACTATCAAACCTATAATATATATATAACATATATCCTTCATGTTGGTTTCGCTTTAGTTCCTATAAAAAGAATAAAAAGAAATAAGGTTATGTATTTTTATATTACATATTACCACATCCTAAATCTAGATTATTAAAGGCCCACAGATTCAGACCCAAAGGTCATGTATAGGAATCATAATGGCAAGGAAACATATGGGATGGTAGTGAGTTCCAGATTTTGACTGATTGGCACAGGAAGAAAGATCCCGACCGTACAAAGTATTATCATATTAAAATAGAGGATTTAGATATGTCATATAATCGATATTAGATAATCGTTGTATTTCGCGTTTCAAGTTTTTTAATACACAATCACTGAATATTCATCGAACTTCCATTTGTCCAATTTTTTTTTTAATTTCAGCTAGTAATTTGAACAGTAATATGGAAATTATCTGAATATATTGGCCAATTCCTTAAAGCGGGGCTTAAAAATGCATCTCACTTAGTCGGTGGCTGTCATTGCATTGTCCGCCATTTGCAATGACAATGGTGACCACCATCTTGAATTTTACTCATGTTACTTTAGCAGATCACTGTGTCCCTTTTAAAAGTACCTATTTATAAGTAAACAATGACCAATATTTTTCGATTCTATTCATCTTCTTGCATGCATGTATAGATTTAGGGAATTTGTTTATACAGTTCAACTTGACAGAAACAATGTAGGATTGTTATTCTGTTTTTTAGTTTTGTATACAAACCTATTATTAAACCCTTTACACTACCGCCATTCAACACAGATTATAAATGGGTTAATAATACCTATAGTAAACTGCAAAGGTAACCGACAAAAGAATCCTTAAAAAACAATAGTTTTAATACATCTACTGAGTTTTATTGGTTAAAGAATAAAATAAAAAAGGAAGCCGCCTTTTTTGGACAATTTAAAAGTATAACTTTCACTTTTTGTTTATATTTTTTAAAGACTGTGAAAAGGTCTTTTGGCTACTGAAGAGGTCACAGAAAAAAACTAAGCGAAAGGGTGGTAACCGACATTAGAAAACAAACAATAGACCTAGGTTAGTAAAAAACAATATTTTCAATATGCACCTGGTATCCATTTTTTATTTCGATTCTAATGTTTATTATAATCAAATAAGTTCCTCTTCCTGTCGGAAGATGGGCGCCGAATCTTTTTTCCAATTTGGAACAAAAAATTTAATGATTCTCTTTACTCTTATTGTCTATGAGTTAAAGTTCAAAATGCGTGTGTTGATAGTTTTTACACAAGATAGAGGTTTTATTGTGGCAATGTGTTCTTATAGACATTTTTTCTAATGTTTATTCAAAGTAGATTACTTGATGCAGATGTCGTTTATTAAGAACATCGATGTAATAGATTCCTTTTTTTCGTATCGCGCAACAGACAGGTTCAAACATACCCGGAGAGCCACGCTTCGGCATGAATGGGCCGGCTCGACCGGAGTGATACCACGGCCTCACAGAAAACCGGTGTGAAACAGCGCTTACGCTGTGTTTCATCGAGTGAGTGAGGATACCGGAGGCCCATACCCCAATCCAACGCCCCCTATCCCCCTCACCATCCCCCTTCCCCCAGGCCGCCATAGTGTGGGTCACCATGCTGCATTGTTCTTTTTCGCATTGAGGATGGTGACCACCACTCTTGGATTCTGCTCATGCTTTCCATCAGGCAGGGCAGAGTCATTTTGGCGGCTTAAATATAGAAAAAAAAAATACAATTTTTACAAGTAATGTCATAAAAGCTCATGTAATTTTATTTGTTTTATATTAACATACCACTTATACATTTACATTTACATGTAAACATTACAGATTCCGAAGTGTTGAAATGTAATTAAATCGTGACTGAAGCACCAACGATGTTTAGAATAAGCTAATTGGAATTATTTGAACCCCCACTACTGTATCAACCGATAATTCTGAATGAAAATATCTTAACACAGTATTACAACAAAGCTCAAAAGACCGTAGATTGAAGTCTCCAATCAGTTCTGATGACCAAAATCACAAGAAACCAATAAATGTGATGGTCATGGTAATTTTGACGAACATCAAAAGTATGCCACTGACACCTATGCAGAAACTATCGATTTATCAGAGATTCTGAAGTGTAAATTTCACACTTTATCTAAATAAATAGTTAAAAACTCCAAATCGAGATAACATTTGCAATCACCCATCCTGTAATACAAAAAAAAAGTGCGTGCGTACAAAGTACACATGTCAGAAGTGAAACTTCTTAGCTCTCTCCCACCTCTCGCTCCATGGCACTGTGCGTGATACGACAATCGCTCTATCTCACTTTTTCTCTCAATCTTTCTCACTTGCTTGCTCGCTACTCTCACTCCATCGCTAGTTGCTTCATGCTACGTTCGCCCTGTCTTACTCTCTCTCAATCGGTCTCGATCGCTCTCTCTCTCTCTTTTTCGACACTTCCGTTGCATACTTGCGTGACGTTACATTTGTAAAAAAATTACCCTCATGCGCCTAAAGAAGTTTCACTTCAAAAACGCGATATTGTAATGCCCTAACGAAAAAAACAGTAAGTACCATTCCAAGTTCAGACATACAAATTAAGCTCTGATATTTAAAGGGACTTGTTTCGAAGTCCTATTAGAATAGCATATAAAGGGTTTTTGGCTTTTACAGAATTATGTGTGATTTGGAGATTTTACATGGAAATACAGATTCTGTAAAGGATAGATGCCAAACCTAGCATATAACATGATTCTAGAAAAGACTATTAGTGCAACTTTTGATACAAATTCTAGTCTTATAATTTACAGTAGCAATAGGGGTAGTTTAAATAAAAAAACATTTATAAAACACTTTGAACAATTATCGGAACTCAATACAAATAAAATAGTACTATTTACACTAGCAATTAGTAAAGGGTAGTCTCAACATGAAAAAAAATTTCGTTAGGATTCATTTAAATATGACTATGTTTAATTTGACAAGCCAAATTCATGGTAGATCTTATAATAAATTCCATTTAATTGACATCAATAAGATTGTCTATGATAAAGTTTTTCCGACCATAGATAGTTATTATCTGCCGCATTATTTTATAATATATTAGCTGTTTCGCTATTATAATATTTTAGAATAACAACCAAGAACTTGGCTAACCTGATAGCTCCTATAGAGCACTCCTTAGATTGTAAGAACGCTATAGCCAAACATTTGCTTGCACATAGTGCTCCTTCTTCTTTGTGATGTAAGGGGCGAATCCCGATCTTTCGCTCACGTCAACCTCAGACAACCTCACGTGCACGCGGTACATCCTATTAAACAACAAACGAGGTTCTGGAAATCGACTGATGGCGGTATACCCATCCCAACAGGCGTAGGCTAATGCTAAGGCAGGTGACGGGCAGCAGCGTAGCCTGTGCAAAGAACTACGCTCTGCGATCACCAATCCGCATGCCCAGCGTGGTAATGAACCTTCATGGATAAACGACGAAAGCCACGGCCCCCAGTTCTCGGCAGTCTTGCTATTCCTAGTTCTGG
Organism: Hyphantria cunea; assembly: GCA_003709505.1. Lineage (NCBI taxonomy): Eukaryota > Metazoa > Arthropoda > Insecta > Lepidoptera > Erebidae > Hyphantria > Hyphantria cunea. The sequence continues at coordinate 616,346 of PKRV01000501.1, forward strand.
TAGCGACCATGGTAACGCTGAGGCAGGGGTGCTAAGAATTTCTGGGTTACAGCAGACCACCTCAACCGTCTGACCCTGGCTACCTATAATGGCCGCACGTTACGGCTAAACTCGCATCTGGCACAACTAGAGGTGGAACTTGAGAAGATAAGATGGCATATGATAGGGTTGTGTGAAGTCCGAAGAGAGGGGCAGGACACCATAAGCCTAACAATCTCAAGGTGGCGTTGGGTTCTTGGTTAACAAGTCCCTTTCTAGCAGCGTTGTGGAACTGTATAGTGTGTTGAACAGAGTAGCGTACCCCATTGTCAAGCTCGCTGAGAGGTATAGCCTAAGGTAGTGCAGGTGTACGCATCGACCGCGGCCCACTCAGACGATGAGGTGGAGGATATGTTCGTTGACATATCAAGGGCCCTCCACTTCACTATTAAAACCCACTACAACTTTGTTACGGGTGATTTCAACGCCGAAATGAGAGTACAGTGACCGAATTGCAGCGAATTGGTAAAAGGATCCCATGGATTTGGAAGCAGAAAACTTAGGACGCAAATGCTAGTCAACTTTCCTGAACGAGAGGGGCTGTTATTGATGAACTTTTTTTTACAAAAAACAGCCGCAAAGAAATTGGACGTGGCAAAGCCCCGACGGTCGATTTCATCATAACAGATTAATAGTTTTAACACCGGTAGTGGTCACCGACTTGTTCGAGGCTCTCTGAATATCGACTTTAAGGCTTAAAGTTCCCGATTAATGAAATCCAGGCTCCGACTAACTCTGCTCCAAGCCGCTATGGGATCTGAAAGATTCCAGTCAAATCGTAAAACCGATTTGTTGCCATGGAAACCACAACAGACGTAAACCAGATCTTCAGGGAAGAAGGTACAAGATTTTAAGGAAAGAAGGGCAAATATAAATGGCAGGAAATCGTAGTTTTCGGAAAGGACTCTAGGGCTAATGAAGGAACGACGTGAAAACCCACTTCTTACTTCGTCGGAAAAGCGGATTCTAAACCGAGAGATCAGAAAATTCGTGCGATACGACCTCAGATGCTTCAATACTCTTTAGATCAAAAGAGTGATCGAGCAGAATCTGGGGTCAAAAGTGTTTGTACAGTCTCTCGGAAGAAGTCACCTGACGAAGTAGACCACAGCAAGTAGAGAAGTCGTTGTTTCCAAGCCGGCCATCCTTACGGAAGTCGAACGTTTCTATGGCAGTTTGTACGCTTCGCATGCATCTCGACCTTATCCCGAAAATGAGGACTCTAGAGCCACATTAACACGCCACTATACCGAAGATCTTCCAGAAGTCAGCACTGACGAAATCGGAGAGGAGAGACCCCTGGAGAGGACGGCGTTACAACAGAATATTTAAAAGCTGGAGGTAAACCCATACTGAGGGAGCTCCAAAAGCTTTTTGACGCTGTCCTGTCGAAGGGAGAACTCCAGAGGCGTGGAGTAGAAGTGTGGTCATCTTGTTCTTCAAAAAAGGTGGCAAGATCAGGTTGAAGAACTATCGACCCATTTCCCTTCTAAGTCACGTCTACCAGCTGTTCTCAAGAGTCATCACGAACCGACTGGCGCGAAGACTCGACGAATTTCAGCCACCGGAGCAAGCTGGATTACGGAGCGGATATAGCACTATAGACCACATCCACTCAGTGCGGCAAATTGTACAGAAGACAGGAGAATATAATCAACCCTTGTACCTAGCATTTGTGGACTATGAGAAAGCCTTTGACTCGATCGAGATCTGGTCTGTTCTGGAGTCTCTGCAGCGTTGCCAAGTAGACTGGCGATACATCCAAGTGCTGAGATGTCTCTACGAAGCCACATGACCGTCTAAGTACAGAATCAGCAAACAAGGCTCATACCACTGCATCGAGGAGTGAGACAAGCGGATGTTATATCCCCGAAATTGTTCACTAATGCAATGGAGGATTTGTTTAAGACGCTGCACTGGAAAGAACGCGGTATCAACATCAAGTGCGAATCCATCTCTCACTTGCGATTTGAGGACGACATCGTCATCATTGCAGAGACGCTGCAGGACCTACAACAGATGCTGAACGACCTGGCTGACTCTTCTCTGTGCATCGGGCTATGGATGAACTTGAATAAAACCGAGGTCGTGTTCAATGAACATGTACTAGTAGAACCGGCGCAGTACACGGTGCCATTCTCGAAGTTGTTCAACAATATGTGTACCTCGGGCAGACTTTGCAGTTAGGTAGAACACTTCGAGGATGGGGTGAACAGGAGAATTCAGCTCGGTTTGGCAGCGTTTAGGAAACTTTGTCAGGTCTTTTCATCGTCGATGAAATATAATAATTATTAATAATTCTGCTAGATGTGTGTATGTAAGAAAGATCATGGTCAATTCATGGAGGGTCCTTAATTTTTTATGTGTAATAATATTAAGTGCAAAGAACGGAAAGATGAGCGCACTATAGAACTTTCTTGTTAGAACTGGAACAGCATATTATAGTTAGTGTGTATCGGCCACCGCAAACTTTAGCATATTTGAGATAGCTATGGAAGAAGTATTGAAGCGTTTATATGTTAGTAGTAAAGTTTTGGTAGTTTGTGGAGATTTCAATATTAATATATTAGAAACGTGTCTTATCAGTATAAGATTAGTGAACCTATTTGAATCATTTGACTTAAATTATTTATTTTCTGATTCAGCAAGAATTACTTCTCATTCAGCAACTTGCCTTGATAACATCTTTTGCAAAGGGGAATAATATGTATTTAAATAGGTGTCAACTTTAAGTGATTTAACGTCTGACCACTGTGGACAATTCGTAAAATTTCATCTAATTTTATGCATATTATTCATATTTAATGTTGGTTTTTCTCTTACTTGCAAAATTAAATATTTTTGCACCTACCACATCTTATTTAACATCACCTGAAGGTCGACTGGAAGAGAATATATATAATAAATTACCGTTACATATAAAAAATGCTACAACACTGACTAGATTTAAAAACCATTGAAAAGTCACATAACAGCTGCGTATTAACTATTTCCTATTTTATAATTCTCAAAAAATTCACAGTTTAAAAAAAAAGGAAAAAATACGAAATAATAAAAAAAACTAACAGAATATAGTATTTATTCGCATCATGGTAATAAAGGTGGTAATTGTACTTACAATTCGAATGTCCCATCTTGTTTATAAATATCGTACATCTTTGGTTCAGTTGCTTGAGTTAATCGTGTTTACTGTGTTCGAGAGTGTATTTTAAGTTCATAGTCTTATGCAAAATATATTTTACTACCCACTTTTGTTTTATATAAAACGCTCATTTGATTTTTTTGTTAACATTTTTGTATGTTTTCTCAGTAAGTGAATTTTGTAAATTCTTTTGAGAAATAAAGTTTCTTTAACCGTAGAATGCCTCAAGGCACTAAGTCTGCCTTTGTACAACATGTGCATTAAGTGTTAATAAATAAATAAACAAATAAAACAGCTAGGCACTAATCTAACTCTAAATAATGAAATTATATTTATTGTAGATTCAACAGTATTCTTTGGAATTACATTGGATAGTAAACTACAATGGAGAGCCCAGATAGATAGCCCTGCAGGCAGGCTTAGTTTGGTACCTTATGCGCTATGGAAGGAACGTCTGCCACTTTCACAGCGTCATGTCCTATAGTTTAATTCTTTGGGGCAAGGCAGCTGATATTCAAACAATTTTTATTCTACAAAAACGAGCAATCCGCTCAATATACAATTTGGGTGTTAGAGTCTCTCTTCGGGGGTTGATTAAGGATATTGGTGTTTAGACTGTTGCATCACAGTATATATTTGCCAATATAATGTACGGTAAAAACAACATTAATGGTTATAAGAAGAATACTAATATACACCGTATTAATACGAGAGGTAAGTCTAAACTTGTTGATAACTATCATCGTTTACATAAGGCACACAACTCGTTCGAGGGCTTTGGTATACGTATTTACAACAAATCCCTATACATGTGATAAAACTGTAAAAAAATCACCTTTTTAGGAAAGCCTTACAATTAACGGTTGTTTAAACGACAAACAATCGTGGGCTTAAGGTTTCATTAGATATTTACACAAAAACTTCCTAGTCTTATAATTAAGGTAAATTATTAACAAAAAATTGTTAGTTGAAAGTAATGCGTGACGACTATTAAGGTAATTTTATTAATAGTCATTGTTATCAGTATCTCGACTCTGGTTTGTCAGGCTCACTAAAATATCATTGCTTGCGGTGTTTCGTGCGTAGGACGGGTCGTTTCTTTCTCTCTGATTTGGCGAGAGAGACGATGGCTGGTCCATGCGTCATACTCGTGAACGGGTGCTTCTTGGAGTGACTGGTCGGTCTTGTCAGCGTTGCTTTAGCCAATACTATTAATTTAGTTCGTTCAACTGAAGTTCTAGCCTATTAATCCAGTTACGAATTATTTTTAACCTTGAATGATTTCTATGCTTCAGTTCAGACCTTTAATGGTATCACTGAGTGTTTTATCTTGTTAGTACGTTAGCTTTTGAAGTATTTTAATAAAACGAATCAGGCGGTAACAACTTGCATACAGTTCACCATTCATGTAATACTAATACTGTTGTATCTGAAGATCTGACCTTAAAAAGAGTGGCCATGAGTTTCTTTGCTAGTATTCTTCTCATAAGGCCCTATGCATTTTAGAAACTGGAAGTTATGGATCGACACAGGCAGGTAGCGAATTTCGGTGTTTTCACCTAATTCGTCTTGACAATAGAGTATATCTGGCGTCTGTTTGTTTCGATCTATGATTTTTATCTGCCGCTTCAAATTAATGTTCATAAATGTCACTTAGTGTTTTAATTGAATAAATTGTTATTAAATTATATATTAATAATATATTATATTAATAACTTGTTTTATATTGGTCAATAAACTATATCTTTTTTATTATTTATTTATTTAATGATTTTAAATTAGATATATGACTGAATTCTGTGCCTAAGTTATCGCAAAGTTAACAACTGTCTCCGAGTTGAGGCAACAATTAAGTAGCCACCATTAATACTAAAGCCAGGTCGAATGTCCAAAAAAATTACCCGTGAATCTTCCCAAGCTCTGACGGTCAAACTCAACTAAAGCATTTTGAGAAATTTAGAGCGACATATTAAAAAGTTATAGCGAAAGAAGCCTATAAATTTTAATCTTTATTACTTTTATCTCAGATCGGCCAAACTCAATTAACTGTATTCTACATAATATTTGAAATCTTAGTGTAAATCTAACACAGGATCCGAAGGCCATCTATCGCATGGCTTGACGCCAACACCATCTTTTGTATCTTAAATACGACCCCTGTTTTTTTGCCATCCCTCAGAATGTTCGTATTTCTTTACCTGCTAGTAACACTTTCATAACTTTAACGCAATCACATAAACTTAACTGTTGTAATTTCGACTTTACGTGGAAGGAATACAGCTTAATTATTATCACCAAAGTTAATAGTTACGTCTTTTGTACTTAAGCTGTCATCTGCAACATCTTGAATAGCATCCCTTAAGACTTAATGACTTACTGCATCGTGTTAAGTTATGCTATTCTAATTCCTATTTCCGAAATTTAAGGTTTTCTTTGGTTTAAATTTTATTTATTTTTAATCATTACTTTAGTGGAATTTCGCTACGGCATAGAAAACGTGCGTTTCCCTTATTTGGGAATTTATTGGTATTTGTGCGTCCTGCTGTGAGGCATAGTTTTAAGAATTTTGAAACTTTACAAAGGATGGATGGACAACAGATGTGTAAAATTTAAATTTATGCATACTCTCCGATACAGGTGACTAGCCCTTAAGTAGACATTACAATGGCATTATCTGCTATTATCTTTAAATTCCAATATTATATTGTGGTTTGACAAACCTTCGTCTTGTAAATATTACATTTACAAGACGAAGGTTTTACAAAGAGTTTATTCTTGAGAAAAAGAAAGTTCTTTGTATGCATTTCTCAAGCAAATAGATGGTACAGTTAGGTAAAATTTGCATTTGTTGTAGTTTCTTTGTGTTATGAAGTTAAGAATTTCAAATTTTACTAAGTTCATTGTTAACTAGCTTTTGCCCGCGATATTGTCATCCCGTATTTTATTCCACTAGCATTTCCGAAATTCCTTTCTTAGTTCTTACTTACGTTAAGTAAAGAATATATATATATATATATATATAGATGTTCTATGCGAATAAAATCAGATCACTAGATTATTGAGTAAAGTAGGGAATATAAACTATTATTTGGGTATTTCTCAAAACACTCATTATCTAGTTGACTTCGGTGGCTGTTTTTTTATTAGTTTTTATTAGTAAGACATTCAAAATTTTTATTTCGTTTGAAAAGTAATCTATGTACATTTTGAATTTCTTACTGAAATATTTAAATTTAGATAAAAAAGAACAGCCATCCACATGAATATTAACCTATTTATAATTTGCTTCATATTTAAACTTCTGAGAATAGATAATTAATAATTTTAGTACTGACTATCTCTCTCATTTTCTAATCTAAACGATTTATTTAGTTCACATTTTGCTTAAGGAATATCTATTATTTGAATTGGTCATGGCCAGATCATCATGGAATCGATCAATACATCATGCGATCGGTACGCAATGGCCCGATCAAAAAATTAACGTTTGAGGATTTAAACATCTTAAATCGTACCTAATTCGTACCGAGGCCGAAACGTGGACACTTACGGATCGACTGTTCCATAAGTTCAAAGTCGCTCAGCTTGCTATGGAGCTATGGAGAGGGCTACGCTCGGCGTTTCTCTAAGGGATCGCATCAAAAACGAGGTGATCCGACAAAGAACCTGGGTCATCGACATAGCCCACAGGATTAGCAAGTTGAAGTGGCAGTGGGCTGGCCACATTTACGGAAGAACCGATAACCGTTGGGGTAAACGAGTTCTTGAGTGGAGACCGCGTCTCGGCAAACGTAGTGTAGGACGTCCACAGGCCAGGTGGAGCGATGATTTGCGCAAGACGGCTGGCAGGAGCTGGATGCGAGAAGCCATAGATCGAACTAAGTGGCGTGAAATTGGAGAGGCCTATGTCCAGCAGTGGACTGCGATAGGCTGATGATGATGATGATGATGATGATGATGAATCGTACCCATCAATTTATTTAAAAAATGCTGTTATTACATACAGGACTGCTTCGTAGCTACACTAACAAGTTCATAGGTATTGACACATTTTACTTGTCCGTCCTTTCGCGATGAATACCAGTAATTAATTACTATATTATTATTTTAATTTAATTTTTTATTTTGTTAAATTTGCTTTACATATTTTGTAGTTACTACTTTATTTTAAACTTTTTCTTTCGTTAAATTGTTTATTTTCCTAACTTTCTAATATTAATGTTGCTTTTCCAGTTCACATATCGTGAAGATCTATAATCGCTTAAGAATCTATATTACATGATATTATGTCATGTTTATTATGAAAAAAGCTGTTGAGTTTCTCATAAGGAAATAAAAAAAATAGCGACTATTTCATAACAAGACCAAAGAACATATGCTAGCTCTGTTTTATATGAAACATCACTAGTTAGAATATATGTATATCTATTATATATAATGTATATATAACATTAAGTTAAATGTTAGTGTTCATTTTAATAAATAACAATTTAAATGAATATTTCAATGATTCTATACACGTGGTCGATAAAATACGACAAAAATTGAGAATCTTAATATGTGCACACATTCCCATTGGATGAACCAAGAAAATATTGTATTTTTGATTCCTTTTCGTTATAAAGGAAAGATAAAGTGTGCCAAATCTATATTTTTTAACAGAACAATACTCAATCAAAAGCAAAAAAGTTTTAAAAAGACGCATGTCAATAAAAAAAACTGCATCGTGGGACCATTTTTATTACAAAAATACTTATTTTTTCACACAATAGATGTTCTTTGTCAAAATTCAGGTGGCATTCATACAATAGATGAATTTAGGGTAAAATCATTTGATATACAGGATTTCGTTTTAACGTATAAATATTATGGATTAATTATTTGTTCAGTGGACGTTTTGCTCTCTTCGTGGTCAATTCTTTCTGAAATATTCATTAATTTATAAATATTAAACATTTCTCCAGGTAGTACTTATAGCCACGCTGATTGCAGCACGAACGAGCCGGTTCGATCGGGACGGTAGTACCATTCTCACATAGGAGGCCAACCTATACTGAAAGCATCCCTGCTGTCTTATTACGTTAATGAGTGCGAGACCGGACCGAATAGGCCGATATAGTGTGAATCACCATGCTGCATTGTTTTTCCATCAGGCAGAGCAATGTCACCTTGGCAAGCTCACACATATAAAAAATAGCTAGGTTTTACCAGATTCTTGAAAAAGAACTGAGGGCTAAGTGTAAGTTCGTTTCATTTATTAAATCGACGTGGTAATGAGGTACAACAATATGATTGGCCTGCACAGAAAACTTATCCAATAACCATGGCGAACGCGCTTGACTTCGACAGCAAGTTGAAGTGAAACAAACTGGTATTAAAGATGACGAAAGACTATCAATACCTATAGACACCTGCACCTCAGAAGTACCAAGGGCGTTGCTAGCCTTTCATTCCTTCCATCTAGGATTAGGAGAAAGAAGATGACTTGGGCATAACCTCGCTAAATCGGTAAAATAAAAACTATTTAACATTGATTTAACATCGATCAGAGAAAGCCATTTATTCTCATAGGTGAATACAATGTCCTCCAATCACAACAGAAATTTTCGCTCAGAAAATGATCTGCTTCTTCTATGAGGGACATAGTTCAGACTTTGTAAGCTCTTCGTTCTTCGTTCAGGCAGTTCTACTCTGGAATGCGCTACCACTTGAAAGCAGGATGTCCACTAACCGTCTCATTTTTGAAAAGAAAGTACATGACCTCCTTCTCACTGGAAGGGCAGAGTCATCACAACGATAGCACTCCAACACTTATCCACTAGTGTACTAATGTAATGTAAATATGTTTGTATGTATATGTAATAGTGTTAGAAAATATATATTCATAATGTTTATGTATTTGCATATATATCTTTATTTGCATATATATATATGTTTATGTATTTGCATACATATATGAAATGCTGTGTAATGTATATTTTGAAATAGTTAAGTACGAAACCTATGCGCGCCTACCTCACAAGATTTCTACACCATCCTAAGGTTGACTGGTAGAGAATGCCCTGGGCATTAAGTCTGCCGATGTACCAAAGTGCATAAAGTTATAAATATATAAATAAATAAATAAACATGGCTATCTGACGACAATAGGAGTCCCTATCTCAGTTGTTAGATATGTTTAACTTCTAAACTATTACTAAAACTGAACAATAATTGTATCAACCCACTAACGCATCAAATTTTCTTCAAATCTTCATTACGGATAAACATACGTTAGCCAAAATAAATTGCTTACATACTTAAAATGTAATGAACATGAAAATCATTCCGTACTTGTAGCAAGTACAAAAAACCACAGTGATTCAATAAGCAGAGACAATCCAAGGTCGACCAGATTTGGTAAGCTTATGTATAATTTGTTATATAGGCACTGGAGTGACGCTTAGGGGCGTAAGTAAATATATACTTTAAGATACAAATTAAAAGGCCTCTTTGGATATTTAATCAATTACAATTAAAAATTAAATTCTATCGATATAACAAAATGGATAGAAATCAGTAAGTATTCCAGTCTTCACGAGAATGCAATTTATAATGACAACGAGAGAAAAATCTGGAATCAACGCTAGAAGACCTATTCCAGTTGCTATAGGACCACTGACTAATCCGTTCAGCCCGTCAAATATCAAGGTAAGAAATTCTTAGTTTCAAGATAATCTGATAAGTGGTAGATACAATGATTCAGTAGCATCTAAATATGCTACCATAGTTTGGGTCATAATGCTGCGTTGCCACGTCGAATGGCAATGTTAAATCTCTGTGCTACAATACTGTCCGATTTTTGGTCACGAGAAACGTTGATCAGTTGCTTAGCTAGTTGTTTAAACATAGTGTCAGCACTCGGACCCCTTGCACCTAGCGTCTCGATCCCAAACGGTTCAAAAATGCAATTGCATAAAGAAATATATTTAGCCGTTTGAGACTTTCTGCAGATGCAATTCATTTATGAGCATCGATTCATGGTCAAAGATCCGAAAGTAGATCGAAGACAAGAGACGATCTAGTAACAAGATCTACAAAAGTTTGATAAATTTCTAAAGGTGAGGCGATAGGAGGAGAAGAAAGATGAGAAAAGATGGCCCCAATATAGTGTGGGATGAATAGATAATAATAGACGGTCATGGCTCGTGTGTCTTCAAAATACATCACCTGTCTGCATGTGTGTCTGTCTTTATATGTTCGTTTGTTTTCTTTCACTTGACCTTCGCCTTGAATATAACAAAGTCGTTAAACTATTAGTCACTGGTGGTTTAACCTATAAGTATAACTATCTGTTGATGCAAACGTTTATAACCTCGTAAATGAGTGACCAGAGACCCACACCTTTCTATTTAGATGGATAAGAGGAAGAAAAAGATACACATTTCAAAATCCTGCAGTTCTCAGCTCTGTTACCCCCTAAGCTTTAAAAAAATATGAAGAAATTAAGAAAAGAGAAAAACAGAGAGGATATTTTATTATGTTTTTTCAACTGCACCTTCCTTATATTATCGTTGAAGGGTAACTCATGGTTTTGCTTAGCGTTTTGTTCTAATATTTGCTTACATTATAATGGGGCGAAGTTTGTGAGTATTTAGGGTCTAACCTCTGAATCAATTAAACCAATTTAAAAATTCTTATAAATTGAAAGCAGAATTATTTAAAAGCGTCATTTATATTAGCCGTAAAATGTTTATTGTGATATCCGACATACAGGTGGGCAGAACCACGGGTTGTAGTTAGTACTTTATAAATCGACTTACGGGCTGCTTGTATTACACATCAGTGGTACAGAAAGTAGTTATATTATTTTATGGTCATATCATTAAGAAGTCCTTGTCGGTCTAATGGACAGCACGTTAACGGCGACCGTGAATTCGATTCCCGGGTCAATCAAGTCAAGGATATGAAGTTACAAAGAATTGTTGCTAATCTTAAGTATCATTTTACTTGAAATTTGTTGAATTATGTACAAAGACAGATTATAATTTTCTATTCAAATGATTTCTCAAGGTTTCTTATCACAAATTTAATGTGTATGTTCAATTTGTATTACTATTTTGTCAGAGACGGAGATTAGATTCTCACACCATCCAAAAATTACATATTATTTTTAGTAATTTAAAATTTTACTTGCTCTCTACGTCTCCGTCTACATGGTATAAAATGTGGAAAAGAGTAGCTTCCCTCAAGAATAAAACTATCTCCTAATTTCATTGAAATCGGTGCAGTAAGTAGTAGTGGTAGTGAAAAGTGTAACAAACAAAATTACTTTCGAATTTATATAATTAATAAGACCAGGTGTACGTTGATAACGCCGTAAAAAGGAGCTCATATCGCTGATAATATTCTAGGTTTCTATTGGTGCTAGAATTTCTAAAAAGCTGTACCTTTGGATTATGGGAGTAAGGGAACAGAGGTTACAGCTGTGTTTGCGCACGCAATTGTGCACTGTAATCTGTAATATCTCCTGCATAGTTGGCTGGTCTCCGAAGAGACTGACACCGTGGCTAGTCTCAGCTAGACATCATCATTCAAGCTAACACTGATGAAAGTTTTGTAAATTTTAACGAAATTTAATGTTTTATTGTTTGTTTCGACTTATCTCAGGACTTAAAGAAATGATAAAAAGTGTTTTCACTGTCCACTGCTGACTGACTGCTCTCTTTAGAAAGGAGTTTAAACTCAAAGCAAACCTTTTTCCAACCCGTCTGGCTACCTGGAACTGGGTTGGTCACACAATCCGAAGGGATTCTGATCGTATCGCCAAATAGGCGCTCGATTGGGATCCTTACGAAAAACGAAAAAAAAAATGACCATTTCAAACAGATCTGGCGACGCGTAGCTGCAAACATTTGAAAGTGAAAAATTTCGGAAAGACGTGAAATGTGATAAATTGCAAAGCTCATGATCAAATGGGAAGGTTGATTTCTGTGGACACCCTCTGCACCATCTAGGTGACATAGGATTATAAGTCTGGATCTGACTGTATTGCCACAACCTCCTTGAGGAGCAACAACAAGCGTCCGTCTATAACTTCATAATGCGGGTCATATACTATGCTTCCAATACTTTTTCATCAAGTCTTAGCCAGCCAGCAACCTCAACAGGGATACACGACACGCAGGAAGTTACAACTCCAGCCTGGATATCCCTACGGCCTTTACAGCGTATAGGCACAGCACACTGCACCTATGGTCCATGAAGATCTGTCGAACTACAGAGAAAGGAGGGAATCGAAGAAACTTGAAGGTGAGTGATGTGGCTATTTCTACATACAACGGCAACAAAACCATGTGAAGATACACTGTACTACGTAGTAACGCTCGTATCGATTAGCATATATACAACATGAAGGACTATATTTTTGAAGTGTATGTATATTTATTTATTTATTTACTTATTTATATTTTTTGGGAAGCTCTAGAGCCTAAACGGCTTGCAGTATTTTTATGTAACTGGTGTCAATAGATTCGTCTTAGTCGTGACAGAGACGCTGGGTACATAAAAATTTTAAAAAATGTATTTAAATATTTTTTTTAATCATTCATTTTTTTCATTCATTCATTTCGAACTAAGTGGCGTGAAATTGGAGAGGCCTATGTCCAGCAGTGGACTGCGATAGGCTGATGATTGATTCATTTGTTTAGCGTAGTCTTTCAAAAATATGTACCTGACACTAACGCGGAAATACTACATTTTTTCTTTATAACCTGTAGTTTCACTTAATCCAGGTAATCAGTTAAATTCATAATAAAATCTATCAAAATTGAGTACCAGTTCTTTGAGCGTGAAAAGTAACATACAAATAAAGACTCACATACTTTCACCTTTATAGTATTTCGTAATGGCGATAACATAAAAAATGGCTAATTAACTCCTTCGCATCCAATTCACAGCACAAATATAAACACCTAGTTACGTGTACTAACTACTGAGCGGTGACCATGACTTTTGTATGAACCACGAAAACTAATTTAAAGGTGTGTGTGTGTGTGTGTGTGCGTGTGTTGATTGGTGTAACTAGGTACGCGAATTGGTGAGCTTATAACGTCGAGTTGTTCGGATTTATATTTACAATTGACGCGGTAGACTCATTGATAAATAATTATTAAGTACTTAGATGTTCTTTTTGTTGTGGCAAGTTTTCTAAAAATGAATCCCAGCTTGATCGATTTATCGTCCCCGAAATCACTTGCATACTAAATTCCATGAAAATTCTTTGAGACGTTTCCGAGATTGAGATTATCTTATTAATATTATAAACGCGAAAGTTTATATGGATGGATGTTTGTTACTCTTTCACGTAAAAACTACTCATTGGATTCGGATAAAACTCAACAGTAATATAGCTTATACATCAGAATAACACATAGGCTACTATTTTGCAGCGATAACCGACATATACGCAGGCGGAGCCGCGGATATGAACTCCAACAATATATATACAGGTACCTATTGGTCGTTTAAAGGTATTAGATAGATGTAGATACTAGTTTTACTGAAGAGGGAAGAATTTGTGATTAAATTTGCAATTCTTAAATTGTAAGTGTCCTCAAGCATAAGTAGTAACTTATAATCTGGCACCATCTGCCCGTAGGCTGTCCAAACCATAAGAGAACACATGGTTCCACAATTCACGTACCGAGTAACACACCGCAAGTGTGTGCTGGAGAGTACTTGACAATGAAACGGAGTGTGATACAACAAATTCAACTTGTTATACAATACAGATAACCCACGCTTTTTATTTTTATAAAGAACTTGTCGAACATGTTCAATCGATTGATTTTTATTGTAATAGGGGGCAAACGAGCTACTAGTAGCACAGTAGTTTTTTTATGTGATAGGGGGCAAAAGAGGAGACCTAACGCCTGATGGTAAGCGATTACTAACGTCCGTGGACACCCGCAACACTAGGGGCGTCACAGGTGCGTTGCCGGCCTTTGGGGGATGGAGGGAAGGAGGGAAAGAATCAGATGTTCAGATGATAAGATATAAGTTAAGCTCCATTTCCACACAGCGATGTCGGAAAGAAGATCCAATTTATTTTCTTAACCTAATTTTATGATATATATAGGGAAATCGGGGGCGACAATTCCTAGGGTCCTAAATCTACTCTACTGTACTGGTCATATTATCAACATTATTACCCTATTCTTATTCATTGTTTATTGAGCTGAAATGCGTGGCCCACAACCGAACGCGATGGTGGAATGCTGTAGATAAGTAAGAAAAGTGATGACGAGCTGCAGTGTGACGATGAAGAAGGACTTGCAGATGAAGTCAGTGAAGATCTGACGACATCTAGTGGGAATGAACTCAATGTACAAAATGTAAATGTAAATACAATACGTCGCATACGCTGATTAACGAAGAGTTAAGAGTTAATATTTTTGTTATTTTTCATACATAATTAATAAAACATTACTCTTTTATCCATGGTTTTTTCATTGAAACATGCAAATGGAATCCCGGAGATTATTTATTGAAATGTAATTCATAATAGGTATGTTGGCATTAATGAATTAATTTAACGCATGATTATATTTTCCCTACACCGGTGCATGTTTATCTATTTAGGTCTAAAGGAAATGCTGGCAACTAATTGGATTGCGGGATATTAAAACAGGCGTCTTCAGAATAGGGCGAATTGAAAAAATAATAACAACTAATTTGTAAAATGCGAATAGAGAATCAAATATCAGAAGAAGATACACACATATTCAGCAATATGATACAAGGTTATGTAATGTATTGTCTTTTTTTATATTTATGTTCTAATTGTTCGTGGTAACATCACCGTGTATAACATTATAATAACGACATTAAATTAACAATGAATCTGTTTTTGTTTTTTGTTCGATTAATAGTTTTATGACGTGTGTAAATCATATCGTAATTTAAAGAAACAACAGCGTATTTCTTTCGACAATCAGAAAAACATAGAAAAAAATATAAACATTATAAAAACCACCTTACACTTAAAGCAAGTGAAATTCAGTAAAAAATATAGAAAAAACCCCCGCTTTCGCATATGTTTTACGATTTTTTTTCATTTACACTTAAAATCGTTTCGAATTCTGCGCCAGCGCATGTCAGGTAGAAACCTCGGGTTTGCAGGTAGAAAAAATATTTGGATAGTAAAAAAAAAGGTTGCATTATGCGAGCCACCCTCTAGCTATCCGCCTACAATTCTCACCCTATAGTGCGACTGATTAGTATTGATACATTTTACATTTTATTAAACTTACGTGAGATTTTTTTCAATTCAGTTTTTTAAATCACTGTGAGGAAAAACACAAGCGGAAAAAATCATTTATTTGATGATTACTTTATTTATTGACATAGATTTCGTTTTAGATCATTCCGACTACCGCCGTTTCGGAGAAGGGGTCTCAATACAGGTTACCTCACTCATTCGATTAAAAATGAAGAAAAATTGACAGCACTGAAGGCCCTCCCACAAGTCCTCTCTTGTCAACAACAAACGCGTTTCTCTTGAGTTCCGTATATCAATAGGTAATGGTAGTCACTTACCGTTAGCAAGTCCATCTGCTTGTTTGTCCTCTTTTCCATAAAAGAAAGATTTTAAAAATTAGAAGTGTCTTAGCGCAAAAAGCACCAAAACATCACGATCCTATGGGGGTGGAATCAAGCATGTAACAATGCAACAAAGCTGCGTGCGCGCATTAACACATACATACAGACTCCACACGTTCACAGTATCAGGTTACACGCACACATAGACGTAAAGGGACAGATTTATCACTCCAACACAATGTGGCGAGTAGAATACGGTTGGAGCGAAATTTTTGTAGATTAGAAGGCATCGCTCGCGCACATGTTGTTTTGAGACCGGAGTTAAGTAATAAAATCCGATTCTATATTAAATGCTTACCAAATCAATAAGAGAAGATTTATTAAGAAGAAATAAATGAAGTTATGCAGAAAACCAAATTCTTCTGTTGTTTTGGCGCTATTGGGGTTTGCTTACAAGAATTTCTAAATAATAGAGGTTTTGCTGTGTCCAATCCACAGATATAAATCTATTTCTGTGGATTTATCATTGTTAGGTCCCACGATACGCTCTAAGACTTGTATTTTTAAGAACTAGTGCTTTTATTTCGCAAACATTGAATAAAAAAGAGTTTTTTTTATGATTTATGAATAATAAATAAATAATAAACATTTATTGCCTTCAAATTTCATAAAAAAAGAATCCTCTATGCCTAACATATTTATCATCATATCATATATATACAACATATAACAGATTTCTTCTTTCAATTAAAAACACGAAATAAGATATAAACAGGCGAGCGAAGTCTCTAAACAAGACCTAGTACATTAATGATATTTTAAATATAATAAACTAGCTGTGCCCTTGACTTCGTCCGAGTGGAATAGTAACTTTGGGACCTTCCCCTTTAGAATCGCGCTTGCTTTGGGTAGTGTTTCTATAACATTTCAGCCCGCCTTTCAACCTTTTTTCGCATTTAAAAGAATGTTTATGCCTATGTCCTTTCTCAGGCTCTAGACTATCTGTGAATAATAAAATACAAAGGAGGTTTAGCCTAATACACCACGTGGGTCAGACTGGTTAGTACTAGGTCTGTATCCACTTACCCTTCTCTTTTCAGGATTCCATCTTGCATATTACGACACCCACGGGATAATATGGGGTTGTATTTTCATATCTAAATACATACAGTTTTAAGATTGTTCTTATATTTTCATATCGTTTTTACTCTTCCATTATTATCAGTACAACTGGCATACAACAGCGAGGTTTGGCAACGTGCAAAGCGTGCAGCTTTCAAAGCACAATATTTTAATAATAGAGGGTTTTGTTGTCTGTGCCACCACTGCGCTGGCGACTACCTAAGTGCAGGTAGCTGGTACGTTTGTACCATTAACTCAAATAAATGAAATTTAAGTGTCTGTTTATAATTTCAAATTAACAGTTTGCACTAAATGCATTTGAAAATATATATAGAATTTTCATCAAAAAATCTATTTTTTATGTCTGTTTGCTTGTTCCGGTTAATATCTAGAATGGCTGGACCAAGTTTGCTGGGATTTTCACTGGCAGATAGATAATAAAATAAAGGGTAACTATAGCAACTTTTTTAGACTAGCTTCGCCTTGCGGAGATACTCGCGGTTGTTGTAAATATGCTACATCAAGCGTGGGTAACATCGCTTGGCTCAGCGGGACAGAAAATAAAATGAAATGAATTCCAATACACATTCAGATAATTTACTTCTTATGTAGAATGTTATATCTGTACAAAAAGTTAGTATTCGCGTGTAATTTCACACATTTGTATCTCATAAAATATAAGGAACCTGATTAAATTTCAAAATGTTATTTAAAATTTTTATTTTTATTATTCGCAGTTATTTAAAATAATTAATTTAATAAATAATTAAAAAAAACCGCTTTGTTAAATGTTGCTAGTTGTCCATTTACTTAACACAGACGCTTGAGAACATAACTATGTCAGCGATAATAAAAAGCAATTACAAAACCAAAAAATATAAAATTAATATTTTTATTACATTACTTGTTTTTGATTTCGGCTCCGCCCGTGAGTATGTCAAGTATCGTGCTAAAAAGTAGTCCGACTATTAATATGATGCATGAGCTATATTACTGTAGAGTTTTCTAGAAATCTGTTGAGTAGTTTTTGCGTGGGAGAGTAACAAACATCCATACAGCAAACACACTGACCAGACAAAATGGTATAGAATTTTGTTTTCCTTCTGGTTTAATCCCTTAGTCGCCTCTCATGGTGACCATAGAATGAATAGAGCTGGTGACGCTGTCAGTTAGTCCCTTGCCACACAGAGAGTCTTTTTTTTAATGAATTCATTTTGCTCTGTGTCATAAAGAGTGTTATTTTCTATGGTAATAAATAACGGTACATTCAACGGAAAAAATTTACAAAGAGAGCTACAGTTAAAAGGATAACAAGGATCACGGATGACTAAGCAAGAATCATTGATTTATATTAGATTCTCCAGGTTGTAAACCTTTCTTTCTCTTGAATCTAAATACAATCCTTTCAGTAAATTAGGCCCTCGAATGTAACATACTAACCTATGTAAACTGCCAAAACGAATACCCTTTCTTTGGGCCACAGTCGGACATAAAATAGCGTGTTATTATTTTTTAATCCCTGCATACCACAAAAACAAGCCGAATACCGAAGCTACCTTAACCCTATGCTACGTCATTAGAATACCGTATACCACACACGAGTAAAAAACACTGACCGAACGTTATGCAATAAAATCCAAACGCACTATATAAAGAAAAGCAATAAAAACTGTTAACGGGTTCTACGGGATATTCGAAAATCCTTTTTTTTCCAAACTGGAGCAAAAAGATATAGAAAAAAACAATGAATAAATGTTTTTGCAAATGCTGCCGACTTTTCTTGGCACGCTTTTGGATTTTATAGCGCTTTTTTGTTCTTAGTTTTTGCTGCGTTGAGTTAGGTTAGTGACGATGATTGTAATACTAAATATTGTACGATAAGTGGGACAGGTGTATTATGTCATTCAATATTTACAATTGGTACAGTTATGCGTTTAATAGTTAACTGTCGGTTCTCGGGAACGCTCCCTCTATTGTCTCTTCTTGTAAAGAGCAGTTAGGTGAGTGTTGTGAATTTTTTTACACAAATAGGTTGTAACACACACTACACAAATAGGTTGTACTACACAATACACAAGTGAATCTATAATATGTAAGACTAGCTTTTGCGCTAATTCCCTAAAAAATAATCGTAGACATTATATTACATAACATATTGACTCTCTAAAATGCTCCAAAAACTGTTTTATAAAGTATTCAATATTTATCTGAAGCCCGATATACCAGATGTGTTAAAAGTGTGTGAAATTTTGATATGGCTTCCTATCGACCGACTGCCACAGTTTGCAAAGCCTGCACCTGCTCCTGCCTGCGAGGCCAGGTTTTTACTCTCATACACTTTTCAACCAAAATGCACCTACACCCCGTTGTCTCTGCATCACCCAAAGGTTGACAGGAAGAAAATGTCGCAGGCATTAAGTCCTCTAATGCCCCGAATGTGCATGATGTAAAAAATAAGAAAATAAAAATGGGTTTCCATGTGATTATTTTCACAATCCATTGAATTTCCAAAAAAATAATTTTGTTTGTCTATAAGTAAATTGTGTTAAGTTATTGTAACTATGTAATTTTGTAGGCTATAAACTTTAAAAACTTATAATAAAACTATCTCTCAAGGCTGGCAATACTCTTGTGTAGGGTCTTTTATGGTGTCCATGAATGCCGTAGTGCTCCAATCGGTATCGTTTCGTTCATCTACTCTCCGAGACACCGTAGAAGTCACTAGAACTAGGAGTTTTATTATGAGTTTGAAAGTTACTAGACTACAAAATTAGTCGCAATAATTACATATTATTGTTACAGAAAATATTAAATTCACACATGTCTCATTTGTGTAGAGCAGAGCCTGTGCTGTGCCTGCTGCCGATTAGCATATTCAATTATTTCTGAACACATAAATACAAACGGCCAAAGTAGTGTAGGACGTGCACAGGTCAGGTGGAGGGCTGAGTGAGATAACTGGTAGGGGCTGGATGCAAGAAGCCTAAGATCAAACTTAGTGGCGGTGGACTACGGAAGGCTGATGATATTGATGACCTATATGTTATAGATAAATAACAACCAGACATGGAACAAAATTATCAAGATCATCCATCATACACGGATAACCTTAGAGAGTAGTCTGTGTCATCATTAAATGATTTGTCCTGACTTAAAGTCCTATGTCCTAGATGGGGCAGAGGACGTCCACAGTGCATCGCTATCCCGCTCTGTCTCGGGAGTCTCGCTTGGTTTCGCTCCAGGTCTTGCCAATGGGCTTAGCGTCATCTATGATAGTCCATTGCCAGGTGTGTTTTGGACGGCCACGCTTGCGTTGTTCTTGGGGATTCCAATCTAGGGCTTGATGTGGAATCTCTTCGGGGGGTGTGGCCTATCGAGCTCCATTCGCGTTGTTTAATCTGTAAGTCGTTCGTAAATCATCGCAGCGATCCCCCAAGTGAGCGTTGGATATTCTCTCGGGCCAGAATATACCGAGGTTTACGAAGGCCTGAAGTTGATGCGAGATAACCTTTAAAACCTTTTACGTCTCGTACCCGTATTGTCCTGGGTTGGAATCAACTCCACGACCTCTTATCTTTATTATTAATAAAATTTCATAATTATCTATTTTAATTAATATAAATGTTCTAACCAACCTGTTAAGTGTAAATTAATTTTATTATTGCGTCAACTACTTTTTTTTATATGCAGCAAGCGGGTATACCATTATGAACTATTGAACCCTTTCTTCATTTTAACCTTGATAAACTGTCGTAACCTCGATAATACACATAATTACTGTAGTTATTGAAATGATTAGTAAGTTATACACGTAATGATAGGTACGCCTAGCATAATACATTGTCAAAAAATTCGGTATTCAAGTTTTGACAGATGGCAGGTAGCCATTTTCAATATGGCGCTGTCGCTTAGCAACGGATGCGTGGGCGCAACTCAACAGGTGTTGCAAGATTATTTTTAAATACGAGGGAAGACGGCGATACGGCTTTTGAGATCCGGTGGGAAAGATTTTCTGAAATATTTTTTTGGTATTGTTTGAAGTAAAGTTTTTTAAATTTAATTGGGACAGTTGTGGGTACAGGTTTTCTATTCTTTCGAGGGATCAATTCTTCTTTAAGGTATATTTTTACATTAAATACATACGGTCCTGTTTGCCTGATTTAGGGTAGGTAGCCGTTTAAAGGTTGAGAATTGTATAACAAAAATATGATATTACTAGTTTTTGGGCGCGGATCCACCCGTGTGTTTGTAGGTTATCGCAGCAAAGAGTAGCCTATGTCCTTCTTCAAGAATCAAAGTATCTCTATGCCGAATTTCATAACAGACAGACAGACATACTTTCGCATTTATAATGTAGGTATAGATATATCATATTCGGAGCCTGATTTTAGTAGATTGAATGATAAGATACCTATGTCCAACTGCTGACTTTCGTTGCATAAGTTTTAGTGAAAACTCGACATTATAAAAAAATAATATACGG
Organism: Hyphantria cunea; assembly: GCA_003709505.1. Classification (NCBI taxonomy): domain Eukaryota; kingdom Metazoa; phylum Arthropoda; class Insecta; order Lepidoptera; family Erebidae; genus Hyphantria; species Hyphantria cunea. The sequence goes on from PKRV01000501.1 coordinate 637,714, forward strand.
AGTGTTACCACCGGTATTAACCCCTTGGGTTTCGTAAGAGCCGACTGTGGGAGCAAACTGCGTAGGCATCATTGCAAAGAGCAATAAAATATGAAACTAACCCAATGCCTAGATAGAAATTGAGGATTCTGGTCATGCTTTCCATCAGGCAGGGCAGAGTCATTTTGGCAGCTTAAATATAAAAGAAAAAAAAACAAATACTCTTCAGCAACTATAGGTCTACTTATCATCAGCCTATCGTAGTCCACTACTGACCATTTGCACGCCACTTAGTGCAATCCTCGGCTTCTCGTATCCAGCTCCTGCCAGCCACCTTGCGCAAATTATCAATCCACCTGACCTGGGCACGTCCTACACTACGTTTGCCGAGACGCGGCCCCACTCAAGAACTCGTTTGCCCCAATGGTTATCAGTTCTACTTATTAATCTCTAATCCTGAGAGTTAGACAAGCAGTTATTTTTCTTAATATGACACAAAGAAAAACGATTAGATCACTATAATCATTCATAGACACCATAGAAATCACTAGAGCATTGCCAGCCTTAAAGAGGACGTTTTATTAAAAGTTTGAAAGTTACCAGACTAAAAAATACTTACATTAATGACTTTTTCACAATTAACTCAATCATTATTTTCATTTTTGTCAAGATTTTAAGAGCATGAACTCAATACATAAACATACTAAGCTGAGAATGGGGTAGCAAAGAGGTACAGAAACCAAAAATAAATTTAAGCATAGATCTGCTGCTCTTTGGTTGTAAAACTAGACTATCTGACATCATCTACTTGCTAACACTTAACAAGTAATACTCGTACTTGTCTATGATAATATATTCGCGCACAGACTAGATTGGTTCCGGCAGCGTAGGAGAGCTACTTGAAAGGTCATATTCATATATGATCGATGTACCTAAACTTGAATATTTCGAAGAATATATTAACTTCTGCCCGCGGCTCCGACCGCGTGTAGAAGTGCGTGCGGCAGGCAGTAGCTCTTCAGGAATCAAGGGGTCTTCATTGTAAATTTCATTCAAGTCGGTTTAGCCGTAAAAGCATAGCAGATAGGTAAACAGATACTTTTACTTTCGACTTTATAATATTAGTATTTATAATATAAGTACAGGAGTGAAGTTATTTATAAAGGGGCATTGAGTACTGTAATTTCGATTTTCACAAGGGACACAGAGGTTTCCGTATGAAACTAACTGCAAACAGTACACAAAAGAATCAAAGAAATACTTAAACATACATAAATATATATATATATATATATATATATAGGATATGTCTAAAATACACACACAAATATATACATATATAAATATACTTACAAACAACTATATTAGTTCACTATTAAAACTTGAGTATATACCAATTATCGCTTAGTAGTTTCTGCCATATCGTTAAGAAGGAGGTCTTGTACCTTCTTTTTAATTGTAAAACACTTTGTATCATCCACAAATTGATGTATTGAGTCTGAGAGAAAAAATCTCTCATGATTATGATACAGGATCCTTTTCTATTAGTAGTAAAAACAAAAAAAAACTTGTCTTTTACATTATAAATATTTTTGATGTAATTTACACAGACATGTTACAGATTGTTTTTAGAGCTTCGCGTTGTGATCAATGTTCTTATTTGAGTCATTTGTGAGGACTCATTCGCAGTAAATACTTACTCTAAATTAAGATAGATTGAAGAAGAGACTGACACCAAGACGTTGCAGGTTCTGAGGCACTAAATACGGTTACAGGTTTTCTTTTCAAGGCACAAAAAGCAGACATATAAGCGCTTACTTCTGACTGTGCAGGGATAGTCAGTGCAGTGCCCTTTAATTCCTAATAAAAGTATTCTAGAGCTGAATTAATCTTATTACTATTTAAAATATAATGTCCTCTATACAGTAGAAAACAAAACAGTGCTTTCGAATATTTATAATCAACTGGCGGTACCATAAAAAACTTCTTCAAGTTCAACTATGGAAAATTACCAAAAAAACCTTGACAAATAGACCATACATAACCGATCGCCGAAAGCCCAGTAGTGGGCGTGCCTTTAGAACAGTGACATTTTATATATACAGTCGACAACAGAATAATTAAACACATTATCTTCGTGCCGTCGATCGCAACATGTGCACGACACTTGTCTAGCCTACTTGTCACTTATATTTCATTTATCGATGTCTGCGAGGAGTATTGTGGATACGCCATAGAGATTTTTTTATTCGCTTTGCTCTACGAAAAAAACACGCGGACGTTTTGACAGCCATAATAATAACATGTAGTATCTGGGTCTTGATTTTTATTAGTTTTAATCTAATAAGAAAATTTTTGGAGGTTTGGTACAATGTATAACATTAAAAAGAGTTGTTCATTTATGGCTTGCAGTCTGCCTAACGCTGTATTGCATTAAAAATATTATAGTTTTCAAACGAGAGAAAGAAGGAAGGCAAAATAAAGAAGAGAAATAAGGAAAAATAATCACTAATCTGGGATGCTAAAAAGGACTGAACTTCTGAAATGGCTTTAGTTTGTTCATACTAAGAAAATGTTAACTGCTCAAAAATTACCCAGAGGTTATATTTATCGAACAAGTAGGTTTTGAATAAATTAAAGCAAATTACATTAACACAATAAACAGTCCAGAAATATTCTACGACCCGTAACGCCAAAGGTGAGATGATTGTGAGAGATCACTGCATTACTCATTTTTTATTTTCTTACCAACCAAAGGTCAATCAACGTGGATGGCGTTACAAAATCTATAGGAAAATAAACAATTTGCCTTGACAGAACTGTTCTAGATAATGAACACGATGATCCATGACGATGAAGGTTGGCTATTATCTGAAGCATTTGAGGGTATCATACAAAAAATGTCGTACTTTTTCTAATTGCAATTTGGCGACGATAAAAACAAAAAAAATGCAATAATCAACGTATATATTGAGACTCCTTAATTCATCATTTAAGTTCTTTAGTACCTTGCTTTCCGAGTTGCTTAGTGTCTTAAGAAAACATGACAATTGTCGATGGTATATTTATAATTTTACTTAGTAATTTTTTATAAACTGATTAATTTGGAAACATAGATTTCGATTAAGTTAGATTATGTCTGATAATTCGCTACAGACAAGCAACATGTCTTATCTACATAAAATCATTGTGCCATAAATATGGAAGCTGTAACTCGACACACTAAATCGTTGCACGTGCTTATTTTCAAAAATTGTCGGTCTTCACTGAAAGCTTAGTTTTTGAAAATTTGAACAAAAAATATATTTTAATTACTTTAACCCGGACTTACTTGAGAAATACGAAAGAGTTCCTACGTCTGCAATGACAGACAAGTTAAGGGGTTGTATATTAACTGGATGATTTGAAATCTGGAGCTGTAGAAAATTCTTTTATCGTGGGTGAATTGTTTTTGTTTCTGTATTATTTCAGAACATACACTACAATTATACTTTGTTATATGAACCTGCCTTAATGAGTCTACTCGTTTGATAGAAAGCATGAGTACAATTTAGGGTTGTAATCACCACGTAGACATCCTCATTGCAAATGTAGACAAAACAACATGGTGACCCACAATATGGCGGCCAAAAGTATCATAGAGAACACGGGCGCTGGTTTAAACTGATAATAAAGATTCTAAACTTGCTCTCGAGTAATCAATAACAAAATATATCCATATAGTATTCTCGCAACGGTCTTTATTTATAAATACAGCAAAATATCTAATCTAAATTTTGTTTTCGCCAACAGCTATGTATGTATATTTTTAATTATAGTGAAAGGTGGCTCAATTTCAGATGACCCTTAGACAGTTTAGGTCACGGTTGGAGAAGCAGCGCTCTATTAGCTCTCAGGACGCATTCCATAGTGACCATTTTGTCATTAATGGCTATTCAATAACCTATCTCCAATTTTTTCTAGAGATTAATTATTAAAACGTACTAAGTACTATTTGTTGTTTTTGACAATTAAAACTTGAACAAGTAAAAAAAAATCCTGTATATCAATGAAAGTATTGAATCTATATATATAAAAATGAATCCCCATTTCCCTTGGTCACGCCAACACGCGTGAACGGCAGCATCGATTTCACTGTTCTTTTGTTGTGTTTGTTAGTGTCAGGAGAAGGCTTTTATGAAAAAAAAACCGCAAAAAAATTAGAAAATTTAAGAATAATTATTTATAATAAGGCGATAACCGACACATACGCGGGCGGAGCCGTGGGCAACAGCTAGAATAATGATAAAAGAGAAAAATATATAGGAAGGTTATATACAGTTTTAACTAGAGATTTCTTATTAGAAACCTTGCGATTTTCGACTCTTACACTGATCAAATATATTTGTGCGACCCACAACTAGGTGTTGTGATTCTTCGTGTCATAATTGTCATGCCATGATTGTAATGTATATTTATGTACCCACTGCGAGCTCAATATCGAAAACAAGAGGAGAGAACAACAACAACAAACAAAGAAGACTTAGTTGTAATAAAATACAAATACTGAACATTCCCCATTTGCAATCTTATTTCAACCAAATTGCGGTGATTAGAAACAATCAGCGAGGGCAAGGAACGACGGCGCGGTTAGCACCTGGATGGGTGACCGCTGGTGGCATGTTACCATGAGCGTCTCCGTGATTCGGAGGTCACGTTAAGCAGTCGGTTCCGGTTGTTATCATACGATAACAGTCGTGAAGCTTAGTTGGAGGCCTTCGGGTGGCTTAAAAACATCCAACGGCAAGATTTACGTAGCCACAACGTATTCTTACCAGTCCCCAACCCGCACTTGGCCAGCGTGGGGACGTATGGCCTTAACCCTCTCCTGAGAGGAGACCTGAGCCCAGCAGTAGAACATTATGGGTTGTTGATTGATTGATTGCAATAAATGGGCTATCAAACATTTATATAATTTTTCAATTCAAACTAGTCGTTTTTGAGGTTAGCACGGTTAATCAAATTCATCATTATATTAAAAGCTCATAATATTAAAAGGAATATAAAAGTCTACCCGTAATCTCCTATATACATATATACACTTCAAGGCTGAATTCTCTCTTTATTTTTAAGTCCACTTAAATGTCCAAGTTCGCGCAAATGATAAATTAATTATCGTTAATTAAATGTTTCAATGTGTTTAGACCGGTTGTTCGCACCGACATAATTTATGGCTCGATTTAGAGTTCCTTGTACACGAATTATTTGGTATGCTACTTTACGCTTTTTAGTTGTACAACTTGATACATTCGAACATGAATGTCTGAATCAAAATTAAGTAAAGCCTGTTTTAATACTGGTAGCCAAACTGCTGATTGATGTACTTGTTTATTTCTTAATATGTACACTTTTTCAAACTTAAACGACCCACGAATTCGATTATCGACGGTAGATTTGTCCTTCTAAAGGTTCATATCACCTCAACAGTCCTCTGTTTGATATTTGCCTTTTAGCAAGGAGTTTTGAGCTGAATTGTTTGCGTAGTGTGCACCCTTAGTCGCCTCTTACAAAACGCTTAGGATGAATGGGGTTGTAACACTACGAATTCTTAATCTGTCTTCACACGATCTAAGTTGCGATAAAGTCGCCATTTGTACAATTAGAGTAATTTGGAATTCCTATTGTTGTTAAAACAAAATAGGTGTGACAATAAAGTATCATGTACACTTTATTCTTTCTTTTTCTTCATAGATGGCGAACTGTACCGATGTCGATAATTCTGCTGATGTCAAGTAAAATATAATTAATTTTCTGTGCACCTATTTTGTACATTAATAATACCAATGATAGTTTTCTAGTTGAAAAGGTAAGACATCAATTTAAATCAATGGCAATGTGTAAAAATCGCACTACCGTGGGAGAGCCAAGCTACGGCATGCATGGGCCGGCTCGACCGGAGTGATACCACGACCTCACAGAAAACCGATATGAAACAGCGCCTGCGCTGAATTTCACCGAGTGCGTGAGAATACCGGAGTCCCATAATCCAATCCTTCCCCTCATCCCCCTTCCCATCCCCCAAGGCCGGCAACGCACTTGTGACGCCCCTGGTGTTGCCGGTGTCCATGGGCAGCTGTATAATAATAGATATGAATAGATATTCGGCGGTAGTTGCTTACCATCAGGTGATTCGTCTGCTTGTTTGCCAACTATTCCATAAAAAAAACAGGTGGCGTGTTTTTTCAACACAAAAAGAGGATCCTCCGAACAGGCGATGTGATATTGCCTATCGGTCCACTGTCCAACGGTTGATGTTGGGATGTATATGATAATCAGCGTGAGAACTTTTATTGCGCGATTCAGGATTATTAGTGTTATGTAGTACGTTACTCCGTAGTTCAGTGTATCTTCAGTCAGTGGCGTTGTTATATGTTTTTGTTGCCGCAGTGCTTGTGGAAGTAACCACATGAAGAATGGCGACACAAGATAGGAATCTGCAGTATCAACTCTGAGAAGGAATACACGGAACTACTACGTCTTTACAAAACTCTGTTCTATCAATTTTTTTATCTCGTAATAACTATGAAAGATTTTTATCTTTCAATTTATAATAATTTGAATGTATAAGATTCAGATATTCTGACACAGTAATTTAGAGTCTCGACGTTGAGGTATATAAAAAAACCAAGGTTATATTTAATAATGGCCGAAAACTAATAAATTTGTTACTAAGTGGTAATACGTCAATTATATTTAACTCGGAGTACATTGAGCTGAATGTAGACGTACCCGTAACATAGATATGCTGTGAATACTCCATTAAAACTGACCCGCTTGCACTGATTAAAGTAAATAGCTTTTGTCCACGGCTTCGCTCGCGCGGTACTAGATATTTTCGTCGTCTATTTTACCCTCTTAGGAGTGGTATTTCCAAAGTTCCTTTCTTAGTGCTCATTTTCGTTATCTTAAGAACCTACCTGCAAAATTTCAGGATTCTAGGTTCAACGAACCAAAATTGAATATCTCGGTCATGTGCTTAGGCACAAAAGATATATGCGGCTTCAACTAATAATGATGGGCAAGGTGGAAGGGAAGAGACGCGTTGGATGGAGGAAAAAAGCGTGGCTACGTAATATCCGGGTGTGGACCGATATCACCTCCGTTGAGAAACTATTCTGCCTGGCCAATGACACGGAAGAGAACAGGAAGCTGACGTCCAACGTTCAGGATTGAAGAGGCACCCGGTGAAGAAAAAGAGGTTCAACGGTTTGGGCTGTGTGTTGATCTCTGGGTATCTTAGTCAGTCACCTACCACTCTTCTCCCTTCTCTCTTCCTCATACGTATAGATAACAGTCCGATCTAACCTTCTTTTTATAAGGAAAGGCTTGGGATTCTATGCCACCCTGGACAAACAGGTTTGCATAAGTTGTTTGGTTTGCTTCGGTAATCGGCTATTACGACACCAATAGGATCAATAGACGTCGTCTTACTCCATATTTTTACTTCGATGGTTAAGGGTATGGGCCTCCATTATCCTCGCTCACTCGGTGAAGCCCAAAGCAAGCGCTGTTTCACATTTTTTGTGAGGCTGTGGTATCATTTCGATCGAGCTGGCCCATTCATGTCTAAGCGTGGCTCTTTCATGGTTTTCGCCACTATACCACGCACATCAAATAGATTGATATAGGGTTCTTTTTTAAAGTTTCCCTTCCTTTTTCAGTGCCGTAATCCTACGTAATTTGCTCTCTCAGTCAGGTCTAGCGACACCAACGATACGAATAGGGATTGTGTCATTCCGTATTCTGAATCTGTTACTACACAAGTAAAATGGACTTGTAGCTTCTGCTAACTTATTTATGAACGTTGATTTTAGTAGGCTGCTTCAACATCATTATCAAGCCTTTACATTTTGAATTATTATAACACGCTGCCATCCCACAAAGAACCAGGGTCATCGACATAGCCCACAGAAGCTGAAGTGGTAGTGGGCTGGCCACATTTGCTGCAGAACCGATAACCGTTGGGGTAAACGAGTTCTTGAGTGGAGACCGCGTCTCGGCAAACGTAGTGTAGGACGTCCACAGGCCAGGTGGAGTGATGACTTGCGCAAGGCGGCTGGCAGGAGCTGGATAAGAGAAGCAATGGATCGAACTAAGTGGCGTGCAATTTGAGAGGCCTATATCCAGTAGTGGACTGCGATAGGCTGATGATGATGATAACACGCTGCCTTGTTGGTATAGTATTGTTTGGGCTGTTTATAAAACCAATAAGATTTATATAGCTCGTTCGTCACGTATTTAAGCGGTGGTATATACTACTAAGTCAGGAATACAACAAATTACGGATGTACATACGACCAACAAATGTATAAACCATGTGTTATATAATTGATGTATATTTTATGCGATGATGTCATTCAAAGAATCCTGAATTATGACTCTTATGATTTAAATGCTGCGGGCTTTAAGTTATAGCGATGTTGTAGGTATATTGCTAGGTGGGCCGACTGTTACACCGTACTGTAACCTATACACATAAAGTTACTAACTGATCACTTATCTGTATAGGCACACCAGCAAAATATATATTTTAAAAAAAGAATTTTTTGTAAAAAAATCCGTCACTATTAAAGTTAGAAACGTGAAATGAGAAATATCACGTGAGCAAAACCGCTATCAGTGGCTGCACTTAAGTTAGATAGATAGAAAACTCTTTATGTGTACCCCTTATTGCAGACTCAGTTTACAAAAGAAAGCATAAAAGATTAAAAAATGGTCCACATAATGACAAATGGATAATGTACAAAGGGCGGCCTTATTGCCGAAAGAAATCTCTTTCAGGATGGATCTGGAGGTTGACGATAAGTTTTGAAGAATTATAGTTTTCTAATATTATCGTCGTATCGTGTTTGCGATGATAACTTCATACTTCAAAAGCCTTGGAAAAACGTACATAGGCGTTGTTAATGATGTAACGAGCCGAAGAGCATATGGATCATTTGATGAAAAGTAAATAATGCTATCCGTAAACATCTATGGTTAGTTTCAGGCAGGGGTGTCTTTTTTAGAAGGTTTTTTTAAGGTATTACCGTGGGAGAGCCACGCTTTGGCATGCCTGGGCCAGCTCGACCGGAGTGATACCACGGCCTCACAGAAAACCTGTGTGAAACAGCGCCTGCGCTGTGTTTCACCGAGTGAGTGAGTATCCCGGAGGCCCATAATCCAACCCTTGCCTTGTATGACGCAGCATGGTGGACTAATGATGCAGTCATTGGGCATTGAGTTTGAAGGTAGTATAAGATTAACTTTCTCGTTGGTCTAGCGGTTGAAGTATGCGACTGCCAATCAAGAGGTCTCGGGTTCAAATCCCAGGTCAGTTTAAAAGTGTTATTGAGTTTTTCTGATTATATAAATACTTAATAACAGCTCGGAGTTTGGAAGTTGGGGTTTGAACACACGTGCCTCGGAGAGCACGTAAAACTGTGGGTCCTGTGCCTGATCTCGGCCTGATCGTGTCGGTTAACCACCATCAGGAGAGAGAGGGAACTGAGAGTGCATCTATGTTTGCGCACACACTTGTGCGCTATAATATCTCCTGCTTAGTTGGCTGGTCTCCGTTGAGACTGGCTGCTGTGGCTGTAATTGGCTAGAAGAACATCATGGTTTTTAATCAGAACAAACTTTCTAATAATAATGAGCATGGATTATGTTTTAATTTATTACATTGTGTTACGATACGGTGTGAATGTGATTGGCGGTGATGATGACAGATGCTTGATGTTCAAGAGTAATATTTAGCATTATTTTTGGCGGATCCAGAGGTCAGCTCCGACCCTGTCTTAACTAAAAACGTGTTTATAGGGTGACCATGTATTATCACACGGGAAATATTATTCTGATTATTTTATACTACTTTTCCCGCAGATTTTGTTGCTTTTGGATCAGTTATTGTTCAATCATAGTCATTGATTTTTTTATGTATGGCCTTGCTAAAATGACTCTACCTGATGGAAATCATAAACAGAATCTAAGACTAGTGGTTATTATTCTCAACGCTCGTTAAGACAGTGCAGCAACGCAGCATGGTGACCCACACCATCACGGCCTAGAGTTGCTTCTGCATCATTGGGCTATTGATTTTAATTTTGTACTCGAAAATATTTCTTTTATTTTTTTCTGAGAATTAAATGTACTTTAAGTTACTCTTAAATCGTTAGTCATTTAGCCAGTGAAGGTCCAGTGAAATAAAATTGGCCTTGGTCGATACCAAGAGCAATATTACTGAGAGATTTTAATCAGCAACGCACTTACGACTCTTGAGTTCTATGTAGTCCTATTCCGTTAAAAGTGGAAAAATTATCCTACATTACACTATAAGCATGGTGTTCGTACAAGTTTATAGAAGCACGTTGTATTAGATCTAATGCCTACACGTCAATCACTTTGATTAGACCGACAAAAACATCGGCGTGTATTCGTACTCCACAGTTAGGTACCATATCTACTTGTATCAATGTATTGGCAAAATGGGTGAAACTGGGGACTCCTGAGTGAGTACTCTATTTTTTTAGAAAAGAGGGCAAACGAGGTGACTTATCGCCTGATGGTAAGCGATTACCGCCACCCATGTACATTGCCTGCCTTTTAAGAAGAAGTACGCCTTTCCTTGAAGATTGGTACTGTGTATTGGTCCGGGAAAACCGACGAGTGTTAACGTTACAGGGAAAGAGTTAACTTTGATTTCACGTACACTTCAAGAGGTCAAACTTCCAAAACCCAAGTTCTGTACTGTAAAAGAAAATGACGAAAGTCTAGCCCCGATGATGAACCCTAGAATCTAGTCACAATATTATCTTCTAATTAAGCTTACTATAATAGTAGATTTGTATATTTATATAGTAGTACCTGATCCACGTAACATCGTTTACGTCTCCTATTGCTAACTATCTAACACTGAAAGAACTTTTCAAATAGGGCCAGTAGTTTCTGAGATTAACGCGCTCAAGCAAACAAACAAACTCTTCAGTTTTGTTAGTATAGATTTTATAAACATAAACTTGATTACATTATAATAATTACGGAGATTACACATATGTTATTAATGTAACATTTTATGGCTACCAGTTAATATTTTATGGCTTGCATAATAATATCCATACCGTATTAAGATTGAGATAGGTCCGATATATGTACTCAGAAATATAATATTTAATAAATAGAAATAAATGAGCCTATCATCATCACATCAACCACCGCAGAAAATGCTGCGGGGCGAACACAGTCTAAAAAGTAGCCTAAGTTACTGTTTTCTTCATCAGATCTCTGCTATTTAAAGTCCCGTCAAAATCGGTAGTGCTGTTTCAAGGATTAGTGAGATATTAGATAACGAAGAGAGATATACAAAAATTATACTAATTAAATTTTTTGATGTAAGTACCGTATATACATTCATATGCATTTAGTGATAAGCTGTTTATTTCAAATTACAAACAGACACTTCAATTTTATTTAACTAAGCAAATAGTGTATGGTTTACTCGATTATTGCCACGAACAAACAAACAAACATTACGTATACTTCTCGCATTAACTGAAGCATTTATAAATACAATATCTTTCTTCTTAGTCGTTTACTCAGAAGAATCGTGGTTGACAATGCTACTGGTCAGCCAATGAGGCTCCCGCGGTGTATCTCCACTTATGACGGTCCATTACATCTCGGGAACTCTGGCCAATGGAGGTTTGTGTTACAGCTCTGATGAGATGCGTCCAACGCGTAGCTAAATCCAAATATATCCTAACAAATATCCTACACGAGTCACTAAATTATTTTTAAACAAAAAAGGCACGAAATTAGTCGATTAAACTTAATAGTTTAAACACGTTTTTGTTTAACTCACTTATTGTTCGCTCTATACATTGTTCATCATCATCAACCTTAAATATCCTGGTGAATAGCCTTAAATATCATTACGACTTTAGTTCTCTGAAAGGTCAAGCAGATGTCTTACTCATTGTAGATTTGTTGCAGCAGGTGTAAAGAGGGTATGATGTCAGAGACAAGTCTCAACGGATACCAGACATCTACGCAGGAAATATTAAAGTGCATAAGTGTGAGGGAAAACACAGGTGCACTCTCTGTTCCCTCACTCTCAGAATCCGATCGACGGCTCTCCAACACGACCAGACGCAAGACCAAGCGGGCTTACTTGCTCTCCGAGATACTGGGGCTAAAATCCCATCTTCCAAGCTACGGAGTGTTATTAAGATATCAGAATTCTGTAGAAAGACTGCTATTGGACTTGTTAGAGCTCCAACTATTCATAACGATTGCCAAACGTGCCTCTAAGGCTTATGGCGACTGGGACCCTCGGTTTAACGTTTTCCGTAACATGGAGGGGTCCTCAATATGCTTAGGATGGTCCATCTATAAACTTCCGGATGGCGTAAGAAAGCGGTTCCCGGATTCCTCCCGTGTCAGGCACAGAATGGCACACCGTGGTGGTTTAGTGGGTAGTCTGGATGGAGAAGTGCGTAAAGGCATTCCACCAGGTAAAAAAAAAAAAAAAAGACTGACAAGATTGCTTAGCTTTGCAATATGATAAGTCAGTGAGTAACGAGTTATTGAACCATATTACATCCTATTTCAATAAATTTCAAAGTATATATTTGGGCCTACGAGAGTTCAGTCTGCCGCATAAACAATTTATTTAAATTTAGTGCTCTATATTGGACACACGAAATATGTAGATAAAAAAATGCATTATACAAACGCGACAATTGACGGCCTTATCACTCATGGCGATGTTACAGACAACCTTTGCACGGATATTATGATAAGTGGCAAAAATGGTACGGTACCAGTAGTAGGGACATCAATTTTCAATTTACTATGGGAGTTGTATAAATAATCACTAAACTTAAAATATATAAAATTTATACATAAATACCCCTATTAGTATTTATGTATAAATGTTATGTAATTCCAGTGAGTAAATGAGAGCTATCTCTCATAGCCTAGTTGCACTCGGTAATTAGAAACAATCACAGGGTAAGCAATGACAGTGTGGTCAGTACCTGGATGGGAGACCGCTGGTGGCATATTACCAAGAGCGTCTCCGTGTTTCGAAGGTCACGTTAAGCAGTCGGTCCCGGTTTTTATCATAGGATAACAATTGTGAAGCTTAATTGCAGGGCTTTGGGCGGCTTGAAATCATCCAACGGCAAGATTAAGTAGCCACAACGTTGTGTTACCAGTCCCCAAAACACACTCGGTCAGCGTGGGGATGTGTTGCCTTAACCCTCTCCTGAAAGGAGACCCAAGCCCGGCAGTGGGATATTATGGGTTGTTGATGATTGATGATACATAAATGTACATCTATACATATTACACATACACACTTATGGCACAGTGGTTTACGCTGAGTGTTGTGGGTTTAAACTCCACGTAGGGCAACATTTTTACCGTGGGAGAGCCACGCTTCGGCATGAATGGGTCGGCTCGACCGGAGTGATACCACGGCCTCACAGAAAACCGGTGTGAAACAGCGCTTACGCTGTGTTTCATCGAGTGAGTGAGAATACCGGAGGCCCATACCCCAATCCAACGCACCCTATCCCCCTCACCATCCTCCTTCCCCCAAGGCCGCCATAGTGTGGGTCACCATGCTGCATTGTTCTTTTTCGCATTGAGGATGGTGACCACCACTCTTGGATTCTGCTCATGCTTTCCATCAGGCAGGGCAGAGTCATTTTGGCAGCTTAAATATTAAAAAAAAAAAACATTTTGTATAAACCACAAAATGTTGTTTTAAGTCTATATGTATTTTTAGAAAGTTCCCGACACAGGATTTATACCTAATGTGGGAGTTGTCTTTAAAAATGAAAAAAAGAATGAATATTACGTATATCACATCAATCAAATCAACAACCCATAATGTCCCACTACTGGGCTCAGGTCTCCTCTCAGAAGAGGGTTAAGGCCATGCATCCCCATGGATACATACACAGACTAAAATATATACTTTAGAAAACAAGTAATTATAATGATATATAATAATCTTTGTTACCATTCTTATTACTAGGTGACTAAACAAGACTCATTAGACATTATGAGACCCTCTTTTCACAAGGTAGTAAAGCCACGCTGATTTCAGCACAAACTCACGGCACCGCTCAACCGAGGTGATACTAACCTCACACACAAGATCAACGTAAAATGTCAGCGTTCGTGTTGTCGAGATTCGATGGTGAGTGCGAGACCAGAGGCCCAATGATGCGGAAGCCTCACTTGGCCGCCGTTGTGTGGGACACCATGCTGCACTGTTGCATTATATGCATTCGCAACCGGTGATCGTCATTCTTTGCTTATGCTTTCCATCAATCAGAGTAGAGTCATTTTTGCAGGGCCATGTATGAAAAATAATAATAGCTTTAGTATAAGCTAACTATTCACTTATTATTCAACAAATAATATAAATAAAAAGTGAAACCTCAGCTACTGGAATGTAGGAAACAATTTTGTGTTTAAATAAAATATATAATATAAATATAAACTCATTTATTTCCTTGTAGAGCAAAATGCGTTTAAGTTAATTAATTTATACGCTCAATAAACTTCAGAATTAAACCACGATTTGTGAGTAAATTGCGTATTATGACTGTTAGATATACCCATTGTTATTGTTGTTTTCGGTTTAAATAGGTGATGAATATTAATTTCAAGGTGATCAGCTAATAATACAGATATTAATAATTGAAAGGCTCAATAATCTGTTATTCTGGGTGTTTTGTTTAATGTATGCAAGTTCGTAAAGTTCTTAGAGACAGAAATATTCCAACTGCAAGGGTTTGAAAAAACATCTTGTGACAGGTATGTAACATCGACCAATTTGAACTAACAGTTCATCCCTATTTCATCTTTATTGGGACTAATCTCTCCTAAACACGCTGCAGTAACTCCTGTACACCAGGATCAACAACAATCATCCGCAAACACATCGAATTTGGACACGTGGGAAGTAACACGAAAATATAATGGAATGAGATTGAAAAATGATTGAGACGAGAACCTGTTTTATTCTTAATTTCCATACAATATTCTTATTATTTTTCACAATTTTTAATGACAATTGAATTTGAGTGTTCTCATTTTTGCGATTAATCTTGCTTGAGAATAGAAGTGTAGATTCTATCATCATTGTACGTAAAGTAACAAACAAAACGCTTAAAACCAAATACCGTAAAACATAAATGACATAATAACATTTAAATTTAGAGATCGATTTCATATATACGACTATAATTTAGTGAAAAAATGTGCCACCACGTTACGCGATTCCAAACTTTTTGTTCGTTGACAAAAAGTAAACTTTCATTATCACACACGAGCCAACCCATAAAAAGTATAAAACATTATAAAAACTCATTCATTGTTCGGACTTGTGCCGCCATATTGTTTCTTCTGTCAAAAAAGCCGCGAAAAAACGTTGTTTTTTTTCAACAAAAAACTGTTAGATAATGTTTTTTATTAGGTTTTTTCTTGTAAAATTACTGGGTCACTGGTATTTTAGGTGTTCTTAGATGTTTTGCGGCTATATTTTTATTTAAATTAAGCTGATGTGACTCCACTAACGGTTAATTGCATTATTTATTAAGTTGTAAACATAAATTATTATTGAAGATCTTTTTGGATTTATGCGTGAGAATAATGTTTTTGTGGATGTGTTTTATTCGTAGGACGTAAAAACATATTGTTGAAGCGATTTATAAGGTATGGTATAATTTAAAATTTAAGAGATTTTCGACATTAAGGATTTCCAATTCAGAATGAAACTACCTACTTCAGTTAGTAGTTTAGTAAGTTTATATAGTGGTAGCTAGTTAGTATGTTGAGATATAATATTGTTATATAATTAATAAAATGAAAATATCTTCCATCAAACACGTCATGTTTACTCTTGCAATGTATTTATATGTACTTTTTTAAAAAGTTATAGAAGTGTTATGGTGATAGCTGTATTGATGATATAGAATCGAATTGTAAGGTAAACATCCTTTTTACGTGTATTGGAAACACCCCCTGAATGTAGTGTCCCTCGGGCTAGTGTACCAACGATATATAAGACTTAGAGAAACAAAGACCACGCGTAGTTCCGCCGCTATATCTTCTCCTAGATAAAATGGCAGGACTACAAGAAACTACGCAGGAGAACAGCATTAAAAAGTACAAAAAAATCAAACTTGCAAGAAACCCAGGTCAATACTTTCTTCCTAAGTACAAGGCCACTTAGAAAGTATTGCGATAAAATGTTTTTTTGTATGAGAGACTGGCCAGTTATAAACTATCATAAAAATAATAATTATTTTTAAGTAAAAATAGGTACGTTCTAATTTTTAAATTTCCTTCCACTATTTTTGCGAGCTAATAAAATTTTCGTGTCTCATTGTAAAATGGATTTACAACGGGAACATTTAACTCATTTGGATTTCAAGAGTCGCTTAAAACCGGGCGAATTATACCATAGACTTCAAATTGCATTCATGGATCACAATCCTTCCAGGACAACTGTGTATCGTTGGTATAACGAATCCAAACATGGTCCACTAAATTTGGGGGTTGAAAAAAGAATTGGTCGCCTGAAGAAGCAGTGAAAAATTTAATCCAAGACAATAAGCGAATTACGTATCTGGAGATTTAACACTTCAGATTGGATCTTCGCGGGAGAAGGATAGTTTCACGCTGGGTACCGCACAATTTCACTGATGCTCAAAAGCAGGCCCGGGTGGAATGGTGCTGTGATATGATAAACAAATTTGAAGCAGGCTCAAAGACTCAAAATCAGCTCAAAGGGATACAATTTTTGTCGCCTGAAGATGCGTTATCAGGGCTCGATCAGGCTGTTAACGAGGTATCTGCGGCAGATTGGAAAAAGTGTTTCGAAAACTGATCCAGACGCATGAAACTTTGTATAGAGGCTAGTGGAAAGTAC
Source organism: Hyphantria cunea (assembly GCA_003709505.1). Classification (NCBI taxonomy): domain Eukaryota; kingdom Metazoa; phylum Arthropoda; class Insecta; order Lepidoptera; family Erebidae; genus Hyphantria; species Hyphantria cunea. The sequence continues at coordinate 654,662 of PKRV01000501.1, forward strand.
TTTGAAAAGATTTATTAAAAAAAAATATTTTCGCTAAACTTTTTAAGTATCCTATGTAGAAGTCCACGTCCAGGAGTCGACTGTAATCAACTGGCGATGTGATGTATGATATCATGATTATGGTGGTAGGTAGTTCGACATCTCCAAGCTAAAAATTATCGGCAGACAAATCTAAAAAGCTGTAAAATACTGTGGAATCAAACGTTTAATTGGTTAAAACAAGTTTCGGTCGTATCATATGCAAATGAGTAATTTTAATGCAATTACTAAACGTTATTAAAAATTCAGAAACTAGATATTAGTAGATTTATTTTTGTTATCTTTATAAATATTCATTTATTTTTAATTTGATAATGAATTGTTATATTGTTGAAGCTTTTTGAAATTAAATCTCTGTTAGGTATATTAGTTTCGTGTGGGGTAATGTTTGCATCAAATTATATCAGTTGCCAGAAAATGGTATTCTACTTTCATGGAATACAAACAAAATGGGGAAGAGAGGTAGAACTAAGCATATTCGATAAATATTTTTTATTAGCACATTATTTATGGAATTGGCAGCAAACGAGCAGGCGTATCACCTGATGGTGAGCGATTATCGCTACCCATGGACACCCGCAGCACCAGAGGAATCACAAGTGCGTTGCCAGCATGTGGAGCATGGGGAGGGGAATGGGGGAGAGGTTGGGGTATGGATCTTCGACATCCTCACTTACTCGGTGCAATTCAGCGCAAGTGTTGTTTCACACCGGTTTTCTGTGAGGCCATGGTATAAATCCTGTCGAGCCGGCCCATTCGTGTCAAAGATTCGTACGTTTACAGAGTTACCGGTGACAAGATACCGTTGGATGTAACTAGCGTGGAACCTGGTCTCCGGTACAAGTTCAGAGTAATTACAGTAAACGATGAAGGTGACTCGGAGCCTCTTAAAGCTAAGAAGGCCATTCCTGCTAAGAATCCATTCGGTGGCTCTCTCACGGTCTCTGGTTACAGTAATGACAAGAACTACACATATCTTACTTTATAGCTGTCTGATGCCGAGCTAACTGGACTATGGGTACTAGACAACTGATATAAATAAAAATATACATTTTTGTATATAATACATGTTATATACATAGAAAACTACCAAACTCCGAAACAAATATTTTCAGATCATACAAACGTTCGGTCCGACCCGGGAATCTTGTTTTTCGCACTGATTTTGTGTCTGTTTGATAGAAATCAAATCTCAGGCAGCAGTCGGCTACTAAAACTACAGGTTTGTTAAATATAAATTTGTGGTCCATTGGATGGTGCGTGGATCATAGATTTATAATAAAGGGATAACCAAAATTGCAACATAAGGTGAAGAGTTTCATGTGAAGATGTGGACAGGTTTAAAAGATGGCCAATGGAAATTCGTTATGGATATTATTCATCTGAAGTAAATTTAAACAAAAAAAATAACTATGTTATTATTTCAGGACATTGTTTATGTACCAGGACGATCGGTCGTCCCGGTAGTTTATATCATCGAAGTAAGGACATTTCTATTCCGTATTCTAAAAATTAATCCAAGCTATATAGATTAATCGCCTCCGAAATCCGTTTCGGAGATTCAGATTATATTTATAAGAGAATTGCTCGTTTAAAGGTATTACGTATTGATGCCAATTCGTCAAACCGAAAACTTCTAGGCTTCGCTAATAATTATAGCAGTAGATATATTGAAACTAATAACTTACATTAGTCAAATCAATTTCGCAAGAGTAATTTTTGAGTACCGTACAAACAAATAAGCAAACAATGCATATGTCTTTGTGTCGGTCCCGTTATCAAGCGGTTCTAATTTGTAAAATATTGCAAATAGTTTTAAAGAACTTTGAAAGCTGTTTTTGCAAGAAGGGCAAAAGGCAGGTAGGCGGCCCATCATTGAAAAAAATCAGCCAAATTCCTTTGTTAGAAATCGTTAGGTGAGTTGAACTTTCTAGTTGCAGTTCGCTTAAAGATATTCAATCAATCAATCGTTTCTAAGGGAAGCCTGTTTTTATAAGTGTCCTATTCGAGGCTGCTTAGATGACGATGACTGTAACACTAAAGAAACCTGTCAGTTTAACTTAAATAATTTGCAAATTAACGCTGGCATAAAATATAATGTAATACTCGTAGTTGGTAGGTGCCGTTTTCTAACTGTAGTTGACGCTCACTAAGCGTCTCTGCCTGCACTTTGCACTAAATTTCTCACTTATTTTTTAAATGAATGATTTATGTACATATATTGAGTTTTTTAAATAAATATGTATTGTTATTTTAAAAGCGGGTCGATGTTATTTGTTTTCTGTTAACAACTATCCGATCTTATTGTTCTCTTGAAATTTACTCATGCACATCAGGTAGAGTAATTATTACGGCGTCTATCATATGTATTTATTATAAAAGACTACTGCCAGTAGGCATGGGTTACGGAGCGAAGTTCATGCTATACCTGTTTCAATTTATTATACAGTGAAACCTGGTTAATTGGGATCTCGAGGGACCAGGAATTTTATACCATTTAAAGAGATTTTCTTTTATCTAGTTTTTGAATTAGATAAGTCTTAAATTCTAGTCGTCTCATTAACAGAGATTCCACCGGTTATAGAGGTCGAAATATACTGTTATATCATGTATGGAGGTAAAAATGTCAATATAAATTAGTATTTTTGGTGTAATGAATTAACTCTAGGTATTTATTTATTATAAAAACTAAGAAGGTGCGAAACATTGTAAACAAACGTATCGAAACTAGTCTCAAACTGATAAAATGCCTCACTTATACAGGGAATTGAGCTACAGAGTCCCAATAATAGAGATTAAAATCGAAAAAATCCTAGAACTCAAATCTGATTTAACCAGGTTGAAAAGTCTCATTAACAAAGGTAATTTGATGAAAAAGTGCCGGGACTTAATAGGAATTTTCAATTATAGATGTGTCTCACTTATACAGGTTCCATTTTTGTCTAGTACCCATAACACAAGCTCTACTTACTTTGGGACTAGATGGCGTTGTGTGTTAATTGTCCGAAATATTTATTTATTTATTGAACCAGGTTTCACTGTATTTATACTGTTAAATATTTGTCAAAAAATACATACGTAAAACATACAACCGTTTCTTTTTTAAGTCGGTCTAAAACAGAGATTATTGCTGATAGATGAACACCATCTAAGCTTCACTGCATAGTCAGCATAAGACAGCATTTAAAATACATGTAATATTCATATTTTGTGCTTGACTTTATCTTTGATATATCTTAATACCCAAGGGGCTTATAATCACCTACGAAATTTTTGATTCGCGTATCAACAACATTGCTTCTACTAATTTAAGCATTGGTATTGTGTCATGCACTTTCCACAACGCCACGAATAAATCTGAGTTACTCAGTAATTAATTCCCAACGTAAATATATCTTTGTCTTAGCCATTTCCCATTATTTGGGGTCGGTTCTTCTAGTTCTGCGGCACCAGGACAATATGTACTGGATTATCGAAACATTTGTTTGGGCTATCTCTAAGTCCCAAAGTAATTATATCGATGAAACCAATAAAGTTGGTTAGAGGCTCATAAATAATAGTAACTATTACGTGTTAAATAAGACACGGAAAGCTGTATGCGGAAAAACCTGACTTATAGGTAGCAATCTCAGACGAGTACTTATGCGTTAGAGCGTTAAATTATTCATAAAACAGCACAAGTTCCAACTAAACCAGTCATTCAAAATTCATCTGTATAATGGTACAACAATGTTGAAATTGTAATGACAGTGAGTAAAAAATAAGGCATTATAAATATTATGATGTAATACGCGTCTGTACAAGGTCAGTTTAAACCGAAAATCAGGTTTTGGCTCCCCCTTGCGCCCGCGCAGCGCGCGTCGCAGGCGTGCGCGTGAGCAGCGTCATAGAGGCGCCGTAGTACAATGTTGTGGAGAGAACACTTATGCTTAGTTTTCAACTATTCGGTGAGGATTAGTACTCACTAGAATATCGCATAGTAAATAAAATAAGGACTTTGATTAGGTATTTGTATTTCATTTAAAGCAATATAAAAGTTCTTTTGCTAACACGCGAGCTCATCTTTCTGTTTACTTCTGGGTTATTGTCGGATCGAAGACCTTTAGATAAACAAGCTATCACCATCATCACCTGCTTTTAATAGCTTACTGCTGGCTTAAGCCTCTCTACAAACGGAACTTTAATCAATTCAAGTCATTTGGAAATAACAAGCTGGGAAATTGATATACGTGGGCAGTTCCAAAAATAGTTATAAAATGAAAAATATTTCTTTTTTGTTATTTTATGGCCTGAAATAACAAATATTCCATTCCCACTATTATTGCTTACAAAAGAAAGGTGACAGATAATATTTAAAGATACTAAAAAACTATACATAGGTGGCCAGTAATTTTCTTAAAGGTTTGTATTAAAATTAGCTATCAATCCAAAATAGTTTCATGAAAGAAGAGATTCTATTTATTCTGTGGTTATCAATTTTTGAAACAACCTAGGTATGTTACCTTCTTAACGAAAGTAATACTTTTAAATAATTTGCATTTCCACGAGTCAAATAACGATGCAAAAAAAGATTAATACAACGTGGATAACTTTTATTTTATAAATATCCCCATTCAATTTGAATCAAATAAACTTTGTATGAATAAAGCAAGCTCCATAATATTTTTAGATTTTGCAATAGGACTCTCAGATGTATTTTGAAGTTCTAAGATTAAAATTAATTTTGGCTAATATTCATATTTCTCTTCTCAGTCATTTGCCTATTGAAAAGACTTACATAATTTAAGGATTCTTAGACATGCCCGGCTAGCTCAGTCGGTAGAGCATGAGACTCTTAATCTCAGGGTCGTGGGTTCGAGCCCCACGTTGGGCGAAATATCTTTTTGCCAGAACCAACCAAGTTTTGTTTGATCGTCAAATCAGTCAAATATTGTATAAATACAGGTGAAATTCATTGGCAAAGTATATTTTTTGAATATATATTATTTTAGAGTTACAGTATACAGTATATTGGTTGGATAGGGTCGGTAATATGAGATAAATCTCTCAAAAATCATAAATTAAATAACCTATGTATAAGAGTTACATAGAAATACACATCATCACAAATTCATTACATGCACCCGTAAACTTGAAAATCCAATATTTAATTGGAACAATAAACTCAAGTGGTCCCTCTAGCTCGAAGCACACATTCGTCTATTCGGAATTCGTCAAAATACTCGACAACCGACTACCACATGGCTTGCGACTTGCGAGTCATTTTTCATCGGCGTTCATATGTGTGCGTGCGATATAAACAGTGCGCTTGTGTGCCAACATGCGCTGGCGATTCGAAATTCGAATATACTTCTGCCTTTTGATAGCGACAGTAAACATGAGTTTTAGCACAGTATTATAATGTAGTAAGTGCCTAATATTGCATAATAATTAGTACTGCGGTTGATTTGAACTTGACCTTATGATATTGTGCTGATAGAAAAATACGTAATGCATGACGTATGCCTTGTGGTTATGTGATCAAAGATTGGATAGGTAGGTATATGTATATGATTTCGGATGACGTTGATATCTTCTGTGCAGAGAGCTTTCGATGTCACGAATCGCGGGTTCGATTCCATATCACTGCGAATATTTGTGTACCTACTTATCGCAAATGTAAACGCTTGTATGAATGATATTTCATAATAATATGTTTATTCATGTTTCAGTATTTAAAACATTTATAAGAACTGCATTTGCAAGTCTTAGTTCAATGGTTTCCTATTTTGGAATATAACTATACACTAAATAAATGTATGAGCGGGTATAAGTATTTGGCTATTTATAATACCTAATAATAATATTTCGGACACCTAACACACAACGCCATCTTGTCCCAAACTAAGCTGAGCTTGTGTTATGGGTTTAAGACAACTGATATAAATACGTATATACTTCTTTAATAAATATATAAATATTAAATTTTACGTAGAAAACCCAAACTCTGAAACAAATATTTTTTTTTATGTTATAGGGAGCAAACGAGCCTACGTATTCCCTGATGGCAACACCCGAGGCGTTACAAGTGCGTTGCTAGCCTTGGGGAGTGGGGAGGGAGAAGAGGGGAAGGGTTGTATTATGGGCCTCCGGTATCATCATTCACTCGGTGAAACACAGTGCAGACACTGTTTCACACCGGTTTTCTGTGAGGCCGTGATATCACTCCGGTCGAGCCGACCCATGCATGCCGGAACGTGGCTCTCCCACACCCACATTATTGCAGATCATACAAATATTTGGTCCGATCCGGGAATAGAGACTTCGACCACAGCAGTCCAATACCCTATCACCGAGGCAGGTGTTTCTATCTATGGTACCTACGATTATCAACCTCAATCATTATAATAATTATTCGTAAGTGAAGAAGATGATAGGGTACGAATAGGGTTAATAGTTTTCGAATAGAAAACATAACTGCAGACTGAAACGTGGACAATAGGGTAGATGTATTGTTAATAAATACCGATGTCTTGTTCATTAAAACAAGTATTACAAAACATCTCGGAAAATATAATTAATACAGCTTTTCATTTAAACTATAAATTTTAATCAAATAAACATTGAAATATATTACACAATTGAGTAGTCTGAAGCAGTGACGTCACAAGTTCATATTTAGTACATTTTTCATACAAAGATATCGTTTTAGAAGATCAAATGTTAAAAGTACCTAAAATAACTTAGCTCATCTACCCTATTCATCGAAAAGAAGTTGTACTGAATGAACGTTGAACATTTCAAATAGGTTTTCTTATTGGCCATTGAGGCCTATGTTTAGTAGTGAACGAACTATGGCTACCATTAAAAAAGTGATGGGTGAATAACGCCTTAACAATACCATACCTGTACGGATCTGTCCTGTATATATTTTTTCCTAGGAATAAATTGTATTTCATAGGGGACTTTACAAACATACATAAAACGGATGAAAAGAACACCGAGACTTAAAATTGGTTATCACTCACGGAAGTAGAAAAGTTCGTGGCGAGCTCTTGAACCATTACGCCATCCAATATACATATCTTCTTATATTAGAGTTAAAATTATTAACTTTGTTTGTATGGTTGTAGGGGGTAATCTTAGGAAATACTGATCCGATCCTGAAAATTCTTTTACCAACAGAAAGCGACACTATCCAGGAGTGATATAGGCCATATTTTATTATGATTGAACTAAAAATAATAGTATTTGTAAATTAAGCGGGCAGTTAACGCTCAACGCAAAAAATACTTTTCAAAGAGTAGTAATACGACAAAGATTGTAAATATTGATTGTATTGAAAATGTGTGCTAAAACATATAATACAAGGATGTATCTTGACAATGTTTTTCATTAAATTGATGAATCCTCACTATACCCAACAAGATAAACGCGCAAACTCCCGCAAATTCTAGAAAATAATAAAGTCATAAAAATAAATCTTTACAAATCATATCTTAACAATGTAATTACTCTGCCTGATGGAAATCATGAACAGAATCCAAGACTGGTAGTCACTGTACTCATTGTGAATGTAGACAATAAGGCCTACAGTCTCGCACTCACCAACGAAATACGACAGCACGAATGCTGTGACTTTAAATTGGTCTTCTGTGAGAGGAGGTACCGACCTGGTTGAGCCGGCCCAATCCTGATGAAATTATTATGGCTCTACCTCCATAGAATATAGATTTTTCGTTTAAAGCAGGAATGTATACCTAAGATTAAGGTATATGTAAATATATAACATTGATAAATTTACTCAAATTTGGCATAATTTTTTTCATGAGAAGTACTTAATACACATTTATATATTTATACATTTCTATCATAGTCATATACGGTAATAAATCAACCCGGAAATTCGATAATTGACGTTTGATTGACTGCTTTTATACAACCATAGGTTCGAGGTTATACCGCCAAAATGTAATTATTATTAAAAACCTGTTTCACAATAATTTTTACGTCTCAATGGTTCGAAGGAATGATAAATGGATTCTATTATATATCTATTGAAGCTTATAAACAACCTTCAGTTATAACAAAAACAGCATCTTACATTAAAATTATTATGATTTAGAAATCTAATCGAATCACAAGTTACGCCCTCTAGTAGTGTGTATTGAAACTATTCAACTCCTACAACGCTAAACAGATGGCGCTACTACACGTCGATACATCTTTTGTATTGGGGTGCATAATATTAATAAATTATAGCTATTCCTAAAATAACATAATTAACTATGGAATAAAAATAATGACTTACACATTATTTGTTGTTGATTGTGGTATTGTACGTACCTGAAAAGATAAGAAAGAAATTATTACATTATTACTGTTATAAAATTAAGAAAGCAAACAGTGCGTCTGATGCTAATGCAATTATTGTGTACGATGTGACTAGAGAATTACTAATCAGAATACTTTTTACTAGACAAATTGAGTCTCGAAAGAATTGCTTCTTCCTGCTGGGAGCAAGGGAGGCGTCCTTCCTACACGTTATTTCTGAATTCAAAGTTTCAGATATTTTTAGGTATAGTGATAGATTTGTTTCGTATCTAACAACTTTAAGCAAAATCAGTTGTACGTAACAGCACTTACAGACAATACGAAACAAAAAATATCATAAACATTGTTAAATTAAATAAGTAAAAATATTCAACAAAAACAACCTAAAATTAAAAATTAAAAAACCCCTCTTCGCTTCTACTTAAACGCCAAAAATGCCTTACGTAATTTTGAAAAAGAGCTGATATTATTGTACTAGTAAGACGATATTGACCAAACAACGCCCACACCAAGCCAACAACCGCAAGGAAACAAGCTTTCAAGTGAAAAAAAACGCATCGAAATCGGTCCATTCGTGTAAGAGTTACGATGCAATAGACAAACACACACAAAGAGAGACAGACATCGACGTCAAACTTATAATACCCCTTTCTTTGCGACGGGGTTACAAAACCGACTCATACAGTACCAAAATTTATTTATTAAGTAAAGTTCTGAGCTAAAAAACATTAAAAGTAAAAATAAAGTCGAACGGTAAACCTCCTCCTTTTTCAAAGTCGGTTAATAACAATCGATTCAATAATATTCATAGGTATAAAATTCATTAAACAATTTAAGATTTAAAGTTAACATGTATGTATATATAGCTATTAACTTCAAAAAATCTTTGCCATTGAATAGAAACAGAATTCCGGAATAAGTTAAAATAAAGATGGTTCAAAATTGAAAAATGCTCCCCAAATAACTATTTTTCAATCGAAGTAATTTATATATTAACATGTTTACCTACTCTGTTTTCCATAGCTTTAGAGAATGTTGATTGCGTCTCATGGAATTCAATTGTCACAGCATAATAAAAGGCAATGAGAAACAGCATGTGAGAAAAACAATCGTAATTAATGCAATCAAAATATAACGCAACCCGGTAGCAAAATTATTCATATGCGCTTTCAAAGATAGGTCGTAAAACATCATACTATTTTATAAAATAATACACTTTTAGTTAGTACATAAATGAAATAGTCAGAAATGTATTAAATTGATTTAATTATAATGGAATGTAAATAAATAACGAAGGTAATGAAAAATGATAGAATAGAAGTAATGAACACATAAGAAAGAAATTATCAAATTTGGTGCAGCACATACATTTCACTGCCTCGTTTTTTTGTATTAGATTGTTTGAGACTAATTAAGTGACTAGATTTAAAAAGACCGAACCTGGCTGTGATGGTATGATGTGATGGTGACCGAACCTGACCGATAAATTTAGATGAAACAGAACATTACAACTAAATCTCTGAATAGACAAATTTATTTATGACCGGTTAAATTAAATAGATTGAAGTTCAGTATTGTTAATTATTATAATTCTTCCTCAAGACTTAAATTATTAGGTAATGCAGTTAATATTTTCCTGCTGATAAAACTCTACAGTCCATTTAAATATTAACGACGTTTCTGAAACCGTTATGCTTACTCTCTATTCATAAGTTTCTATTCTCATTTCTAGACATTAAAAAAACTAACTGCTAAAAACATCCAGTACTTTATTCAATGCGAAATAAGGTGTCATTAAAATTAATGTAAATTCTTATTCATTTTTTGTTTTGTCTCATAAAAAATCCTTACCAACGGCTTCTCATCCCGAAACTAAAAAAACTAGATAAGATTCCCACAGTCTCAGTTTTAAACGATGTTTTTGATTTGCATATATAACCGATGATTAATAATTCTTCACAAGCATTTTGTTCAAAACACTCACCCCACAAAGGTTAAAAAGATTTAATACAATAAGATGCTATTAAAATAAAAGATCGAGCACCATCGGCATTTGCATACGGAAGTATGAGAACGCACGTCACATAGTGTACCGCAAGGGACGATCCTAGGTCCGGGCAAATTATGCAAAAATTGTACGGTCTCCCATACAAGCGGTTTTTTCTCTTTATTTGTTTTTATCTTCGCACGACGATTTGCATTTCTAGTTCAGCTATTTTGCATATTAAAGTCTATGAGTGTTTACTCACAGCATTATTTTAATTCTATTTTTTTCTTTCACGAGGGTCAGGTTTTTTTCTTTTGGTAATTTTGCTTGTATTGTTGAGAAGGTGAATAATTAAAGATAGGAACAAGAAGTTATGTCCCCACTTTCTTTTGTATGTCTAATTGAAATCCGGTTTTGATGCACAGTCATCTTCATTTTTTATTTATTTCTTCTATGCTTTAATTCCGGGTGTGTATAGCATCTGCTTTTTTGCAATTAAAAGTCGTGAGAAAAGACTACGAATTAATTATGAATATTGTTCCCAGAATTTAGATGACGGTTACAGTTTTATTGGTTGTCCCTTAGTTTTTTATAAAGAAAACGGTTTTGTAATCATTTTATTTGAGACAGACTTTTTTTATTTGGACAATAGATTTATATACGTTAATAGATAAGGTATAAATTAATTATATATATTGTATAAAGATTTCTTTTCCGATATATAAGCTGGCAAAGAAAACCTACTTTTTAAAAGTGTTAGTAATTTTGCGACCTTAGATGCAGAATTAAACATAATGCAATCAAATCAATTTAAAACGATATTTTGATACCAGCACTTAAATTCTGCAAAAAAGCCTTTGCATGGCCTGTGCTAAGGTCAATTACAAATTGGTTCTATTGTCAATTATATTCATATGTAGCTTTCTTTCCATTATCATTTAAAAATATGACCACTGCTTTACATTTCATTCTATTCATTTCAATCAGACGATCACCTATCAATTCGAACTGATGTCAGTTAACAATAACACAATTGATGGCAGCTACATTGATGCAACCCTTAAAATATTATATTTCATCAATATCCAATAAGGGGTTGACTCTTAAATATTTTTATTGTTCATGATTGTTGACACAGACGCGTGCGCGATAACAATTTATCGATCAATGATATAGGACGAAATTCGGTAAGTTTTTTTTTGTGGTTTCATTGACCAGTTTGCTTATTATGTTTTTGTTTAGTTTTAAGTTAATCCTAGTGTGTCTACATTGTTTGTAATACTTTTGTAAGGTATTTGGTTTATACATTTCGTAATTATAGGTCGTCTTGTGGATTGTTTGGTCTTTTAAATTCCTTTATCATCATCTCCACTACTTTCTTGTTTTCCTTCCAATTTTTTTTCGATCAATTTGAGAGGGGTCGGAGGAAGAAGATATCTTGGGGTAGTAAAAATGCGAAGATCGAAAGTGATAGGGTAAGGTAAGCCATCATCTTTGATAAAGAAACGGTTCTGGGACTGCACAGGTTTGAAAAGTTCAAGGTCGTGTAACTGTTATTCCATTAGTTTACTGCTTTTCAAAAGAAGTGAATTTTGACTCTAGCTTAAATTCATGTATTTTAATTTATATACACTATGGTCCTCTACAGACTTGAGTAGGTATTTATATATAAGTATAGTAGTCGTCCAGTTATTGAAATTCAACTCTAATATAATTTTTTATACCCCGACTGTGAAAAAAGGAGGGTTATGTTTTTCGAGTGTGTGTATGAATATTTCCTTGGGACACCCTAGAGCTTAAACGGCTTGTCGTATTTTTATGTGAGTGGTGTCAATAGATTCGTCTTGTCTTGTAATCTTGAGAGTGACACTAAGCATTTAAAAAAAAACTAAATTAAGGACTTTGGCGCCAAAAAGTAATCTCAAAAAAAAAAATATTTTCAAAATACGGTGTGGTATCAAAATAAAGAATTTTTAAACGGTGATTATACATATGTATCTAACTTAAAAGTTTTATTTAAAAAAAAACTAAATTTAATAAAGACGACAGATATTGACGCAGTCGGTTTTTTTCAATAATTTTACTTGTTTTGATATTGTATTTGCTTTCTTCCTTCTCTATATAAACAAAGTGTTTGCTTCAATTATTAATATATATAATAAAATGGGCCGTAAGGTTAGTTCCACGCCTGAGGACATTCTTATTTAGTATAGTATGGTGGCATATTCTTGAACCATATATATGTGTGGATATTCATGTGTCCGAAGATAATCTTCACATCGTATAAAATGAAGTCACTTACACTGTCTGGTCGCTTAGACCAGACAGTTTAAACTAGTCAACAGATTTTAATGCAGTTTGTAAAAATGGACAGAGTAATTCAAGACGGAGGATTGAATGTGTAATACATGCATATTTATAGGAGAGGAAATCCGAGAAAATACTTCGGTGCGAAGCCAGCCGGGTCGTTACTATTATCTATATACATATATTATATCTTTATGAAGTCACTAAAGGCGATGCATTAAATTAAACGGTTATGACTCACTCTCTACTTCGTGCACTTAAGTTAACATTTTAGAGAAATTTATAGAAAGATAAACGAAACAATGTCATGTACAGGGTGATAGCTTATCAAATGGAGGATTGTAAAATGTGTTATCCAAACTTTCATCCCATAATTTACCCCCTTAGAGATGGCATTTTTTAACCAAATTTTAAACATATTCATAGCAGAAATAAAAGTTTCATACAAATTTTCATCCTATATTTTACTCTCTTAGGGGTGGCATTTCTGGGATTCATTCCTTAGTGATAAGAATCTACATGCCAAATTTCAGGATTGTAGGTTCAGCGGTTTGGGCTGTGCGTTGACCTCTGAGTATCTTAGTGAGTCACTCACCTTTCTTTTGTATAATGCTAATAGATATAGCTAAGATTTTTAAATATCTACAGAATATTATAAGAAACTGCTCTTCATTACGCTCAGTAATTTTTAAATAAAACAAGTATGGCAAAGCTTTCTCGTTTTTTTACCGACTACTCCTAAAAGGTTATTTTTACTGAATAGGCGCAAAAAGCGCTGGCGGGTTTCCTGATGGTATGTGACTACCACCGCCGATGGGTAAGTGTATTGCCGCGAAAATTTTGTACCGTCAAGAAACTGTTTAACATTTGTTAAGCATGCAAGTATCAATTTAAACTCATCCTGTATTTATAGATGCAAAATGATAATAAAAAGAAATAAAATGGTGAAAGTGTATAGCTTTAAACGTTTATTTTTTACCGTCTGGTAATTCTGATTTATTTGATGTATGTGTTTTATAAACATTCTAATATATTTGCATATTCAGTTGCTATGTAAATATTTTATTTTGCATAAAAATTATTTAAAAAAAACTGTTAATCTGGTTTATTATCGTTCACTTCTCGAAGGTTATAGCGAAGTGGGTAGAGTTGTATTATTGTTGTCTAACAGTGAAGTTTATAGACTTCCGCTTAATGGAACATTTCCAAACCGAAAACCTACAAAACCTTTGAAAAGAAACAGATTGGAAATCTTACGGAACATAATAACGTGGCCATGAACAACAACCCATAATGTCCCACTGCTGGGCTCGGGTTTCCTCTCAGGAGAGGGTTAAGGCTATACGCACATACGTCGTAACGTGGCCATGACAGGGGATAAAGTGTTTAGCTAAGTAAGAGGTACTTATAATAATATATCGTCTAACACAACCTGGGAGAGACACTGGCTCGAGCGGAGTGTTACCACGGCCTCATAGAAAACAGCGCTTGCACTGTGTCTCACGGAGCGAGTGAGGATACCGAAGACCCAAACCCCAACTCCTCCCGATGGGGGAGGGGTTCCTCATCCCCCAAAGGAATGCAACGCACTTGTGACACCTTGGTGTTGCGGGTGTCCATGGCGTAATCGTTTATCATCAAGCGATACGTCTGCTCGTTTGTCCCCTATATCATAAAAATGAGTTGGGAAGAAGAATGTCTATCATAGAAAATCTCGTAATAATTGTATTCTTCTAACTGTGTTACTGTGCTATCAAAGTATTTTTAACTAATATGAAAGTATAAGCGGCTCTTTAAAATACCAGTTAAAATTACTCGATACCGTAAAAACACCATCCTCATTGCAATGTGGATAATGCAGCATAGTGATCATGTCGGTGATATGCTTTTTCACGCCCCACCTAAAGATCCTGGGATCCAAGTTACCGTGGGAGAGCCACGCTTCGGCATGCATGGGCCGGCTCGACCGGAGTGATATCACGGCCTCACAGAAAACCGGTGTAAAACAGCGCCTGCGCTGTGTTTCACCGAGTGAGTGAGGATACCGGAGGCCCGTAATCCAACCCATCCCCCTCCCCTCCCCATCCTCCAAGGCTGGCAACGCACTTGTGATGTCTCTGGTGTTACGGGTGTCCATGGGCGGCGGTAATCGCTTACCATCAGGCGACACGTAATCCGAAGCTATAGCAATTATAAGTGGCGTGTATTTCAAAACGTTAGTAGTGAACTTCGATATCCAATATCTCTAAATCATTTTGTTATTCTCGTATTTTCACTATACTGTCGGTACCGAAAACAAACATGTCTGACTAAAATCTTTTGCTAACCAACTCCACGTCCAACCAGGATCTTAATATTCAGTCAATATCTTTTGTACTCCCAAACCCATAACACCCAAACAACTATACCCACAAAAAAAAACATAAAGGCCAATACACACAATGCGATTGTTTTATTACTCGTCAGTCATGCAAAATCGGCTTTATGATCAAAAGGGTCTTTGTGTTCCTTAAAGGGTAACCCTTCAATACTATCTATTATACGATTACTGAGTATTGATGCTTTGTAGGGCGCGTGAAGGGTTAAGTAGTTACTGTTAACTTATAACCCTAAACTTATCGTGGTTTTGAGATGGCGTGAGGAACATGTTCCACTAAGAAATCCGTACTCACATTATAATTGGTCTATATGAACTACTAAAACGATTATGATAAATTTCGGTATAGTGATAGATTGGATCCTGGAGACGAACGTAGGTTACTTTTTGTCGTGATTACTGATATATACACGAGTGGAGGAAAACCTAGTATGTAATAATTTCAAGTGTAACTCTGTTTGTCTGTTATCCTTTAACGGCTAAGCTGCTGCACAGATTTCAATAACATTTGGCATGCAGATACTTTGATTCTGGAAAAAGGACATAGGACACAGGCGGAGCCGCAGTTAATAACCAATCTATAAACGTAAATAAAATTGGAGTGTCTTTTTGTATATGTACCTATGCATAAACGGTACGTATACCAAAATACAATATTTTTTCATTTTTACCTATCTGTGTGTCTGTCTGTTTATTACAACTAATTTCTTGAACGGCTGAACCGATGTTGATGGGACTTTCACTGGCAGATAGATGATCTAATAAGGAGTAACTTAGGCTATTTTTCGACTAGCTTCGCCTCGCAGCATAACTGGCTGTTGTAAAGGAAAAAAGAAACTCGAGTATCACCGCAAATCGCAGCTACCTATAAAATTACTTGCCAAGACTGATTTATCAACACAGAGTCTAAATAAACTTGAAATGTAAAAAAGAATTTTTGGAAATTTTAATCCTAATGACTAAAGAAATAGATGGACGGTAATATAGAAAGGAAAAAAATCTGAATAGAAAATAATTTCAGATAACCGGTGTGGAACAGCGCTTGCGCTGTATTTCACCGAGTGGGTGAGAATACCGGAGGCTCATACCTCAACCACTCCCCCATCTCCTTTCCATCCCTCAAAGGCCAGCAACCTACTTGAGACGCCTTTGGTGTTGAGTGTGTCCATAAGCAGTGGTAATCGCTTACCATCAGGCGATACGTCTGCTCGTTTGCCGTCTATTCCATTAACAAAAAAATACGAGTACTATTTTAATAATATACTCTGCTCAGTACTCAATGCAAAGAGTTATTTTATAATTAAAGTGCTTCTTAATATATATACTTTATAAAAAGAAAAAAACATTAAAATTATTATAATTATTCAAATTGCGTCTAGTTTCAGTCGTTATAGTAGTAAATATGAGATTAATGAGTTTAAACGAACACACAAATAATTCAGTTTCATAACATTAATACACGTATTATTGTTTTGTGATGTTTTGAAAAATACTAGTTGACCAGGCAACGTTGTTTTGCCAAAAAGCAAAACAAAATATTTAGGAGTGGCACACTCTTATCACTTAAGGGTATGAAAAATGATGTTGCGGATTCTCATACTTACCCGATATACACACCAAATTTTACAAAAATCGGTCCAGCCGGTTCGGAGGCGTTTGATAACAAACACCGCGACACGAGACTTTTATATATTGGATAGTCTTACTCATTGAAAATCTAAACTTAACTCAAGGCTCTCGACCCTCTAGGCATACTAAACTAGTTTAAATCTCAAAATATTTGATCGACATATGTTTTCTTTGAAACCAAAGTATTAAATATAGCCGGACATTTTTGTTTCGAAAGGATTTATGGTATATTTTTATTGTTTAGGCGTTGAATACCCAGATTTTATTTCATCTTAATACGTTTGTGTTTAGACAAACATATTAAATACTAGCGAACCCTAGTAACTTTCGGTCTGAGCGCGATGTCCACTACCCTGTCTTAGGTACGTCAGCTAAACACATAAGTTAAAAAAAATTATTGAATATTGGTTAGATAGTTTAGTAGTACAAAGGCTACAGCACTCTAGGTAGCTAGTAGTAGTTTTAGCATGTACGAACTACGTGACTAGTCGCTTTTTAGAAGCTAAATATGGCGACAGAAATCGCCATGCAGCGTTGACGCGAGATTTTTACACCGCGATCGAACGCAAAGAGTCGCCAAAACTCGCCAATCGCCGATGCTAAAAATAGCTTGTGAACTGTGGCATGTATATATATTAAAATTAACAAGAATAATTTCATTACAAAACAATTGGTCTTGTCAGAATCGAAGCCATAAAATAAAGTTACAGTTTGCAATTTGATGATACTCCGTGAGAAGAAGTTAACAAGGTATATAACTTTAGATACATACCTCTCATAATTCTTTGGTTGGTGCAATCAATTTTCTTCTTCCATTCTTCTCTACCACACGTCATTACACTGCTCGCTCCCTAGACAACTCTTTCAAGCGGTCTATCCAACTTTTCTTTGATCTTCTCCTCTTGCATCCGTCAACTTGCACACTTCACTTCATTCTATCAAAATTTGAGTATCTCTCGTATTAAGAAATATTAATGTGGTGGTCGCTAAAACTGTGCCAAATTTCATATTTCTCCGTTTGTATAACTTTCTTAAATTGGATACAAAGTTTTTCCTTCTCATATTAATCCAGAGTACCTGAATGAAAAGTTTTGTTTGGTATTTCGTTTTGTGAATTTTCTAAAAATAAATCCTAGCTAGACCGATTTATCGCTCCCGAAACTCCCTAAATTTCTAAACATTCTAAATTTCATGGAAATCGTTGAAGCCGTTTCCGAGATTCAGACATCTTAAAGTAGGCAATGATTTCTTAACGGTTCGGGTATACCTTATATATAACAAAATCATATTCACGACAGCTGATATTTCTAATGACGTATCATTAATAAACTCTATTCCCACAACAGACAAACAATATTACGTATTCCAATCCTACATCCACCCGAAATTTCCATAAAACGTCTCCAAATTTAGCAATGACAAATTACGTCAAGCAGTTGCCTAGATGGGTTCTCACATATAGATGAACGGTGCATCTGCCCTATTAGTGCATAATGTTTTATTCAATTATTGTCAAGCATTCTGGTTATTATGCAAAATACCCGTATTGTGAAGGTGCATGTTGACATAATACCATCAATCTGCTATTTGATTTATTGTTAGGGATGGCAAAATCTCCCGGCTATACATATCGATAAATGTAGTGTATTATTGTGAAGAATAAATATGTAGTAATTATATTATATGTTCCAAAAAAATTTTCACCGATTTTGATTAAACACTTAGATCTAGATAAGTTGGAAATAAAGTTTATAATTCCTTAATTGATTTTTACCCTAAGAGATTGAGTATTATTTTAAACTTAAGAAATCTAATATAAAAAGTATTCAGCGGAATAGAAAAATATCTGAACTCGAAAATCGAAACAAGTGGTGTGTATTTGGAGAGGCCTTTTTCATGACATAGGTGGCAAACGAGCAGACTTCGCCTGATGGTAAGCGATTACCGCCGTCCATGGACACATCAGAGGCGACACACAACACATATGTCCTGCAGTGCACTGCGATAGGCTGATGTTGATGAAAATATCCTTTTTTCTTTTAACTCTATAATCTTTTATGAATTTTCTGATTTCGAATTCAAAAAAGCATCAGAATTGAGTCGCAGTTAGAAAAAATGTCCCATACGAACAAATAAATATTTTTGTTAAACAAACATGTTCTATCTTTTCAAACAATCAACACGACTTACGTATAATATTTTATCGATAAAATGAATTTATCGACAAACTTCCCCTAACCTATCAACTAGATTATCTTCCTTAAGGAGACTGCACAATGCTTTTCGCACCGCAACGCCTATTAGCACACACAGGTATTGTCATTTAAATATTGTGTTCAACCTAAATACCCCTTTACATTTTGTACATGACTGGAATAGAACCCATGATATTAGTGGGATTAGGACGATATTTATTGCGCGCTGTTTCCGGGAAGTGACTCAAACGAATGTTTTTTGAAAGGAATTTATAAAAGGCAACAAAATTTTAAACAAATCTCACCCGAAACATAGGTTTTTTATATTATTAAATTCTAATAAATATGTCACCAAATTATTAAATTATATACTCTAAGAAAATAAGATACTTTAAGTTTTTAAAACAAAGAAAATCTTTACAAACGGCTGAGTCCCACTTGACCCTACGCCAATTAACGGCAGCTTTCAATAACCTGCCGCCAGTTTCAACTAGAGGTAGGTAATTCAAAACGGCCTGAATTTCCATTTATAAGAAAGAGTATTTAAACAGCAACCCATAATGTCCCACTGCTGGGCTCGGGTCTCCTCTCAGGAGAGGGTTAAGGTCATTCGTCCCCACGCTGGCCAAATGCGGGTTGGGGACTGGCAAGAATACTTGTGGCTACGTAAATCTTGCCGTTGGATGTTTTTAAGCCGCCCGAAGGCCACCAACTAAGCTTCACGACTGTTATCGTATGATAACAACCGGGACCGACTGCTTAACGTGACCTCCGAATCACGGAGACGCTCATGGTAACATGCCACCAGCGGTCACCCATCCAGGTACTGACCGCGCCATCGTTGCTTACCCTCGATGATTGTTTCTAATCACCGAGTGCAACTGGGCTATGAGCGCCTGATATAAAAAAGAAATCATAAGAAACAGTATTTGTTAAGAAAATATTTAATATAGAAAAAAAAATTGACTATGTTCAGTTTTATCATATTTCCTGTCTTATATCCTTATTATCCTTTATTTCCAAGATTTGGGGTCGGCTACTAGTTCAAACCGATTTTACCTGAATATCAGTTCCTACACGGAGTGACTGGCATCGGACCTCCGCAACCCTGAGGATGAACTGAATTCGAAGGTTGAACTAGTTTTCAGTATATTTGAGGGTACTGACTTCCCAATAACGATTGATATAGATGTTCACGACAAGCGGGACCGACGGCTTAACGTGCTTTCAGAGGCTCGGGCGGTAAACACCGACATCTTCCATACTCCTGGCTCCTATTAATCCGACCCGTGAATCGAACCCGGGACCTCTTGATCTGCAGTCGCTTACGTTATCCGCTAGACCAACGAGGTGACTATCATAAGTTTTATATGGAGATGAAACATAAAGCGATAATAACTGGAGAAGATACTGACTTCTGCAATATGGATCAGGAGCTCGGAGATCAGAAGGAAATAAATGATAAAGAAATATGTTAACATTTTTCCTGGACTTATTCAAGAAGTATTTATTCTTTTGCGCTGACTGACTGATTCATTAATGCAAAGAGTTAATTGCTATCAACTTGAAATTTTAACGGCTGGCTTTTTCTTACGTTGCTAGCGCCCACCAGAAAAGGTTTTTGAAAATGTTACTTCTGAGGGTAAATGGTTGTATGAAAGTTAGTCATTTTTAAAATAAGAGAGTTCCTCGAGGCTTTGAGTCGAATAACACTATCAATAAAGTGGAGTTTTAGTACTGCTAACAATATATCTTCATTTATCAAATATTAACCGACTGGGTGGCGCGGTGGTTGCGTACGTGATTGGTGTGCCTAGTTCACTAATTAATTTAAATCGCTTCCAGGGTCGGAATAAATATTTGTTTGATTTGCAAATAATTATTTCAGAGCTTAGCAGTTTTCTATGAATTAGTATTCAACAATCACTCTAGCAAAGAAATACAAGTTCCGTTTAGTTTGAAGCTCGATGGTGTTGTGTGTAGAATGTTCAAAATATTTTTTAATTTATTGACGCGCTGACCTTACCATTTATAAGATGAGATTCGTACGTAGCAGTCGGAATTATAATCGCTGTGCCACAGAATTCTTCATAATCTTATAAGATTGTTATACGTGTACCTGTATGTTTGATATACCAACTGCGGTCTCAAACGTAAATTCAAGAGGAAATCTTGGGTTATTTCTGGGCGATTACAACCACAAACATCTTGCGGTCGCTCAGAACCGCTGCTAGAAAGTAAACAGACGTTGTGCCTACCTTGTAACTCTATGTGAGATATAATTTACTTAAATAAACTTAAAATTTGTTACAATTTGTTACAAGTACTTGTATAAGTATCTTTATACGGAAAATGATCTAATACCTTTAAATGAGCAATTCTTGTATATTTATCGGAAACAGCTCCAACGATTTTCGTGAAATTTAGTGTGCTAGGGGTTTCGTGGGCATAAATGGATCGAGTTAGGCTACATTCTTAGAAAATTAATTAAAAAATACCGAGCAAAACTTGGCCATCTAGATACTATTAATTATGTACGATTTATTTGTATAAAATTTCAATATAGATATATTATTCGCATGTCGAATATCGCGGTTATAAATAGCCTATGTGTTATCCCGTTGTCTAAGTTATAGTACTGTAAAGTTTAATCTAATTCCGTTAAGTAATTTTTGCGTGGAAGAGTAACAACCATATAAATATCCACCTTAACAAGTTCCGCATTATTTGATATTAAAAAAATTAAAAAAGTAAGATATTGGATTATTTCAATACGATACGCAGACACGCTAAAATTTTGTGATATGATGACAGGAGCCAAATCAAATAGGTAAGGAGGTTTTGGTCTACTATATAAGACTAGTTAGATGGTTTGGTACAGTATGCCAAAACGTCAGAAGCGCCAACTAAATAAAAACACTTATACCACTTCTATATCTTGAAACAAATCCTATACCTCATTACAAAGAAATGTGTTTAATTTCTGTGTATATAATAGTATAAACACATGTGCGGTACGTTATTTTCAAACAGTGTATTAGTGGGGCTTAAGAAGAGATGTGGTTTTGTGGTATGTCATGAGATTCCTTCATAAACGTGCTATCTAAGATGGGATTGCGTTCTTCTTAAATGTTATTCTCATTCAAAACCATAACATATACGAATAACTTCTGTCTTTTTTAATCTGTTTAAAAAAAAATATGTGTAGATTGCGTGATACGTTTTCTACTTGTGAACTGATTTTAATAATTATTTTTTTCATTTACGTAACTAGTACCATTAATTTTATTTAACAATGACTAAATATTTGAATATTCTACCACTCAGGGTAGGTAATTTGGGATTGAAATTTAAAGGTTACCTACTGACCGCGCAATTTCGGATGCGTCTCTGGAAAGGAATCAAAAGAATATATTTTCAAAGTTTTTATCAGCATTTTTCATTAATGTTCTAAATAGTTTATAGAGTTCCTCAACACATGTTTTATTCAACACTAAAATAATATTCTTCTTTAAACCTACTGTTTCGAATTAGTGCATCTAACTAACGTAACAAACAAGTTCTTTAGCTTTATATTTTTTTTATAATATATACATCGCCCTACCACAGTCGCTCTACTCCGCCTCATGGAAAGCATGAGCAGAGTCCAAGAGTTGTGGTCAACATGCTTATTGCGAATGCGAATAATGCAACAATATTGTTTTTTTAATAGCCGGCTTGCTAGCAGACGTATCGCCTGATGGTTAGGGATTACCGCTGCCCATGGACACCTGCAACACCAGAGGCATTACAAGTGCGTTGCCGGCCTCTGGGGGGTGGGAAGAGAAATGGGGAGAGCGATGGGGTGAGGGGTTGGGGCTTGGGCCTTCGGTCGGTCTTCTGTAAGGCCGTGTTATCACTTCGGTCGGACCGGCACATTCATGCTGAAGCATGACACTCCTACGGTAACTTAAATCTCAGGATCTTTAAGTGGGGCATGACAAGGCATCTGACCGATATAATCATGCTGCATTATTCGCGTGCAATAAGGATGGTGTTAGGATTTTACGTTTTAGAGTAAAGAGCCGCTTATACTTTCATATTAGTTAAAAATCACTTTTATAACACAGTAACACAGTTAGAAGAATACAATTATTACGAGATTTTGTTTCACAAACATGTTTAATTATTTATTTAGATTTAATAATATACTTCATAGAGTTGAGAAAGTATTAACCCATTCACTTGCAACCACAAAATTGTAAAGCTCGCATTATAAGAAGGGGTAGTTTTAACCCTTTGTGTTGAACTTTGGTAGCGATTAATCTTCATGTCATTTACAGTGGGGCTGTTGAATATGTAGTTTGGTTGATAGGTCAATAGTTTAAGATCATTTTGACTTGAAAAGCCTTGAGTCTGTATCAGACTTGGATGAATACTAGAGAGGTAGATAAAACTCACCGACTAATGGTACTATTAGTCTAAAGGTGTGGTCCTAACTATCCGTTCAATCTCTAACACTTTTAAGACTAAACAGTTTGATCATTTTAACAAATAATTACAGTAGTAAGACTACTAAGAAACAATATTTTTTATGGCAACACAAGAGGCGGGGTTGGGGAGGGGGATGGGAGGAGGG
>PKRV01000501.1:678991-804713 GCA_003709505.1 Hyphantria cunea
GCGACCGCGGTAAAACTGCTCTCGCCGCCGGCCATGGAGCGCACGACGGCCGGCAGCGAGAGATCTCCTCCGATGACTGCAGTGAGGGCCCGACGCTGCGGCGCCCAAGCGGGGCACACCGCCAGCGTGTGCTGGGCCGAGTCCTCACTGCAGTCGCAGTGGTGGCAGGCGGGACTCAATTCCCTCCGCGCGACCGAGTGCAGGTACTTCCCGAAGCAACCGTGCCCGGAAAGCACCTGCGTCAGTCGGAAGGAAAGGGTCCGCCGCCCTGCCCAAGTTGGTTACAAACACCTTAGCGTGACCTCGTCTCTGTTTGTTATAAACAGATTCGCCAGATTCGGGGTATGGGCCTCCAGTATCCTCACTCACTCGGTGGAAAATAGCGCAAGCGCTGTTTCACACCAGTTTTTCTGTGAGCCCGTGGTATCACTCCGGTCGATCCGGTCCATGCATGCCGTAGCGTGGCTCGCCCGCGAGTTAAATTTATAATATATGTTTTCGATTATTTATATTTATGTACATTAGATATTTTTTTACTAATCATAAAAATAACCGGACACATCTCACACACACCCGGTGTCTGTTGTAATGGTAACCAGATCGCTGATAAACATAATTAACTAGTTCTAAATGGATACAGATTATAGATAAATTACACTCAAACACAGAAATAATGACCATGCCCTTGGAACAATTATTTGTGATAGGTGGGAAATGCTAATCTCGCGCTTAAGTTTGCCTGCCTAATCCAGAAATTAAAAATAACTCTAGTTGGTCTAAATGACCAGAATAGCTTGGCCTAAATTGACAACCAATAGGCGATTTAATACAGGTTGTAATCTGTATTATTAATACGTGAAATAAAATCTTTGCATCCCTTTTTCCGAAAATTATGAGAACGAAGGATGCAATTTTACACAGTACAGGTTTATGTGGAGCAGGAGAGAAGACAACTGAATTAAAAATTAATATTGTTCAATTTTGACCAATGGGCGACAACTAGTTGTTATTAATGCTTTAAAAACAATTGAACTCCTACTACAACTGTCAGATACAGGTCAAAGAAACCAATTAACTTGATAGATATNAAACTTGATAGATATCGCTTAAGCTTATAAACGGCCATGTTAACCTTTTAACTGCACTACTAAATACCATAATTCAACATAATATGCATTTAAAATAATACAATGTAATAAATAGACGTAAAATTGCGAGCTTCCGGCGCTTGCGCACGATTTAGCGAAGAAAAATGTTTGTCTTTTGACAGGGTTGTCAAGAGTAAGACATTCAAGAATTACTCTTCCTTTAGCTTTTTTTGGGTGCATGTTAGCTGACGTATCGCCTAATGGTAAATGATTATCACTACTCATGGACACCCGCAACGCTAGAGGCGTCACAAATGCGTTACCGGTCTTTGAGGGATGGGGAGAGGAATGGGAAGAGGAATGGTCATCTCCCCATTCTTATTCCCACCATGGTGAGGGGTTGTGGAGTGGGGCAAAACACAGCGCTAGCGTTGTTTCATGTCGGTTTTCTGTGAGGCCGTATTATCACTCCGGTCGAGCTAGCCCAATCCTGTCAATGCGTGACTTTTCTCGATCCTCCAACCGATCTTTTCCAAAATCGCGCCAACTGTCCCGGTCCTGGGCAGTCTGCATCCATCCGCTGCCAACCACTTTCATCGTTTCGATTACTTTGTGGAAAACGATACATATACGAATTAAATATTTGACATATTCTACATATGTTTTAAACCTTAGTACCATAACTTAGTGTACGTGTGGCTACGTGACGTTGAAAGCATAGGTCCTGACAGTAGCGAAGCCTATTCTTTCTTCTCATAAAGGAATATCACAATTATATTGTTAGGTTTTACAATGACTTATATGTTACAATAACATTAAATTGAAATATCTGGAAGGTATAGAATGTTCCAAAATGTTCCATGATTCCAATAGACCAGTCAGGATTTTTGGGAAAGTTTGTAATTTTTTACTTTTCTTTACATTATTTATTATTAATTATTAATAGGGGTGCAATTTGAAAACATCCTTGTTTTTCGACACAGCCACAGCACAATATTAAAATAGTAATATATTATGTATTACTATTTTAATACAGTGGTAAATATATTTATTTTATTTTATCAATAATTATTTATCATCTACTTGCCAACCCTAAGTACAACCAGTCGACATAATAACCACTTGTAAATTAACAAGTAGACTCGAGGATAGCGTCAACCGACCATCGCAAAATGGCTGTTCATTATAACCACGTATAAAAATGTTAAATTGCACGTTTCTCTAACATAAGAATAGGTCATTAAATATGTGAACGAGTTTAATGTCGGAAAATGTGTTTGATTTCATCTTTCTACTCGGATGACGTTTTATTTTATGCACAAATTAGGGTTTCACTGCGTCTGCGCATGAAGTGATCCGATTAAGTAAACTTTTATTTATGTGTGAAAGGAATATATGTAAGGAAAAGAGGATAAAATTTTTGTACCGCCATTTGTACACGGTGATTCAATTGATGTATTGTGTAAACTATATATTTATGTAAACTGTTATATCTGTTGTACAATAAAGTGTATTCTAATCTATTCTAAACTATTCTAGTCTATTCTATTCTATTCTATTCTATTCTATTCTATTCTATTCTATAAAATCTACATAAGTAAGCGGTTATAAGCGTCTATTGACGAAAATAGTTGTCACTTGTGTTTTACTTATATGTTGTGTCACCGTGGGAGAGCCACGCTTCGGCATGCATGCCATTTTTTTTATGGAATTGGTGGCAAACGAGGATACAAGTAACACCTTAGGCGTCACAAGTGCGTTGCTGCCCTTTGTGGGATGCGGACCTGGATGAGGTGAGGGGTTGGGGTGTGGGCCTCCGATATCCTCACCCACTCGGCGAAACACCGCTATTCCATTCATGCCGAAGGCACTCTAACGGCACTCCCATGGTATTTGACCGGCAAGCAAATAGTTTTGATGTACACTTTCTATGAAAGTCCTAACAGAATCTAATCTAAAACCGAGTAAAGCTGAGGGGTAAAGCCTAAGTTAAAATTGAAAATTCTTTATTTTCAACGATTTTTTTCTTTTTTACTGTAAGAAAATTCCAAAGTTATTATTTCTCGTGGTCCAACGTTAAGTGCCAACGGTCATCGCGACAAGTTTTAATTACGGCGCGTGCGCACTACACCTGCTGACTAGAAGCGTGCGCAACCGCAAGTATTGACATTCTATTGATTAATAGTTCTAATCATGTTCGCTCTAACGGTATTATTAGATCATGTAAAAAGTAAACTAACTATAAAAATACAACAATTTCTGAGCTACTGTGTAGCATTTATCTTTAATAACGTCATTCTGTTTTTATACCCGTTAAATGATTTTCTGTTGTACATATTTTCTCATTAATTTTTGTAGATATCGCCCTTATTAGGAATATATCCTTTTTATAGGTCTTTCCTGATAGCAAAGACCCCCGTATTATGTATGACACACATGTATCTTACATGAAAAGGACACAAAGTTCAATTAAAGTGTAGTTTTGTAATTTATTTTTATTTATGAGGCGCACATAGCCCAGTTGCACTCGGTGATTGTTTCAATTCACCGAGGGTAAGCAACAACGGCGCGGTCAGTACCTGGATGGGTGACCGCTGGTGGCATGTTACCATGAGCGTCTCCGTGATTCGGAGGTCACGTTAAGCAGCCGGTACCAGTTGTTATCAAACGATAACAGTCGTGAAGCTTAGTTGAAGGCCTTCGGGCGGTTTAAAAACGTCCAACGGCAAGATTTACGTAGCCAGAACGTATTCTTGCCAGTCTTTAACACGCACTCGGTCAGGGTGGGGATGTATGGGCGTAACCCTCTCCTGAGAGGAGACCCGAAACCAGCAGTGGGACGTTATGGTTTGTTGATGAAATGACGATGATGTAATTTATTGGCATGTCAAAGTAACTCTACTCTGCTTGATAGAAAGTATTTACTATCAGTGATAGAAAGTATTTACTATAAGAGTAGTGGTCTTCATACTCATTGCGATTGTAGACAATATAAAAATACAGCATGGTGACTCTTTTTTTTACGTGTGGAAACCCCTCGGGCCTTCACCCCACCGCGGTTTGCGGCGGGGCGGTGTGTCGGAATCGAACGGACTAAAACTTTGTGCTACTCTGCACCTGAGACGGGAAGGATCCGGGAACCGCTTTCTTACGTCATCCGGACCAGCATGGTGAGCCACTCTAAGGCGGACTATTGAGATACTTATGCATCATTAAAAATTCGGCCTGGCACTCACCAACGAAACACGACAGCACGAATGCTGTCATTTTAGGTTGGTCTTCTTAGAGAGGGTAGTACCTACCGCCCCGGACGAGTCTGCCTGTTCGTGCTGAAATCAGTGTGACTCTACAGCGTCCCATCTGGGGTTCGAACCCAGTACCGTAAAAAGAAGCGTAGTGACTGTTTAAATCACAAATTTATCATATATACTCAAGTCATCAAAATGTTAACTAAATATTGTTTTCATTATTTGAAACTAGCTGACCCAGTAAACTTCGCACCGCCATTTTTAAATAAATAAATAAAATAATTTTCGGACATTTATCACACATAACACCATCTAGTCCCAAACTAAGCTGAGCTTGTATTTTGGGTACTAGACAACTAATATAAATACATGTATACTTTTCTTTGTAAATACATACATATAAAACACCCAAACTCAAACAAATATTTGCAGATCAAAAAAATATTTGGTTCGACTCGAATCGAACCTGAGCCTCATGATTAGCAGCTACATACGCCAACCGCTAGCTCAACGAGCCATTCTTTTTTTCCTGAATATTTTTTTAATTTCAAAAATACCTTGTTGTAGTATTTATACCCGCTTCAGTTTCCTAATAATAAATAAAATAAAGAATTATGAAATTTGGTGCAGTCGATCGGAAGTTATGGGCGTACATACATTTCGACGAATCACATTTATTAATATTGGATATCTCCGAAAACGAAATTGAACAATTCTTTTCTATGAAGTTTCGTTTTCTATTAAATATTTTCATACATTAACAATTCCACCCAAAACTGTAGCTAATTTACTTCCAAATACAATTGGTTGCAACATCTTGAGACCCTCTAAGAGGGAACTCACTCTTCCCTCCTAATGACGTCATTAGCCGCGGCAAAAACCAAGGGACCACGAGATCATGACATGGTGAGGTATACTTGTATGTTTTTATGTTTAGAGAGTCAATGTTATGATATGGAATTTCGGTACATGTACAAAATGTATGCTAATATTATTCTAGGAATTAGACCTTAATACCCGGGTCGGACTACATGTTCGTATGATCTGTTAGTATTTGTTTCGGAGGTCGGTTGTTTTCTACGTGTAATATAAATAAATAAATATTTCGGACATCTAACACACAACGCCATCTTGTGCCAAACTAAGTAGAGCTTGTATTATGGGTACTACACAACTGATAAGAATACATAAATACTTTTTTTTTGTAAATACATACATATTATACATAGAAAACACCCAAACTCCGAAACAAATATTTGCAGATCACACAAACATTTCGTCCGACCCAGGATTCGAACCCGAGACCTCATGGACAGCAGTCGCATACGCTACCACTGCACCACCGAGGCAGTGATAGCGTATAGCGATATGCGACTGCTGTCCACGAATGTATGCATTTACAAAAAAATCATATATATATTTATGTCAGTTGTTTAGTACTTGTAGTACAAGCTTTGTTTAGTTTGGGACTAGATGACATTGAGTGAATGAGAATGAATCTATTATATAAAACAGAAAGTCATGTTAGTTACCCTATTTATAACTCAAGAACGGATGAACCGATTCGGCTAAAAATTGGTGGGGAGGTAGCTTAGAGACGGACATAGGATACTTTTTACATAGGATTGTCCTTCTTTTTCTTTACTCCGCGGCGTTAACCGCTGTTGTTGTTGTTGTGCCACGGGTAACATCGCCGGGCTCAGCTAGTTTTATTACAAACCTCAAGAGTTTTCTTTTGTTGGTATTAATTACTAACTTCAGAATGTTAATTATAGTTGGATAGCCTATTTATCTAGGAAAATTATTGGTTGCATAAGAACACGCCAACAGTAGACGAATTCTTTTTTGCAAAATCTTGACGTACGTAATCATGTGGTACTGCAATAATTTATTTTTATCTTTTGCACTTTCCATTCTCTCTTCTTTTCCTTATAATCTGCTTTTTTTATGTACAAACTGCCAAAATGACTCTGCCCTGCCTGATAGAAAGCATGAGCAGAATCCAAGAGTGGTGGTCACCATCCTCAATGCGAAAAACAACAATGCAGCAAGGTGACCCACACTGTACAAATTTTAGCTGCGTCAAATTTCATACTCATAATTTTCGTAAAAAGGAGAACAAGGTTTTAGCTTATTAATATATAGGTACATATATCTAATACGTAATATAGTTATTGAACTAACGTAACAAAAAAATATTCCTACGTTGAAATTACAACAATTTGTCTCTAGTATTTTGTCAAAACCACAAATATCAAATAACATCACCATCCCTAAGAACTGCCGCCAGAACATTATCACACCACAAATGACCACAGATAAAAAAACCTCGTAACGTCCACTGAAACAATCGGAAACCGGAAATGACGTTGTGTGAAAAATAGGCATCTATTGCCAACGACACCTCTGTCCAATACCCTACGAAAACATCTACAAACGAAAATATACTTTATGTTAAAGCTACACGGTTAATATTATGTCAACACACCCTTTAAGATAAAGGAAAGTTGAATAAAATTTTGGAATAATAGATTTTTCCATTTTAAATCTTATTGTGATGGAAATAGAACTGTATTGGTATTGTAGGTGAATATTTTGGCAAGAATAGATTAGGCCCTTGACAAAGTGGCTCTCTGTAAGGTCGTTTGACACCATATTGAATGGTGTGGGTATAAGAATCTGTCTATTGTGCAAATGAGGGTAGATTGGTCAAAGTGTTTATATACTTATCTAGAAATGCATTCAAGAAAACAGAACTGGCGAGCTGAACCGTGTGTAATAAATACGAACCATTCGGAGCTTCTTTTGACACTCTCATAACTCAACAACTGTTTCAAATAAACATGCCAAAATTGGTTCATATATTAAGACTGGCGAGATACATATGTCCTCTAAATTTCCTAAACACACATCAAACGGCTATATAGATACTAACGTCTGAAAATCCTGATTTTTATCAATGACTCACCTCTAGATTTAAATTCTGACCGAGTTCAAGATGACTTAGAAAATCCAAATTCGGCAAACAGATAAGTAGTCAGGTGAATACATAAGAAATAAATCAGAAATTAGATTTTGTTTATAATTTTATTATTAATTGATATTATTAGGTACACTTACTTATAGTGCCCGTAACAAAACCTGTAATGTAAAAATCAGCAATCAAATCATACCCGGTCTTTATGTTGAGTTTAAGGTGTTCACGTGAATATATAACAAGCAGAATACTGGCCTTAATTTATGAGTTTTAGTACTTAGAAGTTTGTATTCATAACTACGATTGCAGTCGATTTTCGTATTTATTACGTTACTAGCTTATGCCCGCGTACATGTCGATTATCGCGGCAACTAGTAGCCTATTTGTTATTCTGATGTTTCAGCTATATTACTGTAAAATTTCATCCAAATCCATCGAGTAGTTTTTACGTGAAAGAGTGACAAACATCCATCCATACAAACCTTCGCGTTTATAATATTAATAGGATTAACTGGGATTTCGATTATAATTTATATATTTATATATATATATAAATACCATTTTTATTCTCTATGAACCCAATTTTATCAGATAAATATACAATTTTAGTGGTTCTTGGTTCTTCTTTATCAGGCCTATTGAACTAAATGTGATTAAAAATCAAAATAACAAAAAAAAAATCAAACAAGAATCGTGGGTTACAAATAAACACCCAAAAAGTAGGAATTTCTAGACAGTTTTAGTAATAGGCTTCTCTTTAATTATCTACTAAACGCCACAGGAAAAAAGAAATATCTCCTCAAAAGAACCCGCTTCTATCCATATTCATTTAACCCAAAAAAGAGAATTATAAAGAGCGAAATGTCGAAAAAGGAAATCTTCAAAAGTCCGTCGTTCTAATCAAAATCGGGCGCGCAAGAATGTCATCGTGAAATGCCAAGTGGGCGCAGACGGGCGAATATACAAAAACCAGCACAGGTTGATACTAAGTTTGTGTAAATTTTTGAATTCCACAAAAGGCATGCAGTTTGGTGCCCGCCTTTGATGATTTTTATATTATGTTCGCTTTTGTCTTTACGCTGTTTTTGCTTTGTGTGTTGTATTAAAAGTGCATCGTGAAGTTTTCGTTTTTGAGTTTTCGGTTATGGTAAATGGTATTTCGAGATAATTTTTTTTTTAGTGCCAGTTCATTGTTTTCGGACTTATTATAGGTATTTTTACCCGACTGCGTCAAAAGGAGGGTGTGAAGGAACGGGTATCACATCCTCCATTTAAGTCAAATACTTTATTTTAGGTACACCAATTTGTTCATCAATAATACTAACGATAGTTTTCAAGTTGAAAAGGTAAGAATCAATTTAGTTCTTGGTAAGGAGGAACGGGTATGTGTCCCTCCAACACAAGAAAAAGTACTTAACAGATTTAGATGAAACTTTACAGTTATTTAGCTTATATATCAGAATAACATACTGTTTATCACCATAACTGGTATACACGCAGGCGGTTATCAGCTGGTATATTATTAATACAGAAGTAATGACGGAAGCCCAACGGCTGTCATCGCATGGCATCGACTTTCAATCGTGTGTTTTGAACCCCATTAACTACAGACATTCTCCTCCTAGCCGATTACGGCCACGGCGGCCAGTCTCAACGGAGACCAGCCAACTACGTAGGAGTTATTATAGTGCACAACTGTGTGAGCAAACACAAGTGCACTCACGGTTCCCTCTCTCTCATTATCCGATGGGACGGTAAACCGACACGATCAGGGAGAGCAGGCGCACGACCGACAGTTTTACATGCTCTCTGACACGGGGGTTCAACTTCCAAACTGCGAGCTGATATTAAGTATTTATATAATCAGAAAAACTCTAATAAATTTTTGGCCCGACTCGAAATTTGAACCCTAGAGCTCTTGATTGGCAGTCGCATACTTCAACCGCTAGACCAACTAGAAGAGCTGAATACAACAGTAGGTAATTGTCACAAATTGACATGGTAGGATTAGATAATTGACATGCCGTATTTGAAATGTCAAATATAAACTGTCAAAGTAAAAGCAATGGAAGAACACAAGCTAAAATTAAAAAAACTAATGATGCAAAGGCATTACTAGGCTGACATAGTGTGGGTCACATATGCTACATTGATGCATTCTCTACATTCAAAATAAGTATGGTGACCACCACTCCTTGATTCTACTTATGCTTTCCACCATACTTCAACCGCTAGACCAACAAAACATACTCTTAATCATTTTCATGAAGTCATATATGACCATAATTATCAGTCATTACCTAGGTTTTATCCTTCCTAAATCTCTTCGAATTCTCGTGACCGACAGCTGACGTTAACCCTACTTGGGATTGTTATCATATTTAGTTAGTTCAAGAATAAATCGGGAAATCTGAGGTCTGATACATTACAAGTTTTAGATTAGGCCGCTGGCCTGATACTGAAGTGGCTCAAAGAGCTCATACCTTGTTGGATAGGAAAACTCAACCGACATGATCCACCTGATCACTGTTGTCTAAAAGAATTCTGACTATTATAACTCAGTCATATTCAGTCTAGTCCTATACACTGATAGGAAATTTCTTCAAACATATTAGCATACGATGTCTTATGCATGAGCAATCACATATTCACTAAAATATTACAATAAAAAATTAAAACATATGATAACGAAATAGTACAAGAGCCGGCGAAGATCGACTTACACCTATTTGATAATCAGATGAAACTTTTTTTTAATTGTATTAATTAACTAGTTTATGCCCGTGGCTCCACCCGCGTATATGTCGGTTATTGCGGTAAATAGAAGCCTGTATGTTATTCTGATGTATAAGCTATATTAATCCGTCGAGTAATTTTTACGTGAAAGAGTAACAAACATGCATACAAACTTTCGTGTTTATAATATTAGTAGGATCAACACATCTATGATGGTATGCCTGTCACAAAACTGTCATGGCTATTTTCAAAACTAAACAAATTCTTTACACATTTTTTTATCCCTTTCGCTCTGCTGATAACCAACTAAATTTGGTCCCAAATGCTAATTTTCTATATAGAGAATATGCCTAAGTAGGCATGCTTACTTATATCTAGATAGCTTCCTGGCAACAGGTATGAACAAGTAAATCAATATAGGTAAATAGACTGAGCTAATAACTAATCTAAATTGGTAGCAAAATAAGGCTTATTTAATAAGTAATCTTGGCAGGTCTGAGAAAAAAAATAATCAATAAAAAATATTTAAAAAATGGTCTTGACTACTTTGCGATAGGGAAACTATCATAGGGTTCTTCATTAATTAATAATATTTTTTTTAAATGTGTCAAATCTGGTTTTGTCAGATGGGTGTAAGTCGATCTTCACCGGCTCTTAGACTATACGGAAAATTAGTATGCCGATGTAGCGATTTATACCTATGAAAATTATCTTTGAATCATTCGTGATTTTATGAGACCTAAAATAATTTTAACACAATTAAAACAAAATCTAATTTAATTTCGATTAGTTCCCTTCTATAATATGTACGAAACATCAAAGATGAGTTGCCTGGCTAAGCGACGGTTGGCAAAAAACACTAAAATAGAGAATTAATTGCAAGTTATACAGGACGCTGCTACCGAGTACCGACAGCATAAATGTTTTACGATAAAACTATTAAATCGTTTATTTAAATATGAAGTAACTTATTTTGATCTATGGCTTATTTTGATCGAATTATTTTGATCTATGGCTTATTTTGTTCGAATTAAGTGGCGTGTAATTGGAGAGGTCTATGTCCAGCAGTGGAGTGCGATAGGCTGATGGTGATTATGAACTTATTTTGAAAGAAAAGATGTTCTTGAAATGATTTTGATTGAAAAGAAATTTAATGTTTTTATTTTTATAAAATGATTAGAATATTAACTATAATTTCAGCTTTTTTTTTCAAAAACATATTAAATATTTTTAGTAGGTGTATGACAATTGTTCAGAAATCAGCGTAGTTAATATATTCTGATTGCTATTAAATTATCTGACGTTCCGACCAACTTACAGTGACAGGCAACTTGTGTATTTTGAAAAGCTTTAATACGTGCATTTTTCTCGTGGAAATTAATCATTAAAAATGTCTTTCATATAAACAAAATTGGTTTATTGCAGTTCTCAATAATTGTTTCACAAACAAAAGAAGTACACCACTTATTTAGTAATTATATCGAGATAATAAAACAAAAAACAGAAGTAACAAATTAAATAATATTAGCAACAATTAAACCGATATTTTTGCTGACGGTACTGCAGTTGACGAATTGAATTTTGATGAGTTACAGCCGGCGTCGGTATCTCATTATCATTTCACCATAGCACTGCAGAATATGACCAATATATGTGATGCATTCAGAAATACAAGTCGAAACAAGATTCGTAAAAAACTGTAAATCTGTATGTATTGTTGGCCTTTGGCCGTTGATCCAAGTGTGGACTATTAAAGGCTCTTGATGAATACGTATATATGGTGTACGATAATTTATTTTTTAATAGTAATTCTTTCTGTATAAATACTCTCAAAAGCAATACTACGCTCCCTACCCTCCTAAACAACTAATAACCCTTTCATATCAATACAAAAAATAGTATATATAAATATACCTTTACATAATTATAGTTGTAAGTGAGTCTGTAGTAAAAAATATAACTCAACATTTTCCTTCTACATATGTATGTGGAAAATCGACTTGCGTGAAAACCGGAGTCAAACAACGCTTGGGCTGTGTTTTACCGAGAGAGTGAGGATAGCGCAGGTCCGTACCCCAATCTTTTGACGCCCCTGATACTGCAGGTGTCCATAGACGGTGGTAGTCGAGGGGTAGGGGTACGGACCATCATATAAGTGCTCTCACTCGTGTCGAGCCAGTCCATTCATACCGTAGCGTGGCTCTCCAAGGAATAATACTTTTTCTTGATTTTTAAAATTGATGTAGCCTGTCATAGAGTAGCGCCTAAACGGCTGTACTTATTTTAATAAGTACAGCAGTTTAGGCGCTATGGTTGAACATACATCGACTGCCAAAACTGTTACCCTTCCGTTTCTCTTCGCCTTAGTTGGTTGATATTTGTATAATTTATTTTTTATTGTACTACGCTTTTACCTGCATAGTGTCAATATAAGCACGTTTGATATGAGCCGGCCGACATATGAATCGAGAATCGTTTCATATCGCCACCATCTTCGCTGACACTACAGCAAAGACTGCTTTAATGTAGAAACAGTGCCTTTTTCCCCGGGACATTTCTTTTAAAATACTTTGTGGGATTTTGTTCTTAGATTTTAGGAACTAAGATGAAAGCTAAATTAAATAGGAAAGGAGGTATTTTGTTACACATGATAATTTAGATTTGTGGGAATTTCTTATGTATGTGTCAAAATGACTTACTCAGCCTGATGGAAAGCATAAGCCGACAACGCAACAATGCAGTGGTGACCCACATTATGGCGGCACCCGGTCTCGCACTTACTAACGAAACCCACCAATTAAGAATCAATGTCTCTTCATGGAAAATTTCATTCATATTAAAGTTTAGCAGTAAAAGTATTATAGGCAAACAGAGTCACTTTCGCATTTATAATATCAAGTATGGAGTTTGGATTAATAATTGAATAAAAATGTATAGCTACACATTATTTGCAAAATAAATGTGGCGCTCATAGCCTAGTTGCACTCGGTGATTGGAAACAATCACCGAGGGTAAGCAATGACGGCGCGGTCAGTACCTAGATGGGTGACCCCTGGTGGCATGTTACCATGAGCATCTCCGTGATTCGGAGGTCACGTTAAGCAGTCAGTCCCAGTTGTTATCACAGGATAACAGTCGCGAAGCTTAGTTGGAGGCCTTTGGGCGGCTTAAAAACATCCAACGGCAAGATTGCGTAGCCTCAACGTAGTCTTGCCAGTCCCCAACCTGCACTAGACCAGCGTGGGGACGTATGGCCTTAACCCTCTCCTGAAAGGAGACCTGAGCCTAGCAGTGGAACATTACGGGTTGTTGATTGATTGACACATTTTTTGTGATCGTATCAGTAACATAACATAATACCAAATTATTCTATAGAAAATACGAAAAATAGTAATAAAACTCCTAAATTATATTAAAATATATGAATCTATACTAATTTTCATTATCTGGAAAGCTTGTTTGTTTGGTTGTACCCGAGAATGTTAAGTAAACTACTAACCTGTGGACACATTTTGCAGTGATACTTCCTCGCGTGGGCATGCAGCGGCTGCAGCTTCGTAGGTCCTTTGCCCAACGGCTGGGGAACCACAAGTAGTCCACTCCCAGCATTTGTGCCACCCACAGGTGAGGATGACGATGAACCTGGAAGAAGAATTGAACAATGATGGGGATTCAGTGACTTGATTATATACCTAATATGCTACATTTATTTCCTTTTGTAGATGGGATAGATAGGTACCGTGGGAAAGCCACACTTGGCGATGAATGAGCCGGCTTGTGCAGCACTTGCGCTGTGTTTCACCGAGTGAGTGAGGATACCGGAGGCCCGTAAACCCAACGCCTTCCCCCATCCACCTCCCCATCCCTCTAAGGCAATAGAGGATGAAACCTTTTATTCCTGTGATGGATTTAGAGCTGCGCTGTTTATTGGAAATCATCTACTACTGTGCGAGCGAAGCTGCAAGCAAAAGCTTCTTATTTTTTATAAAGGCGGCTTCTGAATTTGGAACAAATCCTGCGTCACGAGAAACTTTAAAAACATACATGAAACGGTCACCAAAAACACCCAGACTCAGAACGACAATTTGTGGATCTCACATAGTGTTGTTCCATGTGTAATTTGATACCACAACATTCACCGTAGTACTAGGGACCGCTCAAACCACTGTCCTATCCTTGCAATCATATTGCATTGAATATGAATTTACATTACAAGATAAACTTAGTAAGCTGCTATAAATATTAATAAAACATATTTTAATATTGATATGTTTTCATACTAACCTGATCGACCAGGACCCAATCCAGCACCATAAAGCATCTGGCTCATAGACTGGTGGTGGCTAAGACGATCATCAGCTTTCTGGTGACCTCCGATTGACCCATCACCCGTGCTCATCTTGGCCTGAAAGATAAGACAGTGTTATTAATTTTTGAGACATTCATTTATTTTACCAGTAATACTATTAAGTTGACTAGTCTGTTTCATAAAAAAGGGATGCAGGCAAACAAAGGGTGCAGTTCCGATAGCATCAAAAAGACTAGCCCGCAACCTGATTAGACTGAAAAGGGATAATAAATAAATAAATATTTCCGACATCTAACACACAACGCCATCTAGTCCCAAACTAAGCTGAGCTGTATTATGGGTACTAGACAACTGATATAATACTTCTATACTTTTTTTTTGTAAATACATACATATCATACATAGAAAACACCCAAACTCCGAAACAAATATTTGCAGATCATACAAACATTTGATCCAACCCGGGAATCGAACCCGAGACCTTAGGAACAGCAGTCGCATACGCTACCGCTAGGCTACCGAGGCAGTCAAATGATCTCAGGAAGGTCATAGGTGTCCTGATTGGGCATTGTCTCCTAAAACAGCGCCTATTTACTATAGGCGCAACCGACAGCCCTGTGTGCATGGGACGCATGGAGGCAGAAGAAACGCCGTAGCATGTTCTCAAAGAATGTAGAAATGTGGCAGACTCCTCCAATCGATCCCGGAATCATGTAGTGACCTGAAAAAGGTGCTGTGCTTCTGGGATGATGTGGGATGGCTGGAGCAAGAAGATGACAAACCTACGCATAAGAGGCTAAGTGCGCAAACAGCTCTGAAAAATAAAACAAATATCTGTTTTATTTAATTTCACAACATTTTTATGTTGTGAAATTATTTCGAATATAAGGCGGACAGCTCGTCCTTATCATTTAGAACCTTGCTTGCTGCCTTAGTGATCAAATCTCATGATGAAGATCTTCTTCGATAGTGTTCCTATAACCTTTATAGTAAAACCTCCACTAAAAACACACACACACACACACACAAAGCTCAAAAACTTATATCAAGTAAAGACATCAAAGTTCTTCGAATTCTGACAAAGTAAGTTATACCAACATTCTCGAAGATAACGTACATATAATAATATTCCCCGTATTGATAATATTAACAGCCTAATTAAACGTTATACAATGCGTTTAATAAGGCTATATATATATATACGTATTAAATAAAAAAAAGTATTTTTCTAATTCACTTCGAATTAAGACCCTCATTTTTTCCTTCTACATCCAACATTATAATTATTTTTAAATTCTAGATCAATCAGATGTATCGACCCTACAGCTTTTAACCCTTAAATAAAATATCAGCGAATATTGAAATAATATCCAAATAAACTCAGTGAAAAATGCATAACACTACAAAGCAGTCAAAAAAATCTAGAAATAAACTTATAACTAAATGGATAAGATATTAACAAATATCACATGCAATAAATTATCTAAACTAAGTGTAAATAGATAATTTACGACTTCCCACAAATCAGAAGTAAGTTGCTTTCATAAATAACAGAAGGGACGGCGGTCAGTCCGAGACGACAATGAGTCACGGTTGTGGTCAAATAAATCATATCTTACATTACACATAGACCTTTAAAACGTCCAACTTTTGCTTGTGTTTGGATATTTTATCTGAAAGTTTAAACTGTTGTCTAACTTTTCTATATGAAGTTCCTGTAATTTTTATTTTTGGTTGAAAGTGGCGTATAGAAAGTGATTTTAAATCTAAATATATATATATATATATATATATGACGGTATTCGTACTGTATTCCAGCTGCGAGAGACGGCGACTAGATGGCGCTAGTGGAACGTGCACCGGACGCACCATTTAAAAATTATCTGGTCGATTTCATTTTATATCGATTATTTGGCTCAAAACACTTGGATTCAAACTAGTAAAATATTGTGACGTTACCCCGTCCCTAAGCGACCGCCTTTATAACGAGCTGCGCTGTTGAGACGGCACGCATTTCGAACGATTGCGTCCTGGTGCACGGACCACTGTCTCTCTACAGTCAGTACTGCACGGTTATTGGATGTGGAACGTTATCTCTGATAATTATTACTATCTTTATTGCGGTGGGTACGTGGACCACTGTCCCTGACAGTCAGTACTGACCTATGTGACCGCCGTCATTGAAATGGTAAGATATTTAACTAATTCTACACCTTTGTTAATTTCCTAGGTTTAGGATATTCTGATTTATTTGAGTTATTGAAATAAATTCTGTATATTGCCATATCTAACTTTTACTTCTAATGTTTGAGCCTAACCCGACTTATATGTATTTAAAATTAGCGATATGCCGCCAGTGTCAGGCACGTCAACCTTAAAACTTATATCAGTTCAACTGAATACTTGAACTGAAAGTGAAAGGCTAGCAGCTGAAACTGAATACTTGGAACAACGTATATAAGTTATAATGAAAATATATTTATTACAATGATATTTAAAGAAAGATAGGTTATTTTCATACTGAACGGCGTCCGATTATTGTTGCAGTATGACAAGACGTACTTATTGATTATTAATAATATTATTTTTATTTATATTTTTATTAATATTATTACTAAACGTTTAATTCACAAGCTTCTATTAACCGATTAAATTAAGCTACGATAGTATTTTTTATTTCATTTATTAAAGAGAGTATTTCATCTACATGATTGTTTAGTTTCGGGGTAGTAGTTTTCTCGTGTCGGTAGACCTCGCTCTTCTGTGATTATTTATTATTAAGTATGTAGATGGGTACAGAAAAGTTTTATTATTTAAAAAAGACAGATACCAGCCCAGCGAGGCTTGGCTTAAGACTGGCTCTATCCCTTTTCTTCCGAGGTTGTCAAGTGTAAAGAAAAATATCAACTACGTTATTTTCAAACACCACGAATGATGTACACCATTCTAAGCGTTCGTGTATCTCACTATTTGATAACTTTTATTTAGATCTTCACTTCGTTTGAGTTACACTGCAAGGGTTGCAAAAACTGTCCATGACAATCTTTAACGGGTTAAGTATTTATAAAGAGCTGATTACAATCAGTTTTTTTTTAATATTGTATTATCTACGATAAATATTGTCCTTTTTTAAAGAGAACAAAATCCTAGTTCGGTCTTATCAACTCTATAACTCTCCTAAAATTAACCCTGCAAATGTCACGGGTCATACTATAACTAATATTTTAACTAACTAAGAGGTCGAACGGTCATAACTCAGGGCAACCGGCGGGACAAATCATCCGTTACTAATGAACCCGTTGTCCGGAGCGTGTTTAAGTAATTTGTTTCATTTTGCACCCGAGATATAAACGGGTTTTGTTAATATAATGGCTTCTTAACATTAACTTGAGGTATTAATAAAAATTATACCAAAATCTGCCATTTGAAGTAAAGGATTGGTGAGAATTTGGTAGACGCAAAGTGTTATAATTTTTTTTCTTTTTCTTTTATTCTTTATGTACATATAATAATTCCAATGAGATGACCAATCACACCATACTCTATTTGTCCAACTCTTTGTTAGAGTGATGTAGAAATAGGTCAATAAAAATATCAATGGCTATTAAAAAAGAAAACATTGAAAAGTTTGGTACGAAACAAAGTGACAAAAACATGCGTATTTAAAAATATATGTATGGGATAGAGAGCAAACTAGCAGAAGTATCGCCTGATAGTAAGCGATTATCACCGCCAATGGACACCCGCAACACTAGAGGCGTGTCAAGTGCGTAACCAGCAATTCTATCATAGAAGAGCCACGCTCCAACATGAATAGGCCGGCTTGACCGGAGTGATACCATGGCCTCACAGAAAACCGGAAATAGCGCTTGTATTTAAGTGCTCTGCGAGTTGATGAAAATACCGGAGGCCCATAACCCAATCCCTTCCCCATCCCCCACCTCACCCCTTAAAGGCCGGAAACCCACTTGTGACGCCTTACACGTTATTTCTTCATTTAATAATTCGATAATAAAGAGCATCATGTGATATCTACTAACTTAACTAGACATGTACAATTATTAGGAACGTATAATTGTGTTTTAACTCGATATAAATCTGTAAATAATTTTGAGATAAGTTTTTGTTTACTTGCAGTGGAGAGCTAGATAACTTAGGTTTTATTTTCTAGCCAAACAATAAACTTTTAGTCAAACTTTAATAATAATAATAATAATAATAGTTTATTGCATAAATTTAACTATACAACAAGAAAGTAACACGGCTATTCCATTTACAATAATAAATTATATAACAAGTATGGCAAAGAATTATATAAGATCCCTGATCCTCAAACTAGGATTTCCTGTATTTTGAGAAGCAGTGGTTCCGCTTTGACCGATGCAACTTTATTCTTAGTTTTATAGATATCACCCGTACCGAATGTTGTATATCATTGGCCTGTACTCAAACACATATCGCTAGGTATATTTATTTATAGAATAGAGTTAAACAGTCGCCAATGTGTGTACGTTTTAATACACCTGTGTCTATTACTTTTGAGGTAAAGCCATCAGTGTTTAATACTATACAATATTTCATAGTATTTATTACATCATACAGTAATTTTTAGCCATTACTATTTTTTAATTTACATATATTTAGTCCCTATCGCAGTAATGTAAAGTGAAATTTTGTACATTTTCCAATCTAAAACTACTGTACCAAAACTAACAAACATAAATCATCTACTATCCAGAGGTATTCGTTGTGAATTAATTTAGTTCAGATAACGCCCTCTGGTGGCGGAATGGGAAATTTAATTTTAGTATTAATCGTGCCC
Organism: Hyphantria cunea; assembly: GCA_003709505.1. Taxonomy (NCBI): domain Eukaryota; kingdom Metazoa; phylum Arthropoda; class Insecta; order Lepidoptera; family Erebidae; genus Hyphantria; species Hyphantria cunea. Next base: position 698,172 of record PKRV01000501.1, read on the forward strand.
GCAGTGGAGGGTTGAATTGTTGCACTATAACTATGTGGGGATGTAATTAATATTTGTGACCCATACCCCTTATTCATAATTACGTTGATCGGGTTAAAAGCTTAAATTAAATTATTATTGAAGTATCGATTGGCGATAATCAGTATCCCTACTGGTAACCGTCAATAGGTCGGTAAAAAACGTCAGGTGGTAACCAGTAGGGAGGATGGGACTTTAGCAGATCGGTTTCATGATAGCAAGTGACGCAGGCAACTTAAGAAGGATAAACACTTACTGATGCATTACAATCTAATTTTACCACCCTCGTGTGTCTGATCATGGAAAAAATTATTTAATGTTACCTTTACGTGACTCTGAATAAAAGTCTTGCGTTTAAGCACACTGACTGGATAGGAAATACAGTGATCCTATACGGACTCATTTCAAGCCTTGAGGTAAAATGTTTTATGAATATTACCTCAACATTAACTTTTAAAAGAGCCATTTAAAGTATAAGGTCTTAAGATCATAGTCATCCATAGTAAGCTGGCGTCCCATTCCAGTTATATTAGAGGATTAGGTTCTAGTAACTTAACACATGGGATACAGGCTTCTACTTAGGCCCAAAATTGTCAATTAATACAACCACAAAGTTTTTCTTTCTTTTATACTTGTACGGTACTTTAACTGTGACATTGTAAAGGTCACATTAATTCATTTCCTCCAAAGTAATCGAAAAATACTCTCATCATAAATACGTATTATGTAAATTAACATTATTTATGTAAACATAAATTTAAAGTGCACATCGCAAGCCATAAAACATCCATCATAAATATGCATTTCCAAATAACCCATTGCAAAATACGATCTACAAAGTAAATAGGTCAAAATATTCTTTAAAAGTTTAATGCATCGCTATAAAAAGCAGCGAGATAGACCAAAGTTACGTTGAGATAAAAATATTTAGTACAACGCCATCTATCGATGGGAAATGGCGACTTTCGACGTAAACTGCTTCGGGTGACAAACAACTAATGTATTTTTTTACCCACTTCACTGATTTAGAATTAAATGTAGTAACTAATGCTTTTTACTTAAATAATGGGTTACTATTTTTAAAATTAGTAAACTTATCAGAAATTTTATTTGAGGTTTTAAAGCAACATTAAATTTACCACTAGAATGTTAGTTAGATTTTTTGATGTTAAATCAGCATATTCTATATTATTTTCTTTTTTTAAAATATTTTTATGCAATCATAGCCACAGTTTATTTATTAATAATATTAAAAGAACTTTGAGTCTAATAAAGTATTAATATACTGACTGTCGTTTTTGTTGCTGTCAATTTTTGAATTCAATAAAGCTTAAATTCATGTATTTTCCCATGAGCTAGGTCCTCTAAAAATCGAATAAGGATGTTGGTTGTTAAGGTCAACCACACGATACTTCGTATTCCCAAAACAACTCCACAATTATGATTAGCAGAAGCGCCCAAAGGCGATATCAAAATAACGAATGTGGGCGTGCCACTGTCGTGGACAGTTGCAAATGAAGATCTTTTGTCATAGCACCCGAGCAGCGTAGGGACACCAGCCCTTACGAATACTTATGGTAATATCCACATCTGCCCTTCCATGTTAGGACAGACCTCACTTAAATTTTTCCTTTTTTTTATCTTTCTTTTGAGAAATATATGTTGTCAGGTATTTTAGGGTTAAAATTCATAAATATTACCCCACACACACATATAACTGCCTCATTGGTCTAGCGGATGTATGCGACTGCCAATCAAGAGGTCTCGGGTTCGAATTCCGAGTCAGGCCAAAAGTGTTGTTTTGTTTTTCTGATTATAGAAATAGAGTTTGGACGTTGAGGTCTGAACCCCCGTGCCTCGGAGAGCTTGTAAAGCTGTCGGTCCTGCGCCTGATGTCGTGTCGGTTAACCGTTCCATCTGATTAGATATATACATAGATTTGAGAGGGAACAGAGAGTGCACCTGTGTTTGCGCACACACAAGTGTACTATAATATCTCCTGCGTAGTTGGCAGGTCTCCGTTGAGACAGCCATGGCCGATTCGGCTAGAAGAACATCATCATCGTCGTTACCACACTCTTCCTAAAATGTAACTTTTCTGTAACTTTGTCCTATATATATAATCTGCGAAATAATGTTATTGTTAACAAAATTATTTATCTAAAACTATTGTAAGATCGCAGATTCGTATTTCATAGACCATGGGCTTCAGAAACATTGAAATTACATGCAATCTCCGATATTATATACAGTACCTAGATGGGCAAGCTATGATCTGTATTTTCATGTGTAATTTTTTAAAAATGAATGCTAGCTAGATAACTTTTATCGCCTCCGAAACTCCCTGCATACTCAATTTCATAAACCGTTGGAGCAGTTTCCGAGATTCAAATTAAATATATATATACCTACAAGAATTACTCGTTTAAAGTAATTACATATTTTATATAAAAATCTACATCATGCCCATATCAATTATTCAACAAAGATACAGAATAAGAAGTAGAATAATTTTCGACCGTGGGAGAGCCATGCTTCGGCATGCATGGGCCGGCTCGACCGGAGTGATACCACGGCCTCACAGAAAACCGGCGTGAAACAGTGCCTGCGCTGTGTTTCACCGAGTGATTGAGGATACCGGAGGCCCATAATCCAACCCTTCCCCTCACCACCCTCCCCATCCCCCAAAGCCGGCTACGCACTTGTGACGCCTCTGGTGTCCACGGGCGGCGGTAATCGCTTACCATCAGGCGATACGTCTGCTCGTTTCCACCCTATTCCATAAAATAAAGAAGAAAATTCAGTTCAGCGATTTTTTAAATTACACAAGAAAATCTCTAATTGAGGGGAACTCCAAGCGGTTACACTTAAAGAGGTACATATGTAATTAAAAATATACAACATTGAGGCTTCTTGGATCCTATAGATATAATAAAAGCTTTTAACAGTCCACTGTTGTACATAGGTCTGTCGAAGCAAGGAGGTTTTGCCTACTATGCCATGCTGGGCAAATGGGTTGGTACAGGGTTGGTTTCAAGATTTTCTTCCCTGTTATCATATGTACTTAGCTCCTGGTCGGTTTTTACGACATCCATGGGGTGAACAGAGGTGATAACACTTTGTAATCCTCTACTTAGAGTACATCTACACGACACGACCCAAAAAAGCCTTTCGAAGGAAGATCCGTCTGTGCAAACTTTTTTTTTCTTTTAATTTTACTGCACTTTTGGTCTTGTGGTTTAAGGACATATAGTCCTATTTTCAAATCCCACGTGGGACAACACTGTGGTGTGTTCCGCAAATTGTTGTCCTGAGTCTAAGTGCACATAGCAACTGCGAGAGTAGTTTTTAATTAGAAAGTGGTGTGATTGTGCATTATTTTCTACGGTATGTATTTTAACTCTATTACACATATTGTACTGCTGTTTATTCAATTCTATAGAATTCAAAATCATTTATTCAATTAAGACACCAAGTGACATTTATGAACGTTAAATTAAGCTACAGATAAAAATCATAGATCGACACAAACAGACGCCCGATGTACTGTATTGTCAAAGTGAATTAGATGAAAACACCAAAATCTACTGCCTGCCTGTGTCGATCCATAACTTCCAGTTTCCAAAATGCGTAGGGCCTTATGAGAAGAATACTGGCAAAGAAACTCGTGGCCACTCTTTTTGAAAGAAGCTCGTGGTCACTCTTTTTGAAAGAAACTCGTGGCCACACTTTTTGAAAGAAACTCGTGGTCACTCTTTTTGAAAGAAGCTCGTGGTCACTCTTTTTAAAAGAAACTCGTGGCCACTCTTTTTAAAAGAAACTCGTGGCCATTCTTGTTTTAAGTACAATAGTATTAGTATTACGATAGTATTATTATTTCAAATACGATAAAAAAAAACTACTTGAAACTAATAAAATCGAAAATAAATTCTACATCTCTACTGTGGTACTGGACTACGCCATGAATCTCACCTCGTAGCCTTGTTTGATGGCCATGGTGCCCCGTGGTCGAGACCACGCGGCGTATTCCAGGCCATTTTTCTCTTGGCAATGCTGTTGGACAAAAGTTGGATTTATTTAATAGTAATAACATTTCAGGCATCACAAACACAACATCTAGTTGCACACTAAGTAGGTTTGTATTAAACCACTGATATAAATATGATACGTAGAAAAAACCCAGACTCCTAATCAAATATTTACAGGTCATACAAACATTTGCACCGACCCGGGAATCGATCCCGAGACTTCAAGCACAGCAATCGTATATCCTATCGATTCAGCTGTTATGGGTATAAGAGTACAAGATTCACATACATACTTGACTTGAAGTTTTTGACTGAATTTTACAACACCATTTAACATAATAAGTATCGTATACTGAAATGTAACAAAACAATTTAAACAACTGAAACCTTATTACGAAAAAAATAATAAAATGTATAGAGCCAATATCACCCGGCCCGTTATTACGAATCTATTGACACCTCATTTATTTAAATCGGTACAGTATTTTCGGCGCTGCGGTGGAACATATAAACATTCATGGACTGCCAAAATTATTACCATTTCTATTGGCTTTGCCTTAGCCTACATTATTTTCGAAAATTTCAAATTATGTGAGTGAAATGGAGGGTGAAACCTAGTATGACATTGGGAATATAATTATGGACAGTAAATCCATACTTCCAACTAATATTATAAATGTGAAAGTTTATGAGCATATTTGTTACTCTTTCACGCAAAAAGTACTGAACGGATTTGGGTGAAACTTTTCAGTAATATAGCTGATACATCAGAATAACACATAGGCTACTATTTGCCGCGATAACCGACATATACGCGGGCGGAGCTGCGGGTATAAACTAGTACATTATAAATGAGAAATTAACTCTGTCTATCTTGCTTTCACGGCCAAACCGCTGCACCGATTTCAATGAAATTTGGCATTGAGATACTTTGATTCTTGAGAAAGAACATAGGCTGCTCTTTTCTGCGATAACCGATGAACAAGATAAGCCATATTATGTGGTTTATTTGAAGATATATTTTATTGTTAGTTGTTGCGAAGATGTTGATGCCATAATCCCAAGGCTATTACAGCCATTCTCCATTGCCAGGTAATAAAAGGCTATAATAAACTTAAAATAACAATACCCATATTTTTCCTTTATAGTAGATACCTTCAACGACGTACATACAGACATACATTCTGTATATATGTCTAGAAAACGATTTTTATATCCCTGACCCAGCCAACATATAAAATGTTAGTCCTAAACTGATTGTGTGTCTCTTTCTTTCAAGGTAGGTGTGAAGAAGAAAACGAACACACGTGTGACGTCGGCCAAGACTTATATCTATGTATGTGCAGGGAAATGGTTAGTGCTGTGGAGACGAGTTGTGTAAATATTTTTTTGGAATAGAAAAAAATGGAACGTTTAAAAGTATGTTGTTGATAATATGTAATTACAATTGCTTTGTTTATATAATGATAGTGGTATACATATGTTGCCTGGAATCAAAAATGCTGGCGATGTTATCAAGTGGGTTTTATAACGGAAGAAATGTATTTCGAAAAGATTCAAAAATACGCTGTAAAGAAGACGTGAGTAACACAAAGAACCTACTGCCGTTAGAAATGGAATACGTTCAAAAGGATCTACACTGTTTTTTTGGGACCAATAACTCAAAAAAACTGAAATAGAGGAAGAGCAAAGTTCAATGTTTATGAGTATACATTTAGTAATAATTATGTATATATATAAAATTTCCAATGATAAAACACTAAAAGAAATATAACAAAGTCCTTTAAGTATAGTTACAACTTTACTAAATATTATTACTTGCTAACAAAAAATATAGTAAGAAACCTTCTCCACATCGCTCCTATTCCTGAGAAAAGCCCGCGACACAAGTATTTTTCTTAGCCTCACATGTATGAGTCGCACACATAGACACGTACTCATATATGTGTGTGCGTGAGTGTGTGTGTGTTTATGAGTGTATGTGTATGTCTAAGCGAGTGTGTGTGCGCGCCTTGGGTAGTAAAATATTATGCTGTCGGGCTTGAAATAACATTGTATAGATAATCAATAACAGCAGAATTGTATGTTAGGACCTAGCTTTCAGGGCGTTACAACTATAGCAATACTACCCTAGATTTTGACAAGTATTAGACAGGTCATTGACAGGATCTTTGGTGATTACTCAGCAGATTTCTGTTCCAATTGGAATTACTTAAAAATTAATGCAGTACAGTTTTTTTGGGGGGAATAAATGTACTAAGATTGAGAGATTAGTAACTGTAGATGGGTAATAACACACCAAGTCAACCATGTCTTTGTTTACCACATTAAGGGTTTAATAGTAAAGATAAGTAATGTAAATAACGCAGATACTTGAAATAGGGCCAAATTTATGAGCATTTAAATTACAAGAATGTCGAGACTGTTGGGAAGTCTAGAAGCCACGCTTTGGCACGAATGGGCCGGCTCGATCGGAGTGATACCAAGGCCTCACAGAAAATAGGTGTGTGTTTCACCGAGTGAGAGAGGATACCGGAAGCTCATACCCCATCTCCCCATCCCCCAACGGTCAGAAACGCACTTGTGACGCCTCTTGTGTTTTTGTGTGTTTTTTACTATTCAACTAGTTCAAGCTTCGAATTTAGTTCGGCCTCAGGGTTGCAAAGATCTAAAAAAACTGATATTGAGGAAACCGGTTCAACTAATAGCTACTTTAAATAATCTTTACAATGCTAAAGGCTTGAAAGGTTATGTTGCCACTGAGAAAAATATTTTAAAATGTAAATACAGTGGCAACACACCCTCTTTTTATAAGTAATTCCTATATGTATGTATTGATCAAAACTGAACCACAAAGACCTCGCAGGGTCTATCTGGATAGCAGTGAGCCGCTCACGGACTTACTCCATGCAACACATAATGTTATTTAGTAGTAATATATTCATTTATTTTTTATTTAAAATCTTTATGCACTACAATTGTACATCGGCGGACTTAATGCCCAGGGTATTCTCTTCCAGCCAACCTTCGGGTGATGTAGATATTTTGTAAGGTAAGTAAGCACAGAGGTTACATACTTATAAGACATATAGGTACAATTCACAATATATTTAATCATATAACATACACATATAAATATATATAATAGATTAACATATACATAAATATTCAAATTCAAATTCAAAATCATTTATTCAATTAAGTGTATACAAAGTGACATTTATGAACGTTAAATTAAGCTACAGATAAAAATCATAGATCGACACAAACAGACGCCAGATGTACTGTAATGTCAAAGTGAATTAGGTGAAAACACCTAAATCCACTGCCTGCTTGTGTCGATCCATAACTTCCAGTTTCCAAAATGCGTAGGGCCTTATGAGAAGAATACTAGAAAAGAAACTCATGGACACTCTTTTTAAAAGTCAGATTTTTAGGTACAATAGTATTAGTATAACATGAATGGTTAACTGTGGTCAAGCTGAATTTTGTTACATTAAATGCTTCAAAAGCTAACGTACTACTATGAAACCCTGTAACGTGAGGTATGTAATGTATTAGATTGTTCTGCGAGTCTATTTAGAAGTGTTTGTAGTATAGTGGTTTATTATTTTATAATGGAAGGCGTGTATTTCTTGCTTTACACACAAGGATTGTATATCCTTTGACATTGTATTTAGTAGAGTATAAAATATTCTTTCACCGTTTCATTTCTTGTTTCTTTATATGTATAATTTTCCAAATGTTATTTGGTCTGGTCCATTCAATCAACACTTCATGTTTACAGTTAAATGATAGTCTGTTAAATTTATATCTCTCGAAAACATTCATTAAATTACATAATGTAGGAAATATACATGCCAAATACATACTCGTCGAATTTGGACAATCTATACAAATAAATAATATTTAAGTGTCTATTTGTAAGTTAAAGTTAACAGCTTTTCACTTAATGCGTCTTGAAGTATATACGGTAAGTAATTTAATTAAAAAAACAATTTTGAAAATTTTTGGTTTTTTAAATCTATCTGCGTGTGGGGGTTAATCTCTGGAACGGCTGGACGAGATCAGATAGCTGAGGCAATAAGGAGTGACTTGGACTTACCTTTATTTTAAATTATACAATTTCCCCGTTTTTGTTTTTAAATATTTTTCTTTAATGCTCTGTGAATGTGCCAAATAAAGTATTTATCTTTCTATTGCAGTGTTTTGCAAATAAGTTTTATTCCCGTTTAAGGTATAACTAATTTAGATTTTCTTTTAGAGATTACAAGCTTAGTTGGAAGCCTTTGGGCGGCCTAAAAACATCAAACGGCAAAACTACGTAGCCACAACGTTGTCTTGCCAGTTCCCGAGCACTAGGCCGGCTTGGGGACATATGGACTTAATAACCCTCTCCTGAGAGGAGACCCGAGCTCAGCAGTGGGACATTATGGGTTTTTGATTGATTGATTATATTTAGAATTAGATATAAATCTATTGTAATTTTAGGGTACATTTATCATGGTCATAAATGGGACTATAAGTCCATAAATAAATTAAGATAAAAAAATAATTTTCAAAATCGGGTCACAATTGATGGTGATGAAAATAAAGGTCTGAATTGTAGAATGATGAAACGTTCAAGCGTCTGGAGGCATCTTAACTCAATTTGCGGTGTTCGTCCATTTGTCACTCGCGTCTCGGGAACGGGCGGAAGAAGACGATTATCTACATGTCTGTACGTGTTACGGTAACCGCATTCTGTTATTTATTTATTGATAACGTAATATTTTCTGTTTTTCATCTTTCTTACTGTTATTATTTTTAGTGGTTAACGTTCTTCACTCGTGACTTTAAGGTCATGTTTTCGATTTCCATTCAATAATTTTTTTCTTTTTTTTTTCTTTTTAAAAGAAAACTTTTTCAACAACGGGGATCTTTACAAACATACATGAAACGGACACAAAGTATACCCAGACTTAGAACAACAATTTGTGGATCACACAAAGTGTTGTCCCATGTAGGATTTAAACTCACAACACTTGGCGCAGTAGGAAGCGGTGTGGCGACCACTGAAACTACTAGGCCAACCGTGTAGTCAATTGTGTGATAAGCGTGATTATTTATTATGGAAGGGGTCACCTCGATTCCTAGTTGGATAGCAATATTTTGTGTGATACACAAACTTTAGTTTTGTTGTTGGTTTTTTGTAACCTTCTCTTGTATGTTTGTAAAGTCCTGAACGACCAGGATATGATTATAAAAAAAAATTAAAATTTCGGACACACAAAAGCCATCTAGTCCCAAAATATAAATATTCCTTTTTTTTCGTAAAAACATACATATACTATACTTAGAAAACACGCAAATTCTGAAACAAATATTTGCAAATCATATAAACATTTGGGTCCAACCCAGGAATCGAAACCGAGACCTCAAGCACGGTAGTCGCATACGGTATCACTGTGCCACCGAGACCGAAGTAATCAAAAGAATTAAATTAAAGACGTGTACAATATGTCCAAAAAGATTAATTTACAAAATAATTTAATCATTACAATCATGGTTTTGCCAAATTTTGTCACTAGTTCCAATATCTGTACGCACACACAGTGGGTGTGTGTGTGATTGATAGCGGCAATCGTCACTGCCATGACGTCATCGTTACTAGCCAGCTCACCCCCGGCCGCTATTTATCTTCAAGCCACTAGATTATCACAGATTACGGCTGACGGACAAACCGTCACCGAAGATGTGAGTGAAGAATTATGTGTCTCATGGAGTTTCCATTGCTAATGATTTTCATGGCGTATATTTTGATTGAAGAATTTATTTATAATAATCGTAATAAAATATTTCGGACATCTAACACACAACGCCATCTAGTCCCAAACTAAGCAGAGCTTGTACTATGGGTTCTAGACAACTGATATGAATACATAAATACTTTTTTTTGTAAATACATACATATTATACATAGAAAACACCCAAACTCCGAAACAAATATTTGGAGATCATACAAACATTTGGTCCGACCCAGGATTCGAACCCGAAACCTCATGGACAGCAGTTGCATACGCTACCACTGCACCACCGAGGCAGTCAATTATTTATGTATCTTAAGTAATATTCATCAAGACTGCAATAGGCTGATGATGATGATGAAGTAGTATCATGACATAGCATTTCTTTTATGATGTACTAGCTGAGCCCCGCGGTGTTAGCCGTGGTACAAAGATATTGTGTGCATTTTTTTTTTACAACTCCCGCATTAGGAATATGCATTCCTGTGGCACGGGGATCTTTACAAACATACATGAAACGGACACAAAGTACACCCAGACTTAGAACAACAATTTATGGATCACACAAAGTGTTGTCCCATGTAGGATTTGAACCCACAACACTTGGTGCAATAGGAAGCGGTGTGGCGACCACTGAAACCATTAGGCCAACCGTGTAGTCAAAATCTAGAAAAGAATTGTATCTTTATAAATTGTAGCCTATGTATTATTCTGATGTATAAGCTATATTATTGTAAAGTTTCATTAAAATCCATTCAGTAGTTTTTACGTGAAAGAGTAACAAACATCCATCCATACTTACAAACTTTTGCGTTTATAATTAGTAGGAATAGCTGGCCCTCGCATCGAGACGAACGAACGTCTTTAATCCTCAGAAGGAGTTCATGTTCCTCGTTTTCGAAAAAAAAATCAATAATGTTTGTATTATTGTACTAAGCAACTACATATTATATTCGATTGCCTCGTTGGCGCAGTGATATCGTACGCGACTGCTGTGCATGAGGAGTCACCTCGGGTTCGATCCCCGAGTCGGATTAATAGTTTGTCTAATCTGCAAATATTTGTTTTGGAGATTGGGTGTTTTCTATGTATATTAAGTATATATTTACAAAAAAAGCAAGTATGTATGTATTTACAAAAAAAGCAAGTATATATGTATTTATATAAGTTGCCGAGTCCCATAACACAAGCTTTGCTTAGTTTGGGACTTGATGGCGTTGTGTGATAGATGACCGAAAAAAAACGCAAACAAAAAAAATATCATCATTAAATCTCTATGAAATCCTTGATTGACTTATAAATACGTTATAAACAGATTATCCACAGTTAAAATAATTTCACAAAGACATGTTAGTACGTCTCCCCTACTGAAACATCTATCAAAAGCACTGCATCACATCATTCCCAACACATCCGTCTACGTCACACGCAGGGTAACGCCTCTTTATCGACCGGAGTAAGTGAATAAGTTTTGTGTAAAAGTACTTTGACAATAACTTTTTATATACATTACTTTATTATCTGAATCTATTTAAAACCTCTAAGCAAGTAATTTTTACACATATATAACACGAATCTTAGGAACAGCTTCATTTATTTTCATGAAATTCAGTATGCTAGATTTCAGGGGTGATAAATTGATCTAGTTAGGATTCATTTTTAGAAAAAAAACATACCAATCAAAGCTCGTTCGTCCAGGTACTTTCTTTAAACAGAAGAATGTCTGTTCTATTTAATATTGATGACCACTGCTGGAAATAGGCCTCTCATTAAAAAGAAGGTTTGATTTGTTCTAATAGATAATATTTTTATGATGTAGAAGCGTCTTAATGAGCCGCTATGGTGTGGGTCACCATGTTGCATTGTTTGTATTCGCAATGAGTATGGTGACCCATGCTCTCAGATTCTGTTCGAGCTTTCCACCAGGCAGAGTAGAGCCATTCTAGAGGTCTAAGGTGCTCAACTCTCGCCAAATTGTGTGGTTTGAGGGGAAAAAAGCGAATTTTACATAACAAAGAACCACTTTATGTACCATGTAGGAATGACTCCGGTTGAGCCAATCTGATACTTATTTTACACATAGACTAGAAATTTTAAATTCAAAAGAATTTTAAAACGCACCCTACTGTATGTCCCAAACAAAACATCAATTAAAGTAAATCGTCTTCGTTCCGTCTCCGAGTTTGTCCGGGTAATCCGGGCGTTACCCGCGACCCGGATAAAATCGTATCCGTCAATGTCACTCACATGATCATTATCTGAACGCGAGACGTTGATGTGACAACCCCGGCCGACGATATTGGGTGTGTGATAAAAATTGTTATATAACTTATCCGTTTTAAGTTGTACACTGAGACGATTAAGTTGGAGTAAGTTACACTAGAGTACCTGAATCACAGGAGTTTTCGGTATTTTTTTGGTAATTTTCTAAAATCAGTTAAATAGATCATATATCTTTATCAACCCCGAAACTCGCTACATACTAAATTTCAGAAAATCATTGTCACCATTTATGCGATTCAGATTATATAATTTTTGTACGTATGTATATATATAATACTAGCTGAGTCAGTGTTACCCGCGGTACAACAAGATCCGCGGGTAACGCCACGGGACAAAGTTAGTCTAAAAAAAGTAGCCTAAGTTACTCCTTACATCATCGGCTATCTACCAGTGAAAGTCTCGTCAAAATTGATCCAGCCGTTCCAGAGAACAGCCAGTGAGATATAATAAAGATTTGAAAAAAAAATGTACCGTGTATACATACATTAGCATATAGTAAAAAGCGGTTACTTTAATGTTAAAAACAGACACTCAATTTTTATTTATTTGTATTTATAGATTATTTATATTGCATATGAAAGAAAATTATGTTTTAATGTTACTGTTTAGCTGACCCACACTTCCACTGACTTCCACTGAGTCGTGTTTAAAATCAAAACTTATTATATAAGTTACATTAAAAAGGTACCGTATTTAACTATTTGTTATTATATTACAATATTCCTTTAGCTTACTATATCATAGTGCAATAATGGCATGATGTGACACGTTTCTAACCACTTTAGTATGACATTCGGGACAGTGTTCAATGAAAAATGCTATATTAAGCTATACAAGAATCTAATACGTTTAGGAATGCACAAAACATATAAAGGAGAAGCACAAAAGTCTTCTGGTGGATATAAACCTGATGGCATTATAAAAGACAACTCCCGCAATAGGAATGTATCCTGAGTATGGGGAGGGGGAGGATTTTCAAACATACATGAATCTGACACAAATGAAACTCAGACTTGGAATCCACAGCACTCATTACAATAGAAAACTGTGTGGTGACCGCTTAAACCAATAAACTATTTGTGTGTTCAAATATAAACCTAACAGAAAACCGATAAGAAACAGCGCCTGCGCTGTGTTTCACCGAGAGAGTGAGGATACCGGAGGCCCATAATCCAACCCTTCTCCTCATTCCCCTCCCCATCCCACAAAGCCGGCATCGCACTGGTGACGCCTCTGGTGTTGCGGATGTCCATGTGCGGCGGTAATCGCTTACCGGCAGGCGATACGTCTGCTCGTTTGCCCCCTATTACATAAAAACAAATAATTTTCAAATGTGAAGCATCTCCGTCTATTCCTAAGCCTTAGTCTTAGTACTGCTGAGGATTATCAGAACACCTTAACCGACAATCAGTGAGACGAATATAAAGGACTTTTCATGAAAATACAAAAAAATATTTATACCTTTTCTATTCTATCGGTCAATATTAATTACATTAATTTTTATTTTATATATTTTTTTATTTATTAAAAAACAAATTAAGTATAAAGATATATATATCATAAAGAATACATGTAGAGTTCAGAATTTTCGTTGAATTGAAGTATAGTAACATTATTTTTAGCTGATTAGGGATAATAATTTGGCAGTCTATGTTCGATTGTATGTTCCAACGTGGCCCCTAACTACTGAACCAGTTTTAATGAATGAGATGTCAATAAATTCGTCATAATGACTCCGGTCACATGTTTTACATAAATTATATAAAAAAATTGTCGGATTAGTTTCTTAAAACTTTTTCTTGTAAAATATTTATTTGTGTTTAACTACAAAATACGTATAATACATTTTAAATAAATAGAATTATAGTAGGCTAAAGTACGAGGGCATCATTATTTTTAATTACTCCGTACTACTCTTTACAATTATTTGAAATATTGCGATGTTAAGTTTTGCACACTTCCTAAAATTAATTGTTATTTTTGCACAGAACGGTTCATTTAACAAGATAAATAATTATAATACCATGTTCAGCTCACAAGTGTAAACAGGAAACGAGACGAAACGAAAAGCCTACTTAAGGGCTTGTACACACAGTGGCAAATTAACGAGATGAGTCGTCTAGAGATGGTCTGTCGACGCCCTAAGATGGATGGGCAGATTACAGGGCGACCTCGCTACGCTGAATTTAGAAGCACATTTATTTGTGTGTTTAGTTTTAAGTTCTTTTTAACATGTTTTAATTAGATTCACTTGTTTCTTTGTTTATAACGAACTTCGTACGCGTGTTCTTTATTAATTACATAGAACTTCTCAAGGTGATGATTTGGTGCTGTTGTTGCGTCACTAACTGAACCCGTGGGAGAGCCACGCTTCAGCATGCATAGGGCAGCTCGACCGGAGTGATACCACGGCCTCACAGAAAACCGGTGTGATACAGCGCCTGCGCTGTGTTGCGTCGTTTCTTGTTCTTGTTACGAGAGATTTTAGAACAGCAGAATTAGCCCAATGAATAATGACAAATCTGGTCTTGATCGCCGTGACACAAGCCTCGACCTTAGTGTGGAAACCATTGATAACTTCAAACCTGTAATTTGTTTATGTATAAATTGAATAAATAAATACTGAAGCTAGTTACATCGTTTGCCTTTAATTATTCTTTACTTTTAAATTACTATTTTTACTTGACTGCTCAGTTGGCCTAGTGATTTGTATTATGTATGTAATGCCTCGGTGCCTGAAGTCTCAGGTTCGATTCCTGAGTCGGACCAAATGTTTGTATGATCTGCAAATATTTGTTTCGGAGTTTGGGTGTTTTCTATGTATAACACGTATGTATTTACAAAAAAAAGGATATATTTATTAATATCAGTTGTCTAGTAGCCATAGTACAAGCTCTGCTTAGCTTGGTACTAGATGGCGTTGTGTGTTAGATTTCCGAAATATTTATTATTATTTATTTACGTGTGTTGCGGGGACACCGAATGTATATTCCTTATACAAGAGTTGTCTTTAAACTAAAAGAAGTTTTTTTTCTATCTCAGTCACACACATAAGCTCAACACTAAGTACATATATCTTAATTTCATAAAGATAGAGTGAACGTCAGTGTCTATGATAGTATAAACTGTGTCACAAACACTGGCGCCTTTCTCTTACAATTTATATAAAATTCCTGTGTTAGAATTCTCAAGATGATGTATGTAATAAAGTTATGGTGCAAACATATTGACTACACGGTTGGCCTAGTGGTTTTAGTGGTCGCCACGCCACTTCCTACTGCGCCAAGTGTTGTGGGTTCAAATCCTACATGGGACAACACTTTGTGTGATCCATAAATTGTTGTTCTAAGTCTGGGTGTACTTTGTGTCCGTTTCATGTATGTTTGTAAAGATCCCCGCGACACAGGAATGTATATTCCTAATTGTCTTTAAAAAAAAAATTGATTTCTTCAGTGTGAGACTAATACGCATTATATAACTATAACCATCCAGCAGTATAAGAATACTTGTAGTTCTTTAGAGCTTCATGAAGTCAGTATAAAGAAAAAAATACTCAAGTTCCTGTTTTCTAAGAACAAAGTATACGACATTCGGCTCAGTACGCCATCCCCTCTAATTATTAGCTAGCGTTTCTAGGCGATTGATTGCTCATTGTCTCGTGTTTGTACAACGGATGGGCTAATGATATCCTTCTCATACGTGTTTGTATGTCTGTGTATCTCTGTACCTTTGTTTTATACTAACCAAGGATGTAGCTATCAATGATCTTGTGAATAAACCTGTCGAATGGTATTAAAGGAAGTTTGTTAAGATGGCGTTTAAAGAAAATGATAACTTGACGAAGCAAATATTTGTTGTAGAATATAAAAAAATAGTATATTAAATAAAAAAATAAAATAGTTTTCATATCTAGCTTCTGGTTTCATTATCAGGCTTATCGGATAAGATCCCAAGCTCGAGGGTTTTACCAGTGGTAGTAAAAAGAGGAATGTCACCGGTTCCACCGTCAAATTTTCTCAAATATATCAAGTTGTATTATTATTATATAGACTACAATTATTTATACCTACTAGTGGTCCAAATTCGATCAAAATCCATGTAATTTGTTATATTTTTTTAGGCTTTTTGCAATCTTCCTCCACGTGAACTTTATTTGTGCTCAATTTCATACTCAAAACAAAATGTTTGTTTCGTATACTAAAATATAAATATAATAAATAAATGTAGTTATATAAGTAATAAGCACAAGACCGACCAAAATGGGCATCTTTGGAGGAGGCCTTTACCCAAACCTGGGTTCCTGTAAATGAACGACAAAACCGATGAACGTGGGTGGTGCATTCAAGGGCATCTAATTTGGTCTGAGTCCATCTAAATACACCAAAGGAATACATCAGACCCAGCATGACCCAACTATTGCAGGCTCGCACCTTATTACCCCCTGATAAAAGACTTTTAAGTACTATGTTATATTATTATTATTATATAATTAGTTATATAAATGTATTATATGTAGTTTGTATACCTCTGTATAAAAATGTTAAGTTGCTTGTTTTTGTTGTTGAGAATCATCCCTCTGAATAAATAAAATATTAAGTTATGATTTTAAGTATAAAAACGGATTTTATCCACAATCGTATATAGGGTATCGAGCCGGCTACCATCCAATTACAAGTCCAACTCATAGCTTACTCAACCAACACTTTGGAAACTCGTAAACAGCACTTAACAACGCATTTGAACTCCCAAATATTTAAGCAGACTAAAGATAATCTCCTCCAAAGCCCTATTGACTGTTCGAGGACCATAATTATCTCTAATCCAAAAAAACCCTTAACAGCAGGAAGCAGCAAATCTTCTTATTAAAAGGCATGGTGACAAACAAGGTTGTCTTCGCCAAAGATTTGCAAAAAGCGTACAAAAAAAATGTAGCGGTTACACCCTTTTCTTATTAAATAGTGTTTTTATATGAGAAACGAATGACAGATAATTTATGCTAGTTTGTGTGGATTGATGTGTTTTGATACTTTTATCTATGTTTGTCTCTATTATCGTAATTATTTAAATATTATCGGTGTTATGATATATTTAAGTACTATCTACTTTCAATTATATTGCAGAGAAGATAGTGCAGCCTAAATTCAAAGATTTTTCTTAGCAATTAAAATTAAATATTAAAAATTAAAAACCGATTTTAGTCGTCATAGATATTTCCAAAAAACGTTCGATTAACATTGTCATGATAAGTCCATCAAAATAAAACAATCAATAAAATTGATATTGAAAATACATGGTACTACTAGTCGCTTTATATTTTGAATATAAGATAAGTTCAATTTACTATGTACAATAAAAGTATGTATGTATGTGTTTTGTTTTTTTTTTATTTAGGTCGTAGCCCTAAAATTGATATCAAAGTTGATTACAAGATTGGTTTAAGAACCAATCTTGTAATCAACTTTGATAAACGCGATCGTAACGACAAAAGAAAAGTCTTACAACTCAGATAACCTCTTTGTATATTCAAGAATGAAAGTATCTCCAAAAATATATATCTTTCTACTATAATAGTACTATTGTATAACTTATTTACACATAAAAATGGTACTTGCAACAAGATGACAAGGCAAAGCTGAGGTTCTAAAAGTACCAAAACTTTTACATCCTACTATATATTCAGTACGTCCCCATAAGATAGTTCAGTCACCCCTAAACAAATAACTCAAAAGAATGGTTCTATACAATTTATGGTCCCAAAATATACGTAGTATATGGACTTGATTCTTTATAAGAGACTTCATAATATTATATTGAGATATTATTTATAAGCTGTCGATAAAGTATTGTTACGTTTTTGTCGAGTTAAAGGATAAGTTTTTTTTTTTTAATTTCCTGAATTGAATAAAAGTGATTTTGATTGCCTTGGTGGCACAGTAGTAGTGAAAGTGACTGCTTGTCTTGAGGTCTCGGGTTCGACTGCCGGGTCGGATCAAATGTTTGTATGATCTGAAAATGTTTGTTTCGGAGTTTAGGCGTTTTCTATGTATAATATGGATGTAGTTACAAAAAAATAGCATAAACGTATTTATTTATATGAGTTGTCTAGTATACACAGCTCTGCTTAGTTTGGGAATAGATGGCGTTGTGTGTTAAATGTAGTTGTTTATTAAGTCCAAAATTTTCATCCGAATATTTAATATTTATTAGTAGCTGAGGAATCAAGTGCACCTTAGAAAAGAAAACCTTGGTCCTCGACGTACCGTATTGTCTGTTACATAAATAAATATCTTAAAATGTATGAATATGAGGTACCATATTTAGGAGTAAAGGAAGGTGTTCTTCTCATTCTTTTCACTCTTGGAATAGCAGTCGTAGTGACGAAGACTTGTCTACACTGATGGTAGAGGCGGACTAAGCCTCTCACACAATTTTAAGCCACCGCACCCTGTCAGCAGCCTGTCGTCTGCAGTCAGACATGCCTGTGGTCTTCACTTGCACTGCTGCGGAGTCTGATCCGGTGTCGCTATTCTGTCTAAAGACATGGCCAGGATACTGGAGTATGCGCGACCGTACTGTACTTGACAGACGCTGTGTAATGTCGAGTTTCTCTAGCACTTCGTCCACAATATCCCGAGCATTTTTCTACACACCTTACCAGCAACTATTTTACAACCACCGGACGCAGACGTTACGATCCTAACTTTGGTTCTAGTAATAAAAAGTTTGTTTGTCCATTTATTGGTCTATGGGCAATAGGTATAGTATCAAGAACTTTTTCTCAATAATACCCGTGAGGGTTTTATGCGAAGTTTTCTCACATAGATAGTGGGTAATATACTGGAATGGGAATTCATGGTTGTTCTGAATCGTGCCAAGAATTAAGGCTAGATACCTGTTTCTTAAGCTAGAAACCAATAATCTTCTAATATACTACCAGCCATTCCCAATAAAATTTATGAGAGATAAATGACTGAATACGGTCTTAATTTAGCTTAAAATGGGTAAGATCTATTCTTTTTTTGTCAACTAAAACTTATACAAAAAAAAAATTGATCCTGCATATCAATCAATTCGTTATGATCGAATCAATCAATACCATGGTCCCGGGATCCAAAGTGATCCCGTTCTATTTGTGGGACGATCCTAGGGACATATTCCCCCACGAAATATTTATGTTCAATAAAAAATTTAACAACAACAACAACAACCCATAATGTCCCACTGCTGGGCTCGGGTCTCCTCTCAGGAGAGGGTTTAGGCCATACATCCCCACGCTGGCCAAGTGCGGGTTGGGGACTGGCAAGAATACGTTGTGGCTACGTAAATCTTGCCGTTGGATGTTTTTAAGCCGCCTGAAGGCCTCCAACTAAGCTTCACGACTGTTATCGTATGATAACAACCGGGACCGACTGCTTAACGTGACCTCCGAATCACGGAGACGCTCATGGTAACATGCCACTAGCGGTCACCCATCCAGGTACTGACCGCGCCATCGTTGCTTACCCTCAACGAATTTAACTCTCAACACAAAAATGTACGGTCAAAATATAACTGTTCGGTGACACTACCAGTTAAAAAACTGAATAAGACTCAACAATTTCGCTGTAAAAGAATATTATTCCACGTGTTAGGTTAGTAGTTTGTAATCCTGTAAATATAACTTTTGGTGCTCAAACCGCAGACGTAGAGAAGGAGAATAAGAAAGTGTTTTTGTTTACTGTCCTGGTGGCCCGACTGTGGAATGAATTACCAATGGCTATAAGGCGTGCCAAATCTTTGCCCATTTTCAAAAAAATGCTCAAAAAACATTACCTATCTTCGTAAATTCTGATTTGCCTAAAATGTTTTTTTTATTATCATTATTATTTTTTATTCATTTATGTCGAAAATGTAGATATTGTATATATTTATTTGACTGTATTAATGTGTAATACTACATCTTTTATTATTATTATTTATCTTCATTGAATGATTTCCTGTATTTATTTATTTTTTCGCACCAAATTACCCAAGAATTCGAATTTCTACAGTCAACTTGTCCATCTAAAGGGTGCCTGGAAGAAATAGCTTTTTAGCGATAAGGCCGCCATTTGTACATGGTCGTTAATATATTATGCTCCTGANATGGTGACCCACACTATGGCGGCCTGGGGGGAAGGGGGATGGTGAGGGGGATAGGGGGCGTTGGATTGGGGTATGGGCCTCCGGTATCCTCACTCACTCGATGAAACACAGCGTAAGCGCTGTTTCACACCGGTTTTCTGTGAGGCCGTGGTATCACTCCGGTCGGCCCATTCATGCCGAAGCGTGGCTCTCCCACGGTGTAAATGTAATGCTCCTGAATGTAAGCTGTTTTAACTGGTGTACAATAAAGTTTATTCTATTCTATTCTATTCTATTCTATTCCTTTCTCTACGTACGGAGCGACGACGTCGAGATCGGCTTAGGAACGCATCTTATCAAAATATATTTTTAAAATAAAAACCACCACATTACCTATATTTTTAAAATAGATAAGTAATGACTTATTCAATCAATCAATCAACCACCCATAAAGTCCCACTGCTGGGCTCGGGTCTCCTCTCAGGAGAGGGTTAAGGCCATGCGTCCCCACGCTGGCCGAATGCTGGTTGGGGACTGGCAAGACTACGTTGTGGCTACGTAATCTTACCGTTGGATGTTTTTAAGGCGCCTAAGGGCCTCCAACTTAACTTCACGACTGTTATCATATGATAACAACCAGGACCGACTGCCTAAAGTGACCTCCGAATCACGGAGACGACAATGGTAACATGCCACCAGCGATCACCCATCTAGGTTACTTACTTATTAAACAAATAAAACTCGACTGCGTCAATATCATAAAACATATAAGTTATATTAATATATTATATTTGTAATCACTGTTAAAAATTCTTTATTTTGATACTACACTCGATGTGTATTTTAAAAAAAAAAAATTCTGTAATTACTTTTTGTCTCCAAAACTCCTTAATTTTGTTTTTTTTTTATTTTGATGTGTCACTTTCACGACTAAGACGAATCTATTGACACCACTCACATTAAAATCAGACAAGCCGTTTAGGCTCTGGGACCTGCCAAAGAAAAATACATACATACATTCGAAAAACATAACCTTCCTTCTTGCCCAGTCGGGTACTAAAATAATTAAGATCATTTTTTATCTTTGGAAAATTATTGGAAAAAAAATCAGGTGTTTAAATAACATTAGGTACCTAAAATTTTTTGCTTCCCACATCAGTTCAACTTGACCAGTTTTATTTTTGGTCTAGTGATTAATGATTCTGACTACTGACCCATAGTTCGCGAGTTCGATTCCCAAAAAAGATTCAACAGACATCTTCCTCTTACAGTGTTTTTCTAATGTGTTTGTTTATATCAAAATTAATACTCGCGTAAATAGCTTTGCCAAATTTATTTTCTTCTATTTTGTAAAGGTATTAATGAAATAAATTAATAAATAATGATAACAAAGAGACAAAACAACAAAAGGAAAACAATATCACTATTATCATTAGCAATAAACAAGGAAATTAGCCACACAAGGGTGTCCACGATTAATTCGGAGAATTAGACGCGTCCGGACTAAAATCGATTAACGAACGTACGAAATTCGGGGCTGGGGCGATTCGCAACGACGCGGCCCATCCAAGATAAACATGCCAGGCTTTTTTCTACGGTTGAGACATTAACCAAGGATGTTTCGATGGTGGCCATATTTCTGGATGCTAGAGGGACAGTCCTGATATTGTGACATTTGAGATTGTCCTTAATTTTTCAGCTAAGATATTTATAATATACTGCGTTATATGTTACGGCTTTTATAAAAATTTTTTCCTGATAAAAAACTCTACATAGTCATGTAAGATTCATTGTCTAATAAGGTGATCTGAAAAGATATGTTATATATTATTTTTAGGTGTTTTAAATAATAAGATATATAGAAATTTAAGTCTATTTTCTTTGAAAAATAACTCTCGCATTAAGAATATACTATCTTGTATTGACCCTGGCTCCGGTCTTTACAAAAAGTCTTGAACTAGATAAAAACAACAACTATCATCATCATCATCAGCCCATTGCAGTCCACTGCTGGACTTAGGCCTCTCCCGAGGAACACCACAGAGCTCGGTCTCTTGCTTTTTGCATCCAGTCGCTGCTAGCTCTCCTATACAAGTCATCCCGCCATCTGGCCTGGGGGTTCTACACTGCGATTGCCAAGACGCGCTTGATATGAATGACAATAACATTAATAACTCAAGTTTCCAAGGCCATTAATTTATTAGATTAGAAAAAATAACCGCCGATAGACACATAAAGTTCACTGAGTTAAACTACATGTATCATAACAAAACCAAGATAAAGTAACATACACAAGAATCCTCACACAAATCCTGAAGTGTACACCCCCTACACTGTATGTCATTAGACGAAGCGGTGGGGGCGTCATTACGGCGATGAGTAGACCGACCATTAATCTTCCAGGACCGGTCCTTTCGCTGTCAAAATTGTGGCCACTGTTCTGTGTGGAAGCTCACTTAGGACGTCTTTGTCTCTGCCTGTTCTAGTGTGTACGTGATTCAAATGTTACTATTGTCTATGGAATGGCTTCTTGGAGTTGGTTAGTTGTGTGGCTGAGGTGTTCTGTTAGCCAATATACTATTAATGTCGTGTTATTTGAGCTCTTTTTCAAAGTAACAAGATAGATAGATAGATGGATAGATAGATAGAAAACTCTTTCAATCAACAACTCATAATGTCCCACGGCTGGGCTCGAGTCTCCTCTCAGGAGAGGGTTAAGGCCATACGTCCCCACGCTGGCCAAGTGCGGGTTGGGGACTGGCAAGAATAAGTTTTGGCTACGTAAATCTTGCCGTTGGTTGTTTTTTTAAGCCGCCCGAAGGCCTCCAACTAAGCTTGACGACTGTTATCGTATGATAACAACCGGGACCGACTGCTTAACGTGACTTCCGAATCACGGAGACGCTCATGGTAACATGCCACCAGCGGTCACCCATCCAGGTACTAACTGCGCCGTCGTTGCTTGCCCTCGCTGACTGTTTCTAATCACCGAGTGCAACTGGGCTATGAGCGCCGCGCGAAAACTTTATTTGCACGCTATAATATTACAGTTAGAAGGGAGTACATAAAATGTAACCCTCTCCAGAGGGGAGACCCGAGCCCAGCAGTGGGACATTATGGGTTGTTGTTCTTACATAAAATGTGAGACGGAGAGTACAAAGGGCGGCCTTACTGCCAAACGCAATCTCTTCCAGTCAACCTTAGGATGGATCAAAATGTATGAGAGAGACAGTGGTAGTTGTCGGTGCAATGAGTTTTGAATTAATTATTTGCTAATGAAGCTTAAGTTATAAAATAATTTGTAAATGAAAAGAATAAAATTAATTATTTAGTTTACAGTTTTCATATTTTTTTAATAAAACACTTAAATCAAGATTATTTTAGTACTATCTAATATATGAAATTCTCATCTCGCGGTGTTTGTAACCACACTCTTCCAAAATGGCTGGACCAATTTTTCATGAAATTTTGTGTGCATATCGGGTAGGTCTGAGAAATGAAATGTATATGGAAAAACAATGTTTGCCGGATCAGCTAGTCTAAAATATAAAAAGGGTTATATATATTATCCCTTATAGGAACATATCCTGTGAAAGAATGTCTATACAAACGTACATAAAACGGGCACAAATCACACACAGACTTAGAACAATTGACCAGTTTGTGACTCAAACAAAGTTATAACCCATGTGAGGTTCAAACCTACAAACAACAATCTGTTCATCAAACAGCAGAGTGTGGGAGAGCCACGCTTCGGCATGAATAGGCCGGCTCGACCGGAGTGATACCACGGCCTCACAGAAAACCGGTGTGAAATAGCGCTTGCGCTGTGTTTCGCCGAGTGAGTGAGGATACCGGAGGCCCATACCCCAACCCCTCTTCCCATCCTTATTCTCCTCCCCATCCCCATTCTTCTCCCCATCCCCTAAAGGCCGGCAACACACTTGTGACGTCTCTGGTGTTGCAGATGTCCATGGGCGGCGGTAACCGCTTACCACCAGGCGATACGTCTGCTCGTTTGCCCGTGAAAAAACCACTATCTCATCCGTGCAGTATTGCTGTATGTAATTCTAAATGTCCGCCCAATGTTTAATTATTTATTGATCTTAATTATTTGAAATACTCTCATCACTTATCTAAGGTATCTAAAAAAGAATAATACGTAGTTATAATATACTCGCTGTAATTTATTTATTTAATACCTTCGCCTTGGCTCGCACATACACAAACACGCGTCTTAATCTCTCTTCCCGCCTTTTCACCGAGAAGCTATCGACTCCTTTATGGTCTCTGCGCGTCATATGTACTCGAGACAGGTATGGAACCTTCGTGTATATATTAGGTCATTACTCACGGACCTACATTCACTACAGGTACTTACTTAAACCTTGACTGACTCGGTGGCGCAGTGGTAGCGTAGGCGACAGCTGTGCTTGAGGTCTCGGGTTCGATTCCCGAATGTTTGTATTAACCAATATAATATTTGTGTTGTATATTATATCAGTTGTCTAGTATCCATAATTTAAGCTCCACTTAGTCTGGGACTTATGATTTATTTATTAAAGTTTCCTAACAGCTGGTGTGAGTCTTCAAACTATAAACCTTATTTATATGAACATTAAAATAAATAACACGAACACCAATTGTAGCTATGACGTCAAAAACGGAACTTGAATTTCATGAAAACAAAAGAACTGCAAGATTCAAAACCACTGATAACAATTAATACCTTGTTTCAATATTCAGTAGCAAAAAATCCATTGCTGGCTTTATTAGAAGAAATTTAGTACTCCACGCACTATGCAATATGTATAATATGTATTTATATATGAATGTTAAATATTTTGAATTTAGTGTTTTTTTTTGTAATTATTCACATTTAAATGGATCTGAGATTTGTGCACCCTACTACTAGTACCCTAATTAATGTCACCAAATTATCCGTATAAAGGTTGTCTGTAAGAAAGAGGTCGCCATGAGTGATTATACCGCCAATTGTCACATTTGTATGTTGTAATTCTTTATTTTTTCTATCTGTTAAATGTGTTCAATAAAGTTAAATAAATAAAGAAATAAATATGCGGCCATAAACTAAATCAGCAGCTCTTTGCAATATCAATTTCATTTACACGTCTACGACATTGGCGCGAAATAAAATTATGAGACGTCAACATTTTTTAAATTTGGAATATTATGAAGTTAACACTAAATTACTTTGCTTTTAAGTGTTGCCAGAAAACTTTTCTACCATTTAATCTCTATTAGAAGCTTCAAGCGAAAGAGTTATTCTTCTAAAAATATTTATAAATCGCCTCTGGCTATCCCCCATGCTCATAGGCGTGAATATTCAAGAAATTACACGGAACGCACCTGGTGTGAGATAATAATTAATAGCTAGACAGCAAAAGGTACAAATTCGTGCAAAATCAAGCATAAAATCTTAGGGATGTGAATTGGTACGCACCCCTCACTAGATAATGCGGACTCATTCGTTGCTGCTACGAGACAGTTTGTGTTAAATGGTTCGTAGCGGGTTCCGTACTTATATTGGACATATATCTCTGTCCATCAGTAACTGGAGAAATTTAAAAATGGAATGTAGTGATGGCCTTTTCGTTATTTTGCTTAGTAGAAACATGACACATTTTTAAGTAATGAATCAATTTAAAATTAAATTTATTGTAGATCTTTGTTTATAGATGAATAAAAGTCGAATCTTTTCAATTTAAGTAACATGTATTAGTTACCTGGATGACCGGGCTTTGCCCGGTATTTATTTTTTTGTAAATTTTCTAAAAATGAGTTGAAGTTATATCGATTTATTGCCCAAACGAAACGAACGAAACCACCTGCACACAAAATTTCATGGAAATAGTTGGAACCGTTTTCGAGATTCAGATTATACATATAATGTGTATGCAAGAATTGCTCGTTTAAAGAAGATAAGTAGTAATTATAACATCACCTTTCAAAGAAGATACTTCTGTCTAGCAGTAGATTATTAAAATCACGGTAATAGCATTTATGAAGCTGTTCACTTACAGGGCTGAATTGACATTTGTCAAACTCTCGATAATTAAATAATGATTACGTAGACCAGAGAAGAACACAAGCTGAACTCAATCCCAGTGCAATCTAATCGAAACGTAAGGCAAATCAAACATCATATTATATATAACTGCTACATGATCATCTTGACTTTCGTGTATGTTCATTAAAATTCCTAAATTAAGTTACAAGACATCTCTATTAACAATGAATGAAGTATTTTTTTTAATTTTATTGCTGAGTATCTCTCACACGACCAAGAAGAATCTATTGACTCCACTCACATAAATATACGACAAGCCGTTTAGGCTCTAAGGCGTACCAAAGAAATATTAACGTTTATACATACATACATTGGATAAAAATAACCTTCATTCTTTCGCATTCGGGTAAAAAGACATGACACACTATTAAAAATATTGAAACTATATCTTAAGTTTTTTAATATTAGTCTTAGTAAGTTTTATATTTGAAGTAAAAAGATAAATAAAATGATTGACATCTCTAAACAGATAATATACAAATACATTTGTAAACGGAACCATAAAAATCATTCAATTAATCGTTTTAAAACGAAACAATGAAGGGTTAACCTCCCGATTGTCGACCTACCCTAAAGCGATTTTGACAAACGATCATCGAATACATCTTATTCAAAACAGATATTTGTGCATAATCGATTTTGACAGTTGGTAATTAAGACATCCGTTTTTGATTGTCAGTTAATGTTCTTTGTCAAAGACTAATCTCATTTTGACGGGAGACTGACTCCGTTCGTGGGTTGCCATGGGAAAGATCTAATAGTTACCTTTAATTAATTTTGTGGGTATTTGTTATTGTGGATGATGAATTGATATAATTAGATATGCACAATAGGACTTTTGGTTTATGGTTAG
This sequence comes from Hyphantria cunea, assembly GCA_003709505.1. Lineage (NCBI taxonomy): Eukaryota > Metazoa > Arthropoda > Insecta > Lepidoptera > Erebidae > Hyphantria > Hyphantria cunea. The sequence goes on from PKRV01000501.1 coordinate 725,334, forward strand.
AAATAATGCTTAAAGCTTACAATGCTTTGAGTTTACTTTTCGTGATAAAATATTTAATATTATTTATCTGAACAAAAACGTAAATATTCAAATTAAATAGTTTAACTACTATCATTAGAGTCTACTTATAATGAAAAAAATCTATAACCCCGAATCCATAAACTCTAATAATTGATTGAAGCCAGCCGGTTGCTCAAGCATCTCGTAGAGATCAAGGTTAATTCGATTTGTTCTAAAGGTGCAACCAACGCTTTGGATAACATGAGTAGGACCTATCGTTTTTTTTTAAGTTAAATTGCTAAGCTAAACTAAGCAAGCTAAGCTATCAAAGTTATTGTAAGAGCCGTTTAAGTCGCGTGTTGTATATATGCAAATTTATATCACATTTACGTTTGAAATCCGTTACTTTGCTTAATGGATACTGTAAGATTTAAATTTGATAATTAAAATATTATTTTTATCATAAAAGAAAGAATATTCTTAAAGCTAGTGTCACAATATCAGTCAATTTATAAAATAACTACATATTTAGGTTTCAGGAGTTTTACATAAAGACATATATGTCAGATATGTTTATAAGAAACTATATATCTTAAGTAGTTTTATATGGCTGATAACTATTTGAAACTAAAAGGAACAGATGTATTGTATTAAGACTTTAGACATCATTTTTTTATGGTATAGGAGGCAAACGAGCAGACGTATTGCCTCATAGTAAGCGATTACCGCTGCCCATAGACACCCGCAACACCAGAGGCGTCATAAGTGCGTTGCCGGCTTTTTAAGAAGGAGTACGCTTACTTAACACTAAAAGTTTGACAGTAGTACTACTCGTGCGCGATAACTTGAGACGTTCAGTGTTCACACTGCGGGCGTCATAGGGTAGGTGCGCGGGTATGAGGGGAGGGGTGACGAATTCCACGCGGGTCTCAAGTTATCGCGCACGAGTAGTACATAGTTATCTTCTGTACTGATTATGATAACAGAAGGTAATTGAATTTGAGGTTAACAATTCACATGCAACTGTACTGTGACAGTGCTTCATAAGATGAATTGGTAAATTATTATTGGCTCATCTGTGGTAAAGACTATTATTAATTAAGATATTGCCATGATTATATGACTGGAAGTATGAATGAATATCACTAATCAATAAATAAACATACACTTTTCATTGTGATGTTACATTCCTTTCAATCCCTATGAATAAAATATCAGACAGATAAATTCCACGATGTTTTCTCATTCTTAGCGCCATATATTACAAACAGCAAGCAATTTTTTTATCCACAAACGCTGGTTTGCCCTCCGGGGCGCACAGTAGTCTTATAACATTTCATATTTTTTTGTCTTTTTATTATTTCATTACAGTAAGCTCACTGCAGTCATCAAAATATCGTTAGGAACGTCCAATACAATGGAGATATTGCAATTTTTTTTCTCGTAACTCAAAAATTGACTGCGTGTTTTTATTCGGTTATGATGAATCAAATATTGTTGTTTTTTTGGCTGGATTTTGACGGTGTGAAACACTGTGCGCTTTTGTTGTACAACAATTAAAATGGTTTAAGATTTTTTAATGTCTTTATAGGTGACAAGTGGGGTCTTTGCGAGAAAATATGTCTTGTTAGCCATTTTTTTTGTGATGTCATTATCACACGAGGGATTGTAACCATATACGTAAAGTTATTCTTTTATAATTTATAGTAAGGTTAAATAAAATATCAATACGAATGTTTGCAACCTCGTTAACAATTTTTTTAGTGAATGGGATTAAAAATACGATAGGCTATGAAAGCAATATTAAGATGTCAGGGGTTAATATATAAAAAAGAATTATTTTTCTTAAAATAAACAGATTTTAATTCTTTAGTATAACAATTAATATTGGTTTCATTCATATACTACAACTGTATCCGTGACTAAACCTTTTCGCAATCAGTAAAGTTATTGCAAGTATATCTCGATTATCGACATTCGATGGAACTTGTTGCAATACATTCTAGAATTAAACCATATCTCGATTATCGGTACTTGATGAAACTTCTTGCAATACATTCTTGAATTAAACTCACTGGCACTTATTCCATTATTTAATTTATTTATTTTTACACCTGACCGGTATCGCCTTATGGAATTATCAAAGGTTAAAAACCGATAAAATAGTGTAATCTTTTTTTATGGAATCGTGAGCAAACGAGCAGACGTATCGTCTGATGGTAAGCGATTACCGCCGCCTATGGACATCTGGAACACCAGAGGCGTCACAAGTGCTTTGCCGGCGTTTGGGGATGGGGAGGAGGATGAGAATGGGTGAGGGGGTGGGTTATGGGCTTCCGGTATCCTCACTCACTCGGTGAAACACAGCGCAAGCGCTGTTTCACACCGGTTTTCTGTGAGGCCGTGGTATCACTCAGGTCGAGCCGGCCCATTTATACCGAAGCGTGGCTCTCCCACGGCTAAAATGTTAATTATTTCAATTGTTTTTGAAAATGAAAAATTTATGTTAATTAATTAAAATTAGTACAAGTTAGTTTAATTCTAGAAATTTGCAGCAGGCAAGTTAGTTCGAGATGCACCTTAAGCTCGCAACTATATCCAAAGTTTGATCGAGCAACCATTACCACAATAGGTAACATTATCTATTTGTCATTGCCATAGGTACCATATCGAATAAACTCTAAAAGTTTTGTATTAAGATATGTGGGTAAGCTGTCCTTCTTACTCAATCGGGCCAGTAGTAACCACGTAGGTTAACACATTGAAAATTTAAGCTTCTTAGCTTGGTTCTCAATCTAATCTAACCCATGACTATTCTTAACATATGAAGACCCCTTTGTGCCTTGGAGAATACGTAAAGCTGTCGGTCCCGGTTGTAATACAAATATCTTTGGCAGTCGTCACGAATAATTCAAGCCATTGAAAGTCCGACAATGGTGTTACTACAGAACTTCGATATATATCGCCTAGTACTTGGGTTGTTGCGCTCTAATCGCAATCGCTCCATGAATCGATAATCACAAATTTTAACTAAGGAAGAACTGAATTCTAGTATTGGACCATCTTGAAATGAAACCAAACAGAAAGCAGCAGCTTTCAAATAAAAAAAGAATCAGCAAAATTTAGGTAATAAAACATAAAAACATGTTTGAATTTAAATTATTAACATTAAACATCAGCAGTCGGTGACGCGTACCTTTAAGATTTACCCCAACCAAAAAGTACTCAACGCGGCCAAAGAAGTGTTATGACTTCAGCATGTTAGTGATACGGTGATGCGATGACGCGAAGTCATAAAATTCTCTTCAACCAGAAACTGCTCAACGCGGCTAAAGAAAATTTCACTCCAAACAAAAAGAATACGCAGTCAAATTTATAACCTCCTCCTTTTTGAAGTCGGTTAAAAAATAGGAAGGGTATTAATGAGGTACATAACAGATATCATATTTAAACAAACCCACAGCATAAACGAAACATTTATAATCAATACCTAAGTTGAAGCGATGAACACACTTGCGTGTGAGCGTCTCTCGGCGTTCGCGCGTAACAATGCTCAAATTTGAGTGCTTCGATATTTAAACGATTTATGAAAAAAAAAAACGGAAAGTGTAGTTTGGTTCAAGAGAAGCAATTCTGACGTGCAATGCGCTTTGGCATATAAGGTCGGACTTTTTTTTAATGTTTGACGTCACATCACGACACGAAACATTGGAGAAAGGGTATTTGTCGTGATTGTTCATAGGTGTTCTTTACCGATATAATGATGTTGATGAGAAATTCTACGTATACTTATTTATGATACAAATACACTACACGACTACACGGTTGGCCTGGTGGTTTAAGTGGTCGCCACACCGCTTCCTACTACGCCAAGTGTTGTGGGTTTAAATCCTACATGGGACAACACTTTGTGTGATCCATAAATTGTTGTTCTAAGTCTGGGTGTACTTTGTGTCCGTTTCATGTATGTTTGTAAAGATCCCCGCGACACAGGAATTTATATTCCTAATGCGGGAGTTGTCTTTTTAAAAAGAAGAAAGAAGAAATACAGTCTACATTGTCACCATTCTGGTTTTCACAATTATAATTTGGTCGGCGTATTTATACAATGTGTAATTTACCAAACATTTAAATGGAACAAGCCAAACTATCCTTTAGGGTCCATTCACCTGCTTGATTTCCTATGTCTCATGGATAATAAATGTAGGAACAAATCTGAAATGTGAAATATAAAAGGTTCCCAATGGAAAATCGGGTTCAAATAGATAAGTAATACTTTATTTGTTCACTAGAATACAGTAAATAGGTACAAAGGGAGCTTCTACAGGGAATATTCTACCAGGCAGTCATTCAATGGAATGGAATCTTTTTGAACTGTTCGTAGGTGTATACAATTGAAGCAAAGCAAGGATCTCAGTGGCTCACATGGGTCGGGACGTGATCCCAACCCACGCATCACGTTCATGTCTGTCCTACTACCTAAGAGGCCACCAGATTTAAAAACATGAACTGATCCTATGTTAAACTTCTTTATTTAGCAAATATTAAAAATACAATTGTAACCACTTTTATTAAAACTCAAATCTAGACAAACTTAGCTTAATATTAAAAAAAATAGTAATTTCATATCGTTTCACTGATAATAAAGTAATGGAGAGAAATTTATTCAAACATTATTACCAGATAGAAAGAGGATATAAAGTACTTAGTCCATTTACTTATTCAAAGTGCATTTTAAAGTACATTCCCATGAACATTATGTAAAAATATCACTTGTGAGAACAATATTCACTTCCCACTTTGACTCAGATAGGAAATAATTAATCACAAATATCGTTCAAATTCTTGAGCATCCCGATATTTACCTAATCCGTCATACTTATCATAATTACTATCTTCTTATAACCAGTATCATCATTCAAATATCGCCCTATTCCAATCGAAATAGAATACAATTTTTATAAACACAATCTGAAAGTGAAAATGCAAATATCAAAAATATTTATTTACAAATATAATTTTTAACACTCGGGAATATAGTTTGAAATCGCAAAAATAAATTATCAGGAGATACTTAAGAAAAATGTTCTCTATTTAAATAATACTTAGGGTTATGCTTCATTGTAACAAGAATGGAATTATTCACAAATTTGCATTCGTCTCACCGCGGGCTACTTTTTCTACGTAAAACACTGTGCAAAGGGTGACAACACTAGTGTGATTCGAAATTTCAAATTTAAAGCCAAAGGGGTAAGATTCAAGATTTAATTTTTGAATGTGGAATATTTTTTTATTATTTGCTAATGATGCGTTCTGAATCACTAAACAGGTTTTGTCTATTTAGTATACGATGCGCGAATTCTTTTTTTTATTTTGTCTAATAATAAATGATAGACTTTTGTGTCAGGAGTGTATGCAAATTTATAGTTCCGTGAGAAAAAAGTCTTGGTAACGATTTTTTTTACCGTGAGTGACAGTAGATCATATTTGAAAAGAGAAAAAATTATGATTTTTGTTGAAATTTGTCATTTGGAAAATATTTTGTCTTAAATTAATAATTAATAATAATTTATACGAAAATTATTTGCATCTTAAAATTAACAACTGTGGGTACATGGAAATAATAGTGTGTCATTGCAAGATAGTTTCCCCGCAATGGATATTTGTAAATAATTTTCATGTAACAAGTAAGTAACCTTTAAAAATGCCATAGTGTGGAACTAGTCACTCTGAAAGTTAATAAAAAATGTGGAATAAGTAGAAGTGAGCCTAAATCTAGAATGAAATAATTATATTTTTGTTAGTGACTTCTAATTTAATTCAACCGAATTTTACCGATACCGTACCTAAGAAATGATTTTTTTTTATTGTGTTGTTAGTTGTTACCCTCGAGTCGTTCGTTGATATTTAATATCGACAATATATACATAAGAAACAAACGCTTTCATTAAACATGTTCTACATACGCATTGACAAGTTGTCAAGTACGAAAAAAACCTATGTCGCCATGGTTTTTTTAAACAACTTTTAGTACTAACATTATATTTTATATCGTAAGGGACTTTACAAATACTCGAACATAGAAACAAAGAACATCCATAACAACATTTTGCGTATCACATAAAGTGTTGGTCTAGCGGTTAGCTGAAGCGACTGCCAATCAAGAGGCCTTGGGTTCAATTCCCGGGTCGGACTGCTATTAGGATTTTCATATAAAAAAACTCTTCACAGTAGCCCAGAGTATGGGAGATGGCGGTGTTTCCCGCCCGTGTCTCGGAGAGCACTTTAAGCCATCAGTCCCGGCTATCATGAACACCTATGGCAATCGTTATGGAGAAGTCACTACCCTTGAATATACTGACAACTTGTTCAACCTTCGAATTCAGTTCACCTTTAGAGTTGTGGAGGTCTGCCACCAGTCGCTCCGTGGAAAAACTGATATTCAGGTAAAGCCGGTTGAACTAGTAGCCGACCTCAATTAATCTTAGGAATAAATAAAGGCTAGGAAGAAGAGAGACATAAAGGGTTGTTTGTTCCCAGCGCAATAGAAAACGAGCTTAGAGATCCGTTTAGTTCAGAGAAACGTCATACCTGTAATGTGATCGCTTCATTATATGTACATACATACTCGGTATGTACATATTTATAAGCCCCGCATACTACCAACATTCAAATTTGACGCTAGCTCAATGTCTAACTCGCGCAAACAGCATTAACAAACAGTTAAAACAATTATCGTACGACTGCCGCTAATTGCTACGATTACAATGCATCTTTATTTGCATAACGGATTGTCAGTTTGTGTTTAGTTATTCAAACCGCCATTTGTAACAGATGAACATAATTGACATAACTATCTATACTTATACAAATATATTAAATAAAAGCGTCTGTCTGTAATGTTAAATTAACAGTTTTTTACCTAATGGACATAGTAGAATATTTTAATTTTTTTTCTGACTGTCTTTCTGTCGGTTGATTACAACTAATTTCTGGAATGACTGGCCCGCTTTTGACGGGATATTCACGGGCAGCTAGCTGCTGTTATAAGGATTAACAAGGTTCGTTCCATTTACAATTGAAAAAAAATTTTGAATGTAAAGTTTTAAAGTCAAAGACAAAAGCTTATCGCAATTAATCATATTTTAATATTGTTAAAACCGATAACACTTCTTCTAAAAAATAATATTAAATAAATAAATAATCTAAAACTTACATCAACTCCGCCATTGTTCCATGGGGGTAGCGCGTAATGGGAGGGGTCATGGTGTCCCCCTCCCATATGTTCTGCCATTACCGACATCCAGTGCACTAAACCTTGGGCCCCGCCGCCGCCTGACGTGCCTGAAAAATGCCTCAGTTATTATATGACCTTAAAATCTTCGGGATTATTACTTACACAACCATGAAAATATTTTAAACTCTTGTCAAGCCCAAGATGATACAAAAAAGCAAATGTGCTTTTTAAATCTATAAATTAATTAATACTATATTATCAAAATTTCGTAAAAAATCCAAACCTATGAACGACACTTGCAATTGTGAGTGGTAAAGTACGAAAATATTGTTCTAAGCTCAAGCTTAGTTTGTGGCGCTCATAGCCCAGTTGCACTCGGTGATTAGAAACAATCATCGAGGGTAAGCAACGATGGCGCGGTCAGTACCTGGATGGGTGACCGCTGGTGGCATGTTACCATGAGCGTCTCCGTGATTCGGAGGTCACGTTAAGCAGTCGGTCCCGGTTCTTATCATACGATAACAGTCGTGAAGCTTAGTTGGAGGCCTTCGGGCGGCTTAAAAACATCCAACAGCAAGATTTACGTAGCCACAACGTATTCTTGCCAGTCCCCAACCCGCACTTGGCCAGCGTGGGGACGAATGGCCTTAACCCTCTCCTGAGAGGAGACCCGAGCCCAGCAGTGGGACATTATGGGTTGTTGTTTTTTTTGTTTGTTTAAGCTTAGTTTGGATTAGACCAATTATGGGTATTGATAATCACTTACTCTTACAACCATCACAGATAAAACTGAAACAGTCCTATACACCAAAATCCTATAAAGACCAGACAAGATTGACCCCCTTTAGCCTAATTTTAGTCCCCTTCACCATGATCTTCTTATCTACAATGAATGTCTAAATCCAGAGTCTACTTATGATCCTTTCAATAATAAATAAACAGAAAAGACCTTTATACAACATCTCCTTTCCATGGAGTGGTTAATTACTAGCTCTGAGCTTTATTTGTACTAAGCCTGCTCACATGCCCACCTCTGTAACTCTTGTACACCAGGATCAGATCTACAACAGTGACCCAAGAATACACCGAGCTATAACACTCGGGAAGTCCCAGGAAAATATAAACTGTCTTGGAACCTGCAAAAAAATTAATCAGAAGAAGACCGGAGGAGTCTAGCTTTAAACAGTTAGAGGCTGTTGATGATAAAAGAATACAATACCTGTCGGCACGGCGGCGGGTTGCGCGGCTGCCTGATCCTGTCCCCCACCACCTGTGACTCCCCCGCCACTCCAAACGAACGCTGACGATGCACCCGCCTTCTGAAACAAACACACTTATATTAGTTACCCGTTGAAAATAATGACACCAATCTGTTACTAATAATCCTTAAAATCTTTCAGTCAGATTTTGCGTCCAAAATCTGGTTTGATCCGGTATTTCAAGAAATAATTAAATTTTCTGCAACTTTTTAACTCTTATTGGCATGAATTTCTCTTATTGGAACTGGTTTTAAAAAAAAAAAATCTAATAAGACTACTAGAATAACTATAAGGTATTGCTTAAACTGACGATTCTTATAGGACAATAACAAATATCTTTAAATTAGTCGATGATTTCTATCAAACCACATCTTGTATTCAACATGACTATACCCTGAACGAGATAACCTTAAAATCTAAAGTCAGCCATTACGAAGTGAATTAAAAAGCCTAGAAAAGTTACTGATTTAATTGCTATATAGGGAACCGTTAATATTTTTGATGTAACCTGGTTTTAGTCGACTCCTTCACGATACATGACATGATTGCTTTTGGAGTCCTCAACATAAAGCCTAAATCAGTGTACCTATACAAAAATCATTTAAGAAATATTGTTATGCTAAACACTATCTAATTCTGCAAAAACCTTAGGAATTAAAGACTGCAAGTCTTATACTCTTAAAAATTATTACCTCATCCGGAGATTCAGTAACTCTATCAGCATTAGTCTCATCATCAGAAGCTTCTAATCCAAATCCATTGGAAAACAGCATGTTTCGTGAATATAAAGAATAGCAGTCAGTCATATTCCTTCTTCTCTTTCCAAGACTTGCTAAAAAACTCTTGTAAAGTTGCGTCCGAAGTAGAAATGGGGCATTCTGGAATCCATCATTGAATCCTAAGGTTTGATTTCTAAATGGATTAGTAAAATCGAGGTCTGGGAGAAATTCTTTCTTGATAAAGTCAGCTACTGGATTCATGGAGAGTGTGTTTTCTGTGTAATCCAGTGCTGCTGTTGTGTCTTCATTTGGACCATTATTTTCTAAGTCACTACCTTCGGAATTCCCATCACTAGAATTATTGCTATCAACTTGATCCATTTTGTTTTCGTCAGTGGTAAATTCGTCGAATTCTCTCTTCATTTGTAGATTAATAGGGCTTGTCATAAATAAGTTGGGATTCGTCAAAGTCACTGACATACTTGGCACTATTTCACTTATAAATATATCACTATTCAACACTAATGTCTATTATATAATTTTTCAAAATAAAAATAAATATATCTTCGTAATTATGTAGGTATTTATAGGAACTATCGTTGGGTAGGAGGTGCCTGGACCGAAACTAGAAGAATTAGATATGGCGGATATTATTTTATTTGTTAGCTGATATTCTTCACCCGTTTCTAAGGTTTTGTTTAAGGTTTTACCAGTCATGTTGGTTTTTAATAGATTTTCTTATTGGAAATTATTTAAAGTAAAACTATCTCGTTATAAAGATAGATATAGCTTCCAACTGTCGCCTTGACGCAGAACGGACACAGAATATGCATCAAATCTATATTTAACTTGTTATATGCATACTGTAAAGATATTTGCTTAAAATTCGGAAAGAGTTGCTTAAGTACAGTTTGTTAATGAATGCGATACTATATAAATTATTTTTCATTAATTTCATTTTGAGTTGTATATACTGTTATTGTTTAATTACCGATAAGTTCACTGTCATTGTTACTTTTTAGAAATAGACACCGGCTTAATTTAAACTAATTAATATTCAATAGCCCAGTTTCTAATTGAATCTGTGTCATTGATATAAATATATTTTCTTCAGTGTCTCACCACAGTTTTAGAATTTCTGTTCTAGTTATATTTTTAAAAATGTACAGAATAAGGTTAGGTTAGATTTAAAATAGACTTAGGTCAGACTGCGACACTGACAATGCTTAATTTTAGATCTGGTAAATATATCGATCATCGTGTCTACTATTCAAAGGGTTTTACGTACTAAATTATAATTATTTTTTAAAACTTTATTTTTTTATAAGAATAAGACTTTATTAGTAATCAAGTTTAATATCTGCGCATTGTGTTTTCTAGACGACTGTAGTTTGAAAGAATAGAGGAATAAGAAGGAAAATAAGTGCTCTTTCCTCGGCTAATAATAGTAATAATAATCTCTTTATTGTACACCAGATAATTAATTAAAAGACTTAATATTACGTTAGTACGATTGGCGGTCTTATCGCTCAAAATGCTATCTCTTCCAGCCAACCGTGGGATGGAAACCAACACAGGATGTAAAGGGTAATGTATGGTGTAATCGAGAGTAGTTGAAGAATTGAAAATGAAACTGCGTAAATATACATAAATAATCAATATTATAAAGTGTACCAGTTACACATAGTGTGAATGATGATATAAATACGTATGAAATAAATATATTAAACAAACTTCATATACACACTGAATGCTAATGATGAGTGGAGAGAGATTTTAGAGACAGAAGAAAATGGAGTGTTACTTTTATTATACATGGATCATTATTATAGTCAAATGAATTATATGTATAATTTTTATATATGGTAACCTAAATAAATGTTAACTAAAATTTGGGTAATCATATCGTGAATCTTTTCGCTGGGACTCAAAAATGGTATTTCAATTATAATTTTCTTCATATACGACTTTTTAATTTAGGATTGTTCTGGTCTCTTGAATAGTATGTAGGGCCAAAAATTCCTGAATTAGGGGTTGTTTTTGTACTACGAGGGATCTGAAGCGAAGTGGTGAAGAAGTGACAAGTTAATTCGTTGTTTAGATTTGAAGTGAATTGGTTAAGGAATTTACTTAGAGTTCAAATTTATGCTTAAATAATTCTTCTTACGTGGAAGCCCTAGGTCAGGTATTGTAACCTACAAACCTAGTTAGAGTAGCTCCAGATTTGTGCTCTAAAACTTCAAAATCGAGGTTACTATAGAAAAAACAGAAAACAATGATTGTACCTTTGTTTTGGAGACAATTATTAGTTACCTTTAAATATAAATCTTAATCGTAATAATGTTAGAGCAGTGTATATTTTTAAAAACCATTTATTTCAATGGCTGGACACAAATTAGGAACAATGTAGAAAGTTTCTACTTTGAGAATCTAATAAGATTCAAAACTTGGTATATTTACAGACGGATTCGATATTCTTACTAGAAGTACAATAAGAAAGTGGAATAATTGAATGGTCTATAACCCATAAATCAAAGGAAATAAGTGTTCTTAATAACTTAGGTCCTTTGTCCGAGATACACGCAGCAGAAATGAACAAGGGGCTTTGTACATTCTAAAATCAAAGTCATTTGTACTAATTCCACTATTTTAATTGAGTTTACATCACACTGGTTTCGCTTTTAGTCTTTGGTTAGGTGTAAATTCTATTAAAATGCTGAACAAGTGTGTGACCAGTGAATAATTTTCAGACAGAAAAAAATAGTTTTGCTGTTATCTTTTTATTTTCGTTTAACTCCTAACAATAACGGACACATAGAAAAGATAATTATCCCTTTTGGTGCAGTCAATCGAAAGTTATGCGCGTACTTACATTGCGACTATTCATTTTTATTTATAATATATAGATTATTGGTACATATAGACACAACATTAAGACTTATTTGAATGGAATTGCAATAAATTATTATGAGGTCAGATCGAGGGAAGTGACGTCATAGATGAGACAGTGAGCATCTAACAAAGAAGAACCTTATAGAGACTAAAACAGCAATGGTTGACTGTACAATTGAGGAATCCACAAAAGTAAAACGATATAAAGTACTAAATGCCCTTGACCTTATGATATTGGCTGTTAAACAGACTTACGACCTTTTCTTATTCAACCTCGATTTACTTTTCAGACTATATATTCAAATCTAAACTTTAACACTATGTCAATACTAGTTAGATTTGCTTATTAATTTTATAATCAAAAAAATAATAGTTTTTTGAACCGTTTAGTAACATTTATTTTTATTTGTCAAATGTTCTGTGTTTTAGATATAAAAACAATTTCATTCTTTTATAAAATCATTGGAAAATATTCTCGTGTCAAATAAGGAAAAGCTATAAATATTATGGCTAATTAAACGAATATAAAAAATGAAATACAATAAAATAAATGTTATCAATTAACGCATATCTACGTCAGTTTGATCGTGAGTTGAGATCATAAAATGCGAGCATGTCATCAATAAATTAATCAAGAATTTTCTTTGTTCTTTTCAAGTTAAAAACACGAAACGTTTAGTGTCATACGAAACGGTCATTAACACAGATGGCAAACAACACAATTAACCGGACTACAAACATCGAAATTATTAATTATAACAGCACTTGTATATCGCCATTTTTTTTTCTACAACACGCAAACCGCCATCGTTACACACGGACAATCCTTACTCACACATAGACACACTCATTAACAAACACATTAACATCACTAATGCAAGTCCCACGTGTCTTTGGACGTTAAAAAGTTAACTAGCGCTGTCCAAGTTTCAATTAGGAATTTAATCTGTTATTACCGAATCGTGGGCACTAGACGCAAGGCGCGAACGGAAACCTTATTTTTTTATTTCGCGCGCTCAGTTTGACACATTTTTCGAATTTTAAAAACGTTTTTTTAGAACGAGAAACGGGTGAAGAATTCTTTTTAAAACTCCCGGCATGTCTGATCGATTAATTGTAAAACTAAAAATGTTTTGTCGTTTAATGTTTAAAATTTATTTTCTTTGAAAAGTATTTTGTTTTAAAATTTGAAATTTTAGAGAACGAGCAGTCTTTACCGCGAGGTATTCGCTGTGGAACTCTTCCCGTGAGGTTGCTGCAAGGAAAAGCATTTTCACAACACATGGAAGGTTTTCTTCAAGTTGGGCCGTGTGTGTGTGTATACATACAGGGATATGAGCATGTGCGCATTCAACTTGAAGCGCCGCGGTATGTGTGCGATAGATCGTGTGCCTGTGTGAGTATTTTATGACTCTGAGTGCATCCCTTTCGAGCTGCATGCAATTTATATGTGTGCATTTTATTTTTTTTCTAAACGGCGCGGTTCAGTGTGTATGCGACCGAACTGCTCGTGTATGGGTGCTCTGTTTTTTCGGGAGAGTTGATACGATTTTCGCCTGTATTGCTGTGTGCATATATGTTATATTGGCATGTTTATAAGAAATGTATTTTTCAGTTTTATATCGCCGATATGAGAATCGCGGATAGCAAAGAAAATGTAAAAAGAATAAAAAACTCGTGCATCGTACGTTTTCAGGTAGACACATTTTTCTTTAACCCATTTATAGGAAGTCGTGTGAGTGTGTGTGTGCTTGCATCTAGGGGGTGGGGGGGTGTTCAAAGGGTTGGGAGGGGGGTGAACATATAAAAATGATAACGCATCGCAAGACGGCTGCTTTTATGGTTTTTCTTTATTTTTTAATGTTTTTTTATTGGAGCGACGAGTATACGGTATATTTTTCATGTTGGCTATCTAAAATTTATGTTTTATAGAAGTTTAATAATGTTTCTGAGCTACAGAGTCTTTTATCTATTTTTATACAGTGCGCTAAAATATCTTAAAACTACAGATATTTCGATGTTAACAGAAACTGCCTTTTCGCAGCTTAATATTACCTTAACTTTAACTTAAAATGAGAGTTCTACTTAGTTTTGATATCAAAAGGTGCCTAATGAGATAGTGATTAGGTAGAACCTGTTAAATCAGAGGTCCTGGGTTCGATTTTCACACAGGATCATGATCGTTTCTATTATGTTAAAAGTAGCCTCAGTGTAATAATATATGTATTATAATTATACTGAGCTAGCTGACACGGCGAACGTTGTTTTGCAATATGAATATGAAATGTTATTAAAAAATAGGTAGTCGGTGGTAGGAGGGTAAATATTTAGGACTAAATGCATTTTTCAAAACTACACCATAAATAAATAACAAAATAAAAATTTGTCCAAAAAATTTCAAAAAATATGTTTTGCTTGAGCCACCCTTAACACTTAGGGGTGTAAAAATTATAAACCTATTCTCATACCAACTAAACATACCTATAAAATTTCATCAAAATCGGTCAAGACTTTTTGGAGGAGTATTAACACTAAAACTGGGACACAAGAATGTTATATATTAGATTTATTTGCAATATATATGTGTGTATGTATATCTGTAATGTATACATTTTTTAATATATATATATAAGTATGTTTATCATAGTACAGGCTCTGCCTAGCTTTTGAGCAGACATACGTATGTGAGATGTATGAGCTCATTGAAGAGAACTGCTAATTACCGCGGGAGAGCCACGCTTCGGCATGAATGGGACAGCTCAATCAGAGTGATACCATGGCCTCATAGAAACCGGTGTGAAACTTGCTTTGTGTTTCACCGAGTGAGTGAGGATACCTGAGGCCCAAGTGTATGTATATATGTATTTTTTTCTGGTACGCCCTAGAGCCTAAACGGCTTGTCGTATTTTTATGTGAGCGTGTCAGGAGAGCCACGCTTCGGCATGAATGGGCCGGCTCGACCGGAATGATACCACGGCCTCACAGAAAACCGGTGTGAAACAGCGCTTACGCTGTGTTTCATCGAGTGAGTGAGGATACCGGAGGCCCATACCCCATAAATAATAATAAATGTTCTGGTCATCTGACACACCACGCCATCTAGTCCCAAACCAAGCATGGCTTGTGTTATGGGTACTAG
The DNA here is from genome assembly GCA_003709505.1 of Hyphantria cunea. Taxonomy (NCBI): domain Eukaryota; kingdom Metazoa; phylum Arthropoda; class Insecta; order Lepidoptera; family Erebidae; genus Hyphantria; species Hyphantria cunea. The sequence continues at coordinate 740,580 of PKRV01000501.1, forward strand.
TACAACTTATATTAATACATACATACTTTTTTTTTTAAATAAATACATTTTATGCATGGAAATCACCCAAACTCCGAAATAAATATTTGCAGATCATACAAACATTTGGTTTGACCCGGGCATCGAACCCGAGACCTCAAGCACAATAGTCGAATATGCTACCACTACGCCACCAAGGCAGTTAAAAATACAAATATTCAGTATGAAACGTTTCTTCATTGTTTTTAACTGAATTAAGTAGCAAAAAGTTGCCAAATTAAAAGTTTACATGTAACAGGTGGCAAACAAGTAGCAACTCTAGATTGTAAGTGACCAGAGATATAATGTATGTTCACCCTTTATGTGCTGCTTCACCCCCATGAATTATATGTACAGCTAAAAGTAATTATTTTGCATGTTATTGAGCTAAACAACATTATCACTTCTGTAAGCCTGCTTGTTGCTTTTAATCTTTAGATTTTATTTATAGATAACTCTCGCATTAGAAATATACAATTCCTGTGTCACGGGGATCTTTACATGAAACGATCTTTACATGAAACGGATACAAAGTACACCCAGACTTAGAACAACAAGTAGTTGGCGCAGTAAGAAGCGGTGTGGCGCCCACTGAAACCACATTCTTTTTTTTTTTACGTGTGGATGATATACTCCGGCTTTCACCCCACTGCGGTTTGCGGCGGGGCGGTGTGTCGGAATCGAACCGACTAAAACCACACGGTGTGCCACTCTACGCCTGAGACGGGAGAGGTTTCTTACGCCATCCGGACCCAGCCACCACTGAAAACACTAGGCCAACCATGTAGTCAAAAAGCCTAATTAATAATATATGCCCCCAAATTGGTTTCACACAACCATATAGATGCCTACAGAATAGCGCCAATGAATGCTACGAACTGTTGCGTAGCGCCTACGAAGTGTCGGGACAACCATACGTCATTAATTCAGGAAACCTATTTTTATATGACTACGACGTAGACGAATGGGAGGGTAATATTTTTGGTAGTATGTTTATATGTTCCACCGTAATGCCTAATTTACTGAAGCGATTTTAACGATTTTAATTTAAGCGGAATGTATATTCGTGATAATGATCCGGGTGAGTTAGGCTATTTAAATTTTACGTAATGTTTTAACGTAATCGGGGTTTTCTTTTTACTTTTCCTTATTTAAGGTTTTCAAACTATTTTGTACAAATATGATGTTGTTAATTTATTTTAATATGTTTTTTGTACCCTTAACTTTGGCCTTAACCCTCTCCTGAGAGGAGACCCGAGCCCAGCAGTGGGACGTTATGGGTTGTTGATGATGTTGATGATGTTTTTTGTTAGTTCAGTATTAACCTTTTACAGATTAGTACGTTGTATAATTTTATTGTGTTTAAATTAAAAAGCTAAAATCTAATTTATTTATTTGAAAGTATTTTTTTGGGTGGAGTATTTTCAAGTAACTAAAATTAGAAATGTTAACTAGTTTTTTCATGTAAAAGCGGGCATATGAGCAGACGTATCGCCTGATGGTAAGCGATTACCGCCGCCCATGGATAACCATAACACCACAGGCAACACAAGTGCGTTGCCGGCATTTGGGGGATGGGGACAGGGATGGGAGGAAGGGTTCGGTTATGTGCCTACGGTATAATCACTCACTCGGTGAACCTTTGCTTTTTCTGGCGTACCTAAGATATGATAGTTGAGATCACGCTTAGACCAATAGGAGCTGAATATAGTTAAAAAGAAACACAGACGAAGTTGCGGGTGTCGGTTAGTACATAATACAGGCCAGATGAAACTCTGGTTCAGAAATAAAAACTGCACCAAGCTCTGCTATACATACCCACGTATATATGTATATAGGAAAAATATAAAATACTGCTCCTAAAAATATATAAAAGCTACAAAAATATGTTATTCTCAACACACAGGTATGGTACGTATGTGTGAGTGGAATTTTTGTGTGTGTTTTAGAGCACAAAATGGTGTAGAGTAGACTTTCAAATATTTAAATATACATCGTTTATAGTTACTTTTAAAGGGGGGTGAGTGATTGGTTAAAATCTGTATCTACTTTGCAAATTAAATGTAATTCGATTTTCTTTTATAGACAAAACCCGCATTAGGAATATACATTCCTGTGTTACGGGGATCTTTACAAACATACATGAAACGGACACAAAGTACACCCAGACTTAGAACAACAATTTATGGATCACACAAAGTGTTGTCCCATGTAGGATTTGAACCCACAACACTTGCCGCAGTAGGAAACGGCGTGGCACCACTGAAACCACTAGGCCAACCGTGTAGTCAATTGTCATTGCCGATTATATTTTTCTTAGACATGAGGGAATAGAATTTTCAAAACTACACACCTAGAAGAACTGCATCTTATCAAGAATTGCATAAGTATTTTTATTTAAAAATATAATGAGCCTGGTTGACAACCATGAGATAGTTATCTATTAAGTGAGTTGAACTAAAAATATCGCTGAAGGAGGTTGTTTTTTTTTGTACATTATATAACTGTTATTGTCTGTACTTTCTTTTATATCTGTATTACAGTGTACTCATATAGTTTTCTATCTATTTATCTATCTAAATTGAAAAAAATGTGAGTGGTAAAATCATCTTAATCTATCTTTCCATCAATAGAGATATTAGTGTACAAATGGTTTCCAAAAAATATTTCCAAGCTATAACAAATAACGTATCTTTATTATACATTTATGGAACAAAACAAAAATCTACATACTAATATTAAAATCACTTCTCTACACATTTCGCTGTTAGTTATTCCTAGACCAAATAGGTGATATATGGATGTGTGTGTCCACCTTTACGTATAAGCACTAACATTGATGTCAGAATAGGGTACTAAAACTGGATGTGACATGAGAATTTAATAACACTACACACACAGAATAAGGCGTCCTATTGTCAATTTGATTGACATCAACAACAGACTCCTATTGTTCAGGTCTTTTTTAAATAACTCCTGCTTTAGGAGTATACTCTCTGACACGAGTGACTTTAAAAACATGAATGTAACGGATACAAAGGACACCCAGAATCAGAACAACAATTTGTGAATCACACAAAGTGTTGTCCTATATGGGGTTTGAAACCACAACACTCTGCGGTAGATTTTTTTTTTTTTTTTTTTTTATATTTATGCTGCCAATATGACTCTGCCCTGCCTGATGGAAAGCATGAGCAGAATCCAAGAGTGGTGGTCACCATCCTCAATGCGAAAAAGAACAATGCAGCATGGTGACCCACACTATGGCGGCCTGTGGAGAAGGGGGATGGTGAGGGGGATAGGGGGCGTTGGATTGGGGTATGGGCCTCCGGTATCCTCACTCACTCGATGAAACACAGCGTAAGCGCTGTTTCACACCGGTTTTNAATATGACTCTGCCCTGCCTGATGGAAAGCATGAGCAGAATCCAAGAGTGGTGGTCACCATCCTCAATGCGAAAAAGAACAATGCAGCATGGTGACCCACACTATGGCGGCCTGTGGAGAAGGGGGATGGTGAGGGGGATAGGGGGCGTTGGATTGGGGTATGGGCCTCCGGTATCCTCACTCACTCGATGAAACACAGCGTAAGCGCTGTTTCACACCGGTTTTCTGTGAGGCCGTGGTATCACTCCAGCCGGCCGCCGGCAGGTCGAGCCGGCCCATTCATGCCGAAGCGTGGCTCTCCCACGGTTTAAGCGTTATAGCGTGGCCATCACTTTAACAACTGCGCCATCTGTGCAGTCAGTGATGAACACGATTATTAGATATGTGTTAATGTATGTGTTGAATTTGGCACATGGGGCAACACTTTGCGTCATCCAAAAATTGTTGCCCTAAGTCAGGGTGCTCTTTATATATTTTTGTAAAGTGTCCCACGACCCAGAATGTATATTTCTACTGCGTTGATTCCAAGAATTGTCTGTCAAAAAAGACTAGTCTGTATCATTAAGCATGAACATTAACCGATAGCTTATTTAACTGATATTGTGTTTTTTTTATTGTATAAGGGGCAAACGAGCAGACGTATCGCCTGATGGTAAGCGATTACCGCCGCCTATGGATACACGTAACACCAGAGGTGTCACAAGGGTGTTGCCGGCCTTTGGGGGATGTGGAAGAGGATAGTGGGGGGAAGATTAAGCCTCCGGTATCCTCACTCACTCAATGAAATACAGCGTAAGCGCTGTTTCACACCGGTTTTCTGTGAAGCCGTGGTACCACTCCGGTCGAGCCGGCCCATTCATGCTGAAGCGTGGCTCTCCCTCGGTAAGCTAAGTAAGGTAAGTTTGAGAAGGTTATGATAAAACAATCTTTTAGTAGAACATTCAGGTTTTCGATATATGTTTATTCCTTCAATAAAGCATTAAAGCGATACGGATAAAAATTTATCTTTCCATCACTTTCAGAAAGCCAGGTTATCACTGACAAACTACTAGCTTTTATATATCATATATTTAACGGCACCTAGACGTCCAATGTTAAAAATAGAACATGAAAATCAATACTTCATATGACACATCCAGCTAAAACCATAAACTACTGTGTACTTCTGTGTCTCACACACTCACTCACAGACACACACATACATGAAGAGATGTATAACACAGAACCGAACTCATATCGTACTTACGCCCTTTTGCTCCTCAAACTTGAGAATACAGTTTCGAGCATTTTAAATGATGTAGCAAAAATATTATTTTATTATATAAATTGAATCTGGAAAATGATCTCGTACTAAGAAAAGGGGTAACCTAGAAACCTCAAAAGCTGGAAACACGCTTGTGACTCCTCATTGGCTGGTGTTCGTCGGCGATGCCATAATAAATAGTTACTTTTCATGAGATTACCAGGATCTCCCTTTACCTTTGTAGAGAAACGGGTGTCATGTCCCTCCAACACACAGGGAGGATCCTCCAACCAGGTGAGGTGATCATGCCTGGCGGGCCACTGCCCAACGATTGATGTTGGGATGTATATGTTAATCGGCGCGAGAACTTCTATTGCGCGATTTAGGATTGGTAGCTTTTTCGAACATTACGTTACTCCGTAGTTCAGTGTATCTTCGGTGGATGGCGTTGTCCTATATTTATGTTGACGCTGCATGTGAAAGTCACCACACCTTCATATATTTAAAAATAAAAAAAGTTACTAAAAATAATCGTAAATCTTTAACGATCTTTGAATTCTACTCACGCTTTACTTTGGACAATGTTGAGTCACTTTGGCAGTCTTCAAAATAAAATTTAAAACATTGTGATTTCTATGGTGCCTAGTATCATCTAAAAAGACGAAAGGCATCCATTTTTTTACTTCCACTATTAACTTTATCTAACTAAACATAACCATGAATGAACACTAATTATTTCTTGATAATAAATAGTCTGCCATACCTAAAACGAACACGCTAAGTTTGCTAATTTATTTAATAACGATACAATGTTTCAAAGCAATAATTCACGTCCTCTTGGGTCGCTTATAAACCAAATACCATTATTATCACATTAAAGCGCGATGTAATAAGCACTTCGCATTCTAAAATTATCACCAAGTGAAATTACTTGAATGCAACGGATAGCGTGTTACGAGAAAAACCGTTGTAATGCAAAAATAGTTCCATCTTTACTCGTCGATAACGAAACACGATAACACGTTACATTTTCTTTTTCATGATCATAATATTTGAAGTTTATATATATATATATAGTGTTAGAGTGTATGCGATTTCTCGTATCTACTTTCCTAGTTTGTCGTTTAAAAGATTTTTTATCAGGTTTGATGGAATCCGATTCATAAATAATTGATATTAACTTGAACGTTGGTGTTAGGTTTGATATACTGATTGACAGGCACGCCATCTTTGATTTGAGTTAGCATGAATGTATTGTCTGGGCTTGTAAACAGGTATTTATATATTTTTACTTTAGTGTGGCAATGTTGTAGACTAATATTAGTAATAAATTAAACGTAAAGATACGTAACGTAACTTTTAAATTTAAAAAATAAATGATTTAACAAAATAGGGGTTGAAAATAATAAAGTTTTGTTCATAAGCAGCGTTTATTTTGTTTAAAATGCGTCTTGTATGTATTTAAAGCTCATGTATTCTAGTTATCAGATAATGATATTATGTACATTTAGGAACATATACAAGTAGAACAGTAAATAATATTACTAAACATAAGAAACAATAGACTATTAAATCAAAAGAAAAAAATCAAATTGCATTTTAAAAAAATGAGGTTTCGATAAAATGTCCGCAATTGTAATTGGAAAGCCTCGTACGGTCAGAAAACACATAAAATATTCTATGAATTTATTTCAGAAGGTTTTCAGTGAAATTGCAAAAACTGAATATACTCCTGTTTTCTTTACTTTTTAGTGTTTTTTAAACTCCTCATTTCTGAGTATATACTTTTAATAGTTATATACGTGGATATATAATAAGAAATTTATTTCACAGTAGTTAAAATATTATACATAAATCAACCAGATACGGAACAAATCACTGTGATTGATACTGACACAATTTGCATCTAGCAGGATTCGAACCTGTTTGAATCGTAAAGGTTACCACGACTAAGCCAGACTAACAGACTGGATGGCGTAAGAAAGCGGTTCCCGGATCTCCCCCGTCTCAGGCGTAGAGTGGCACACCGTGGTGGTTTAGTGGGTAGTCTGGCGAGTCAGTCAGGAGTCTCACACAAAGCGAACCCACTGTGCCCGGGGGGGGGGNGAGCGAAGTGCGTAAAGGCATTACACCACGTCAAAAAAAAAAGCCTCTATTCCATGAGAAACTAATAATAATGATAAATATTCAACGCCATCTAGTCCCAAACTAAGCAGAGTATAGTGTGTACTGGACAACTGATAGAAATAAAACACTTATATTCTTTTTTGTTAATATATACAATTACAAATATATGCAGATCATACAAACATTCGAATATGCAAACATCGAACCCAATACCTGAAGCACCACCAAGACAGTCAAATTATACAAAAAAAATTATGCAACTAATAAAAAAATGTATAGATTATAATGCTGACCGTACAGCCTATCTTTCTCGCTATAACTTATAGTTTTGGATAATGCATTAGAGAAGTTCTTTATGGGACAGAATATTCCCATATACGTGATTTAGGTTATACAAGGAAATAACATGATGTACATATATATATTTATATACCTGCACAAAATTATACATAGCCTTTTACGTACGTGGTGTGTTCAAAAAGTATCGCGAATTTTGTGTATATTCAAAAATTATTTATTTATTCGTGAATATCTATTATATATAATCCCCCTGGAATATTATGCACTTGTGCCAACGATTTTTCCAATTTTCGAAGCACTTAAAAAATCATTTTTTTGTATCTCAAATGTCTTAACTTGAACCAGTTTAAACTTAAATTATTGAACTTCATTTTAAACAAATCTTAATATACTACAAGCGAATTTTTCCTTGATAAAGAAATAATTAAATATTTATACCATTAGAGAGCCACGCTTCGGCATACGTGGGCCTGGACTGGAGTGATCACAGAAAACCGGTGTAAATAGCGCTTTCGCTGTGTTTCACCAAGTGAGTGAGGATATAGCAGACCCATACCCCAAATAATAAACAAATACTCCGGACATCTAACACACAACGCCATCTAGTCCCAAGCTAAGCAAAGCTTGTTATGGATACTCGATAACTGATATAAATACGTATATGCTTTTTTTTGTAAATACATACATATTTCAAATAGAAAACACCCAAACTCCGAAACAAATATCTGCAGATCATACAAACATTTGTTCCGACACGGGAATCGAACCCGAAACGTTAAGCACAGCACGCATATGCTACCACTGCGCCACCGGTGCAGTCAGTTTGTGATTGTGATAATTACTTCCTTTAAGAACAGATTTTAATAAAGTACTATAATTATTTAAAATTGAACCGTCTGGATACGTGTTATTAGGTTTAAAATTACTTTTATATATCTATATTTGTATATAATATATGGTGGTATAAGGATGATGTTATGCTGTAATGCTCCAGTTATCTGATTTTTTACTTCAAATCAACAATCCATAATGTCCCACTGCTGGGCTCGGGTCTCCTCTCAGAAGAGGGTTTAGGCCATACGTCCCCACGCTGGCCGAGTGCGGGCTGGGGACTGGCAAGACTACGTTGTGGCTACGTAATCTTACCGTTGGATGTTTTTAAGCCGCACAAAGGCCTCCAACTAAGCTTCACCACTGTTATCGTTTGATAACAACCGGTACCGACTGCTTAACGTGACCTCCGAATCACGGAGACGCTCATGGAAACATGCCACCAGCGGTCACCCATCCAGGTATTGACCGCGCCGTTGTTGCTTACGAGTGCAACTGGGCTATGGCTATTTTTTACTTATTATATGTAATTTTGATCGTAGATTTTTTTACAAGGGCAAGATTATATTTTTGCCAGTCTATGTATGTTTGTATGTTCAACTCAAGGTGTCAATGGATTTTTAATAATGTCCCGGGTGACATACGTTATATCATTTCTATCAAAAGTTTGTACATAATCGGGTTATACTTTTCAGTTTGAGACAAGAAAGCGTTGTGTATTAGATTTCCGATATATTTATTATTTATTTATTGATTTCTAGTAATTCCAACACCTGTAGTGTTCGATAATCAACTAACTTATTACTTGAATAAAGTAAACAGTACTCTGTAATAGAAATACGATTACACATCTCACATAACCTCGTCTTAGTACTTACGCAAATAACTTATAAGAACAACAAAATGCTTTGTTAAGTAAATCGATATTACATCTTTAATATCGATCGGTATTACTTTATGTACGTATTATTGAAAATTAAGTGGTTTTTGCATCGGCCCGTGTTTGAACCTTAATACTTCCGAAGAATTTTGGGCTCTTGTAATGTAATTTAAGAAAAGCTGAACTTTGATGGGTTACGGAAACGGTTATCTTTTATTAAAAATTTAAAATATTTTAGGGTTTTAAAAAGTCTTACGTTTCTTGATTTATAATTATTATCCATACTAAGAGACGCTCATAGCCCAGATGCAGTCGGTGAGAAACAATCACCGAGGGCTAGCAAGACGGCGCGATCAGTACCTGGATGGGTGACCGCTGGTGGCATGCTACCATGAGCGTCTCGGTGATTCGGAGGTCACGTTAAGCCGTCGGTCCCGGTTGTTATCATACGATAACAGTCGTGAAGTTTAGTTGGAGGCCTTCGGGCGGCTTAAAAACATCCAACAGCAAGATTTACGTAGCCACAACGTATACTTTACGGACGTATGGCCTTAACCCTCTCCAGAGAGGAAACCCGAGCCTAGCAGTGGGACATTATGGGTTGTTAATGGATTGATTGATTGATCCATACTAATATTATAAATACGAAAGTAACTCTTGTCGGTTTGTCCGTCTGTCTGCCAGTCACGGCTAATTAGATACAACGATTTCAATAATTACTTTACAATTATTACGGACATACACACGGGTGGATCCGCAAGTAATATCTAGTTACTAATAACTTAAAACATTTTACTTACGGCTGTACTACTAACTCCATACCCTACGTAGGGGGTTGAGGGGTGGGGGAGTTTGTACACGACAATTACACACCAGTCCAGAACCAGTCTCAATACTATGGTATCAGTCTCAATACTATACAGTCAAATAGAAGTGGGAAGGCATATTCCATGACAATCCTAGTGATGGCATAAAACATACTAATAGGATAGTTGACACCTTAGTCGAATCAGTTACTTTTATCATCTGTCAAAACGATCACTTTGTACGAAAAATGTACTATATACAAAGTTGTGACGACACTGTTTTAGACTTCTTAATTGAGCAATATATTTATTTGATTAAAATTTGCAGTAGAATTGAAATGCTGTAATAAGTATATTTTCAGCGATGTTTTGTTATATTCGTTTTAATGAAGGAGACAGTCAACTACCCTATTCAAGTTAGACCTTACTAATGTGACCTCCCAACAGTAAGGTCGTGGGCTGGTCAATATAGTCAGGGTCACTGGACGTTAGGTTCTAAAACCAACAAACAATACAAAAATATCAAGTATTCGATCCTGCCACTCTATCAAACCTCACTCTGCTACCAGCCACTAACCTATACAAATTCCATAATTGTATAAAAATAGACATTAGAGAGTACAAAACTGACTTCCTTTACGCCATAAAAAACCCCATTGAAATGAGAACTCATTTCGATAACCAATATAGTTAGGCGACCGCAGCTCGACCGCGGTGATGCGCTCTCGTTATACTAAATAACGGATTAAGGGCCAGCTCACACTTGTCGAAGTGGTAATATATATATCTATCCATATACTGGTCGGTGGTGTAGTGGTAGCGTATACGACTTGTGCTTGAGGTCCCGGGTTCGATTCCCGGGCCTCAAGCACAGCAGTCGCATACGCTACCACTACACGTATCAGTTGTCTAGCTGCTCTGCTTAGCTTGGAACTTAATGGCGTTATGTTTAGATGTCTGACATATTTATTTCCTTATTATTTATAATTCATATTTTTGATATTATATGTTCGGAATTTACTCTGCCTGTTTGTGACGTTTTCACGGTTAAACCTCTACACCTATATCAATGAAATTCGAAATTAAAATTAAGCGCGTAAAAACACACAGAAGGCCAAAAATTCTAAGTATTTTTAGAACTGTTACTTTAATAAAGACCCCCTTCATTAGTCCTTCTTAAATGACTTATCCTTTTTGCACGTGTACATCGCGTTATAATGCTAAATAGTAACATATGTCGTTCGTCAAGAATCAAAGAATCTCCATTGTAACGAGTTCAACGGTATAGCCGTGATAGCGTAACATACAGACAGACTAAGAGAGTTACTTTCGAATTTATGCCATACACATAAAGTCACCCACATCGCTATTTCACGTCAGTCATGAGCTAGGCTTTATAACAAGTATGAAACAGCCGATGGAATACAGTGGTTAAGATATCTGCTACTGTTGGATAGAGGCTGTTTATATATTTATCGATATTATTTCGCTTCCGTTTAGTAGTAGTGATAATTACGCGCGGGTGGGTGGTTAAAAGGAACATTTCTTCATAAATATACTCACTCATAGTCCTGACGATATTTTTTTTTATTGAATAGAGGGCAAACTAGCAGACGTATCGCCTGATGGTAAGCGATTACCGCCGGCCATGGACACCCGTAACACCAGAGGCGGTACAAGTGCGTTGCCGGCCTTGGGGTGGGGAGGGGGATGAGGGGAAGGGTTGGATTATGGGCCTCCGGTATCCTCACTCACTCGGTGAAACACAGCGCAAGCGCTGTTTCACACCGGTTTTCTGTGAGGTTGTGGTATCACTCCGGCCGAGCCGGTCCATGCATGCCGAAGCGTGGCTCTCCCACGGTAAAAATGATTTATATATATTGATATTATTTATATATATATTATTCATATATTGATATTATTTATATATTGATATTATTAATATATATTTGTTTTACAGCATGAACATATTTATTTGCTTATGAAGTTTCTTGCTGGTTCTTCTCTGTAGGAATCACATTTTGGGACGGAGCAACTACAGTCAGTAATTTATCGTTTCCAAATTACCTGAAAAGGTCTAGTTGAAGTAAGAGACTTGATCTATGCTAATATTATAAAGAGGTTCTAACTTTGTTTGTAAGGTTGTAGGGGGTAATCTTCGGAAGTACTGATCCGATATTGTCAATTATCTCACTAACAGAAAACGACACTATACAGGAGTGGCTTAATTAAATTGATTGAACACAAAAATCAGTTGCGAATCAAGTCGAAGAAAGCGGGCTGCTAACGCTCAACGATGTGGACACAAATCGGCTTGTTTAAAATAAGAAGGTTATACTTTTACTTTACCCTACGGGGGTTTGCGGCGGGGCGGTGTGTCGGAATCGAACCGACTAAAACCACACGGTATGCCACTCTACGCCTGAGACGGGAGAGATCCGGGAACCGCTTTCTTACGCCATCCGGACCCCTCCCAGCGCTTGCCCGCACTGAAGCGGGTACCGTCTGATGAAAGAAGGTTATAATACTAAATCAACCTTCAAAGAGGGAGATATGTTGTCGCTAACTTTTTTAAGAACTTTAAAAAGGGGACCATTCTGTCTTATTATTATATTATTTTTTAGTTGATTTTATGGTTTATATAGCATACGCAGTGAAAGCTCGTAAAACGTACAATGTCCCCCCGTTTTCGTTACGTTTTTCATTGATACTCCGCTCCTATTGGTTGTAGCGTGACGATATAGCCCACATAGCCTTCCTTGACAAATAACAAATTGAACCTGGAGTTCCTGAGAGTGTTCAACCAAACAAACTCTTCAGGTTTAATTGTAAAGTATTGGTATAAATCAATTTATTTAACTGTCTCAGTGGCGCAGTGGTAGCATATACGACTTTCTGCTTGTGATCTCTGGTTCTATTCCCGGGTCGGACTTTGATTTGTATGATCTGCAAATATTTGTTTCGAAGTTTGGGTGTCTTCTATGTATAACAAGCATGTATTTACAAAAAAAAGTATATAAGTACACATTTATATCAGTCGAGACCCCATACTATAAGCTCTGCTTAGTTTAGGACTAGATGGCGTTATGTGTTAACAGGTCCGTAATATTAATTTATTAATCTATTATTTGCTGCTTTACAGAGTTTATATACAGCATGAATTTTTGCACCGGGCAAGTAAGGGTAGAAGTCTGAACTTCTGAAGTACATTTACAGATTTTGGAAAAAAGATCTCGAAAATCTGTAAATGCAGTTCAAAATATCTTAAAAAATTAACTATAGCGGTTAAGGCCTCTGCCCTTACTGTCCCGTCTCAAACACCCACCCTGTATAGTAGAGAAGTTTATGCCATTTCCTTTTGCAAAAGTAGTAGTAGATACATATACCTGGATGACGGATCTTTGCTTGGAACATTTTTTTGGTACATTTTTTGAAAATGAATAGCTATCTCGATTTATCGCCTCCGAAACCCCCTGCATATTAAATTTCATGAAAATCGTTAGAGTCGTTTTCGAGATTCAGATTATATATATACAAGAAGTTGCCCGTTCAGAGGTATTAGATGAAAAACAGTACACCTACTTAGTAAAATTATTATTCTTAAAAATACCACATAATCCTGTAAAATTCCAATTCAAAATCATTAATTCAATTAAGACCCTAAGAGACATTTATGAACGTTAAATTGAAGCTACAGTTAAAAATCATAGATCGACACAAACAGACGCCACAGCATGTACTGGGTTGTCAAGGTAAATTAGGTGAAAACACCAAAATCCACTGCCTGCCTGTGTCGATCCATAACTTCCAGTTTCCAAAATGCGTAGGGCCTTATGAGAAGAATACTGGCAAAGAAACTCGTGGCCACTCTTTTTAAATAAATATTTACAGACATTTTAACACACAACGCCAACTAGTCCCAAACTAAGCAGAGCTTGTACTATGGGTACTAGACAACTGATATCAATACATATACACTTTTTTTTGTATACATACATACATATTATACATACAAAACACCCAAACTCCGAAACAAATATTTGTAAATCATACAAACATTTGGTCCGACTCAGGAAACGAACTTGGGCCTCCAGCACAGCAGTTGCATTCGCTACCACATATTGTCCCACTGCTGGGCTCGGGTCTCCTCTCAGAAGAGGGTTAAGGCCATACGTCCCCACGCTGGCCAAGTGCGGGTCGGGGACTGGCAAGACAACGTTGTGGCTACGTAATCTTACCGTTGGATGTTTTTTAAGCCGCCCGAAGGCCTCCAACTAAGCTTCACGACTGTTATCCTATGATAACAATCGGGACCGACTGCTTAACGTGACCTCCGAATCACGGAGACGCTCATAGTAACATGCCACGAGCGGTCACCCATCCAGGTACTGACCGCGCCGTCGTTGCTTGCCCTCGCTGATTGTTTCTAATCACCGAGTGCAACTGGGCTATGAGCGCCACACTGCGCCAACGAGGCAGTTAAACGTCAGAGTCAGTGAAAACTACACAACATCCGTTTTATATTCTATTCTTTCTGAATAAGTTTCTTTATCTATTAGCCTCAGAAACTTGTTGTGGATATGATGCAAAAATAATTAATAAATCGCGAAAGTTCTAAGATCCCTTGTTAGCAACAAGAAATATGCTTAAGGTGATTAATTTAAAGCAAACCAATAATTAGCAAGTTGGCAACTTAACGTGTGATAGATTGGCCAAAGCAATTGTGGTTGCACTTAACGGCAATAAATCATTAACTGTTTGTGGATAATTATTAGTGGCAATCCTCGTGTATGTTTCTATGATTGATTTAATTATTGAGCTTGTTTTATTGCCCACGTTCATCGTTTTACACACTATGATTTACGCGGGTCAAGCGTTATCAGAACCTTTGTTTGAATGATTCAATTTTGAATGATTATTACTGATACTAACTTTTGTATTTCTGAAAAGACAACTCCCATTTTAGGTATATGCATTATGTGTCGCGAGGAACTTTAAAAACGTATATAAAAAAAAATTGTGGAGGGATGTCTTTACACATACACATTTTAGACACACATTCAGGGTATAGAGCCACGCTGATTTCAGCACGAACTCGCTCGGCCCGACCGGCTCGTTCGGGGCTGTACTACGCTCTCGCAGAAGATCACCGTAAAATGACTGCATTCGTGCTTTCGGGTTTTAGTTGTAGACTGCGAGACAGGAGGCCTAATTTTTTCTATTCTTTTTTTTTTGAAGTGAAACTTCTTTAGGCTGCAAATGTAACGTCGCGCAAGTATGCAACGGAAGTGTCGAAAAAGAGAGAGAGAGCGATCGAGACCGATTGAGAGAGAGTAAGACAGGGCGAACGTAGCATGAAGCAACTAGCGATGGAGTGAGAGTAGGGAGCAAGCAAGTGAGAAAGATCGAGAGAAAAAGTGAGATAGAGCGATTGTCGTATCACGCACAGTGCCATGGAGCGAGAGGTGGGAGAGAGCTAAGAAGTTTCAATTCTGACATGTGTACTTTGTACGCACGCACTTTTTTTTTTATAATAATACAGATGCATCATTAGGCCGCCATGGTGTGCATAACATGCTGCATTCTTGTATAGTCTGCATTTACAATGAGCACGGTGACCACCACTCTTGGATTCTGCTTATACTATCCATCAGGCAGAGTAGAATGACTTTAGCAGCCACGCTTAAAAAGAGAAGACTCGCATACCAAAAAAATCGCCTGTCACTATGAACTTACACTTATTTATTAAAAACACGCACCCATAAATACATCATGTGTAACAGTAACATGTGTTAGAGTATAAGCCTAAATGGGCCTTTTTTTTACGTGTTGAAACCCCCTCGGGCCTTCACCCCACCGGGGCTTGCGGCGGGGCGGTGTGTCGGAATCGAACCGGTAAAACCACACGGTGTGCCAATCTGCGCCTGAGACGGGAGAGAACCGGGAACCGCTTACTTACGCCATCCGGACCCCTCCCAGCGCCTGCCCGCACTGGAGTAGGCACCGTCTCTAGATGTTATATCCTCTCAATTTAACGTAACGTCGCCCCAAGTCTAAATGGGCCTACGTCGACGTCAAATCATGCGTATAGCTACTCCGTACCATGTTGTTCCATGGTCACAACTCTTGTTACCATCATCATGACTAGGGCACAAACCCGTCTGACCAGCGTGGCGTAGAAAGCCAGAACCTCCTTTATAAGTAGCCACATACGTCCACCAGTAGTCTTCTAAATTACATAAATTAATCACTGCAAATCCCATCATAAGGTCGTAACATGCATATATTTAATCAAATACATGAAACAAAAGCGGACTATCTCAACAAAATGATTTCGCAAATTCATTAAAGCCACCGAATTACACCATAATCATCGTTATGCATCACACGAGCCGAAAACAATATTAACTTTAAAAGGGTTAAAAAGATAAAAAAGATATAAAAAGATTACTGTAAAGACGGGAAAAAAAGATTAAAAATGATCGATACGGCGGTAGAGTAAGAAGAAAAGATTGTGCACATTGTTGATTGTTTTTGAGATGGTTCCGTAGATATATTATAAGTGTGCGATTCGGTTCGAGAAAATCGTATTATGACCGTCGTATTATGCGTAATAGGTCTGATGGTTTGAAAACCATATGTGAAAACTAATGTACTATTATATCTGCTATCCCTAGATATGAATAAGGCGTTATATAAAAGAGTGATGATATCTTACAGAATTAAATGGTTGCGATCGGTTTTTTTGTCATTTATATTTTTAATTTCGAATATAGTAGATGAATTGTATTGAAACTAAAGATTGGCATTTGTTATGCTATTATTGTAAGTATTCTTGAATATATTGTGAATTTTTAAGTATAAATAGAGCGTTGGTGATCATGTCTTAAGTAATATTCATCATTTATTGCTTTTTACCTGCTACAAAAGAAGGAGGGTTTTCGAGTGTAAATATGTATATTTCTTTGGCACGCTCTAAAGTCTAAACGGTTTGGCGTATTTTTTGTTAGTAGTGATAATAGATTTGTCTTAGTCGTGAGAATGACACTGGGTACATCAAAAAAAAAATATGCAGTCGGTTTTTTTTAATAATGAAATTAAAAATATTGACTTTAGATTTATTTTTGACTGAAATGAACTCTACTGATACTTATAAGTTTTAACTCCATAAACGTTGAAGTCCTATCCAAAATAATTAAAGAAAAAATCACTTAAGCAATAGTAAATTTAAATGATTATGCTCACAACTGTATATATAATTATCTTGTTTGTTGATTATTCTATAAATAATATTTAGTTATAGTTTTCATAGTGCTCTTACGTAACCCTAAAATTTTGAATAAGAAAAAAATAAGTTCTAAATTTGAATCAGTGAGCGGAAGCTGTTGGGTCGCGGCGCGCGTAACGAATTTCGGGTATCATTAAGTTTCTTATTTCTTTATATCTCTCATTTGAAGATAGGGTTGGCAGTAACAGGTACGTAACGATTATTACTATGATAAACAAGTAAAATTATTTAAAAAAAAAACCGACTGAAAAAAAAAACTTCATCAAATTCAGTTTAAAAAACCATATTATTTATTATTATATTTTAATATATTTGTAAACACTGTTTAATATTCTTTATTTTGGATACCACACTCGATGTATTTTGATTAGATTTTTTTTTGAGAATTCTTTTTGGCGCCTTACATTACTTTTTTTTATTTTAATGTCTCAGTGTCACTTTCAGGACTACGACAAATCTTAGAACACCACTCAAAAAAATACGACAAGCCGTTTAGGCTCTAGGGCGTGCTAAAGAAATATACATACATCGAGTGTATGTATATTTCATAATTAACTAAAGCATAACCCAAAAATTAACTTTCATTTGATACATCAATGACTTGAATGTTTTCACTCATTGAAAAGATATTCGATAAAATCAGTAATTCTTTTCTTCTTTAATATTTTGATTATTTGATTATCGGGCTATTGCTTGGGGACGTCGAAATGTGCAACGGGTGCCTCATTGCTAAAAACAAAACCTTCCAGGTAATCTTTAATTTCAATTTTAAACTCTTTTGAAATATATTAAGCAAATATTAAGTTCATAATTTTATTCATCGCTACATAAATTGGATTATTGAATCTGACTGCACGTTTTTTTATACTTTAAGGTAGGAAAGCCACGCTAATTTTCGCACGAACGGGCCGGCTCGACCGGGGCGGCGAGCCTCGCACAGAAGATCAACGTAAAACGACAGCATTCGTGCTGTCGTGTTTCGTTAGTAAGTGCGAGACCAGAAGCCCAATGACGCAAAAGTATGACTAGGCCGCCATGGTGTGGGTCACCATGCTGCATTGTAGCATTGTCTGCATTCGCAATGAGTATGGTGACCAACACTCTTGGATTTTGCTTATGCTTTCTATCAGGCAGAGTAGAGTCGATTTGGTGGGCCTATAAAAAACCTATTGCATAGTATTTTAAGCGATCTTCACGCCGCACTCTACTACACTAAAGTATTCGAAGGTTCAAATTTCAAATAGGACAATGCTCTGTGTGTTCCACAAATTATTGTTCTGAGACTGGGTGTTCTTTGTATCCGTTTCATCTATGTTTGTTTAGTCCCCTGTGACACCGGATATATTCCCAAAAGCGGGAGTTATATCTTTAAAAAAAAATTTGTTATAAATCCCACATAACACTCTAAGTTCGAACCTTAAAAATTACTTAAACTTAGAAAAGTAAAAGAACTGGAGGGCTTTCTTAAAACGTTTCTTCATTCATAACTAGTCGTAGGATTTCAAAGAATCGTGTGTATCATTATTTAGAAAAATATGTAATATCATTATAGAAAAATATTTTTTAGGACTTTATATTTTTGATATTTTTCAAATGTCTGATAAAAATAATTTGGCATCTCCGTTGTGACAACCCTAACTCAATCGGTTGTGATATTGAACCAATCCTTATTTGTTTATTTATGTTCTAAGATTACACTTAGTTTGTTTATTTATGTTTTGAATTATGTTGTTCTGTAATGAGTTGTTTTATTTTGTTCTAATAAACAATTTGTTGTAATGTGCTAGTAGTGTGTGAAGCTGTCATAATTTATTGTATCTTGGGACTAATACCGGCCAAACTGTAACTTCTGTACACCAGGCCTGACAGGTCCTGGACCTGTACAGCAGTGATCCACGAACACACCAAGTTATGACACTCGGGAAGTCCCAGGAAACTCTCTTAGTTCCCGCAACGAAATTAATCAGGAGTAGGAAATATAATATGTCCACTTTCTGCCTTAGCAAAGTGGGAGACGAGATGAAGTCAAAAAAGGCAAACACCTTTTCAAACAGGAAAGCACCATGGATAAAATATTATAGGTCTTAAGTGATTGATTTCTATAGTATGTATGGCAAAATCGTCTAAACGCGATACCAGGACCCCCCCATAGTAGCGTTTCTGGGATATTGTTTTAATTTAACATTACTTAGTCAATGCTTCGTTATTTAGAGACCGGCTGACCACCGCAATCATCTTATAACAGCTAATAAATTTCTATGCTTACTCTACAAGTTAAAATAAAAAGTTTTAAAAACCTCCTACGCAAGCTTTTAATCGAGTAATCATGCTCCAGAAAAATGCATTTTATTATGGTATATGGGGCAAACGAACAGACGTATCGCCTGATGGTAAGCGATTACCTCCGCACATGGACACCCTTAACACCAAAGGTGTCACAAGTACGTTGCCGTCCTTTGGGGGATGGGGAGGGGGATAGGGGGGATTCATATGGGCCTCCGGTAGTGAGGACACTCATTTGATGAAACACAGCGTAAGCGCTGTTTCACACCGGTTTTCTGTGAGGCCGTGGTATCACTCCGTTCGAGCCAGCATATTCATGCCAAAGCGCGGCTCTCCAACCCTTTTATTATTTTGGAAAAGAGCTGATACTCTTACACTACTAGACCGATATTAACTAAACAGAGCTAATAACTACCGCTAGGAAACTGTCTTTTAAATAAAAAAAAACAGCATCAAAATCGGTCCATCCGCTTGAGAGCTACGACATCTCAGACAGACAGACATTGACATCAAACTTATAACACCCCTCTTTCTTCACTCTTCTTTCTTTTTGCGTTGGAGATTAAAAACGGGTATAGGCATTTTTTACGTTTTGGAAACCTCCACTGTTCGTCAACCCATCGGGGTTTGAGAAGGGAGGGATCTGGGAACTGCTGATACTAACACATCTGGACCAAAGGGTATAGTGAGTTAATCTTAAACATTACATAATATGTTGCTGCGGACTTTTTTTAGGTCTTTTAAAAAGAAACAGTTCTTTCATACATTGTTTTTGTGAAACTTTAACCGTTTACATTGGGCACAACGGAAGCTTCAAGAGGAGTAGTATCCCCCCGTTTTTGCAACACATTTCACTCACTGATACTGCGCTCCTTTTAGTCGCAGCTTGATGATATACAGCATATAGCTCTTTTAGATCACTGGGCTATCATCTAACGCTGGATAATTTTCAAATTGGACTAGTACCTCCAAAAATTAGCGCGTTCAACCAAACTTCAGAAATTATATTAGTAGCGATTCTTAGAAGAGTATTCTACCTGGAAACAAACCCTTACCAGCGTGGTACGGTAGGCCAAAACCTCTCACTCAATAATTTCATGCTAAATTAGGCAGAGCCTGTGCTATTGTAACTAGGTATTACCTCAGTGGCGCAGTAGTAGCGAATATGACTGCTAATATTTATTAAGTTAGTAGGAGTTAAGGCGTTTTCTATATTTAATTTAGATTGCTTTAATATTAAACATACTCATGTTTTTTCGTTTTATTTAACTGCCGCCTTTGTCTAGCCGTTGAAGTATGCGACTGCCAATCAAGAGGTCTCGGGTTCAAATCCCGGGTCGGGTCAAATGTGTTATAGAGTTTTTCTGATTATATATATAGCTCGAAGTTTGGAAGTTAGGGTCTGAACCCCCGTGCCTCGGAGAACACATAAAGCGGACAGGCCTGCGGTTGATTTCTCCCCGATCGTGTCGGTTTACCGTCCCACCGGATTATGAGAGAGAGGGAACAGAGAGTGCACCTGTGTTTGCTCACACACTTGTGCACTATAATATCTCCTGCGTTGGCTGGTCTCCGTTGAGACTGGCCGCTGTAGCCATAATAGCCTAGGAAAGCATCATCATATTTTTTTTTTAAAGCACACAAATTATGTATACTCAAATAAAACCCGGACACAGAACAAATGATAGTGCGAGGTGTTGATTATTTAAGCTACATTGTTTAACAACTGGCCATATTTACCAGTAACATCCATTACAAGTTCAGTACCACAAGAAAGTACCAAAACTGTATGATCCATAAAAATAAATAACTGTTGAAGTATTTGTTTAAATTGTAAAAGGAGATAAATATTTTGTAAGCAGCGCCTCCCACGGGCCGTATGCGTGATGATGCGTTTACGACGCACAGACGAACAGACAGACAGGCCCTCGGAAAGAATAGACATGCTGATTTTATGAAGGGTATAAAATTTTGGTACTTGTTTTACTTTTCGCAGTGATAGGGTTAAGCTACAAAAGAGTTTGACGGATTAAAAACAAATATTAACCAATTTAATAAATAAATAACCGTGGGGGAGCCACGCTTCAACATGAATGTGCCGGCTCGACCGGAGTGATACCACGGCCTCACAGAAAACCGGTGTGAAACAGCGCTTACGCTGTGTTTCATCGAGTGAGTGAGGATACCGGAGGCCCATACCCATCCAATGCCCCCTATCCCCCTCACCATCCCCCTTCCCCCCAGGCCGCCATAGTGTGGGTCACCGTGCTGAATTGTTCTTTTTCGCATTGAGGATGGTGACCACCACTCTTGGATTCTGCTAATGCTTTCCATCAGGCAGGGCAGAGTCATTTTGGCAGCTTAAACATAAAAAAAAAAAAAAAAAAATTGCAAAAAGGTTCTCAGATCGACTTTAAAAAAATACATTTAATTTATTATACTTGGAATTAATTATATTTCATTTTAAAAATTAAAAGATGAAAAAAGTATTGCCTACGTATACATTTTATTTGAAGTTTTTTGCTTTTTTGCGTAATATGGCTGACAGGAGCTGGATGTTAGAAGCCAAGAATCGAACCAAGTGGCGTGCAATTGAAGAGGCCTATGTTCAACAGTGAACTGCGATAGGCTGATGATAATGTAGAATCAGATGTATGCAGTACAGTGTAGATGCTTAATCTAAAATACATTTGGAACAAACATTTGTGAGAGACTAGTGCCCGAGATATGTATTGGAATACCTGTGTTACTTGTCACTAGGCCCCCAGTGAAATTATAGAACAACCCCATTATTAGATCAAGTGCAAAGTGAATGATGATACTGAAGAACTCTGATGACTGTATTAGTGCCAAAGCTACTTAATATATGTGTTGTTAGAGCCTTTTTGTCATTCTAGTGATATTTAACACAATAATAAATATATACAAATAAATTAAATTGAAGTTATGCATATGGTTTTATTTTTGTTCCGGCTAATCTCTGGAATAGCTGAATATATTTTGACCGGACTTTCACTAGCAGATGGCTGATAATATAAGGAGTAACTTAGGCTTCTTTTATTTTAGACTAACTTCATACCGCGGCTGTTACCCGCGGTAGATGTAGCACACAGCTTTAATAAAACTAAAGTATGGTTTTTTTGTTCCGGCTAATCTCTGGAACGGCTCAACATATTTTGATTGGAGTTTCACTAGCTGATGGCTGATAATATAAAGAGTAACTTAGGCTTTTTTTTCTTTAAGACTAACTTCGCCCTACGGTGTTAGCCGCGGCTGTTGTAGCCCATAGATTTAATAAAACTAAAGCTGTTTTATACTCTTGTAACATATACCACACATATGATCGCTTCCAATACAACCCCACAAAAAATCACCACATTAAACAATAAATCACACACTTCGTAATAAAGGATGTTGCCAGCACTTAACACTTTAAAAGCAGAAAGTTAATTGCAACAAGTGCTAATAGTTCATTAATTTGTTAATTATTCTTGTATATCAATAACAGACTAATAGAACAATCGAATAAGTTCATATCTTGTAGATTTTCGCAATGGAATAGAGCATCAAGAAAATATCTTTTGAACATCTCTACGACAACACCAAATCAAATCCAGGTTCAAATCGCGGGTCGTGCCAATGGGACAACACCATCTAATCGTAAACTAAACAATCTGTATATATCTTCATACTTTTCACGAAACACGCCAAAAACGTATACGACTGTGTGTTAAAGCCCTGTGGCTTTAACACACAGTCGTATGCGTATTTTGAACGAAAGTCGTGTTGGTACTACCTACACGACTCCATTACCTACTACCTATCAGGTAGTAGAGCCACGCTGATTGCAGCACAGACGGGTCGGCACGACTGAGGAGGTCTATCTTCGCACGGAAGAAGGACCTAAAACGACAGCATTTATGCTGTCGTGCTTCGTTCGTGAATACGAGACTGGAAGTCCCATGATGTAGAAACATGTCCCAATAGCGGCTTAGTGTGGGTCACCATTATCTGCATTCGTGATAAGTGTGGCGACCTTGGATTCTGGTCATACTTTATATCAGGCAGAGTAAAGTCCTAATAATAAAAAATATATAGTACAGTAAACAAGCTAATTGATCGTAGCGCGTTATACAGCCTACGATCTTTTTCGATAAATAGTTTATCCGTAAGTAAAATAATTTTTCTGACGGCCAGAAACCAACAATTGCCGAAAAAATCATGAACATATGATCCATATCTAACCCTACCTCGCTCTACGGTCTCACAATCCATCGATAGCATTCTTAACACAAAGGCGGTACCCCATAAACCAGCGAGGTATAAATTGTACCGTTTATAGCACTGTAAAATTTCAAACTCATTATATTTAGCAATAAATATTGTTTTTAAAACAACGTGGGATAGTTTTAAGCAAATAGGTTTGTTTACTGGCGATTCTTTGGCTTATGAATGATTATTGGGTTTTGTTTTGTTTTGTTTTTGATATATGCATGAAATTTTATTTTCATTTTTTTTCTCCAAGAGATCCCTGAATGGTATTTGACTACTGTAACATGCCTTAAATACGAACTCGTTGCCATTCTATGCCATTTCCTCCCATATAATCAGAAGAGAGGTTGAGAAGGAGGGTTAGCAACGAAACGATTGCTTAACACCGGTTTCGTATGAGTGACATAATCAAGACAGTCCAATCGGTATCTTTTTAATTTTGGTGATATCATAGTATATTTGTTATTTTTAATTGATCGCATTAAAGTAAATCCTCATTGGCAGCGCACGTGTTTCCCTTGTGGAGAAACGGGTGTGATATCCCTCCAGCACAAAGGGAGGATACTCCGACCAGGCGAGGCGATCATGCCTGGCGGGCCACGGCCTCTCGGTTGATGTTGGGAAGTTTTCATATATGTTAATCTGCGCGAGAACTTCTATTGTACGATGCAGGGTTGGTAGCTTCTTCGTATACTACATTACTCCGCGGTTCAGTGTATCTTCGATAGATAGTGTTGTCATATATTTTTGTTACCGCTGTATGAGGAAGTCGCCACACCCTCGCTCCATGATCCGGCTTTCTATAAGCAGGATGTGAAGAAGCATGCCACTAGGCCGTGTTGTATTGTCCACTCTCGTAATAACAAGGATGGCCACCACTCATGGATTCTACCCTCACCTTTCATCAGGCTGAGAGGAGTTATTTTGGCAGCTATATAAAAAAGTGAAAATTTGACATCAAAAAATGGTCATTTAAGTATTATAGTGTTTAACATACGAAGTCATAGGCAAATAGGTTTATTTTAGTAAACACTGTTTTATTTCTTCATCGCATCAATAAAATTGGATATTTTCAGAAAAATGATAATTATGAAGCATTTTTATATTAGCGCCATCTGTTAATCGAGTAATGAAATCAATTTCAGTCTAGGTGAACTGTTTTTCTATCCTGGGAGAATAGTTCTGGGAAATTTCGCGTTCTATTTTGCACAATTTGACAGACACTAGCTGCTCTGAAAACCAAATACTGAGCTAAATATATCTATAAATTTCAGCCTCAGCTTAAAAATGTGTTATAAAAACAAATATGCGTCCCAGTCCTGACGTCAAAGCACTTAACGTAGCTTATATTTGTAGATTGTCACCATTAATCTTCTAGAATTATATCGTATTATCTTTTCATTTAAGTTTAATATCTCTTATTGTTTATATTTTAATCTGTATTTATTTTTCTCAGTGTAAAAAAGTTAAAGTATTACATACAATTATGTGCCTTGAATGGCATCCCACTTCATTTATAAGTAATTTTATAGTTGATTAATAAAAAAAGTTGTAGAAAAATCTCTTAAAATTTAAAGATAATGAAAATAATGCGCCACTTGATGGTAAAACTTTGTGTTGTGGGAAATAAAAATACAAAGGTGCCTAGAGCTGAGTATTGGTAAAATAAATTATTAGAAGACACGGACAATCTTGCTTAAACAATATTTATTCATGCAAATAAAATATTTGTAGTTTTTGTAATAATTTTGTGGACAGACTGACATCTATCGTCATTTATAACAGATCAAAAAGACAGGGTCGTAATTAGAATCCAAATATTTTATCATGTAATTATTTTATTAATCTTGCATTGATAATGTGAAGGGTGTCTTAAAATTCATTATCACTATTTCAATTACATAATGTTCTAGATTCTCATCCAAAGGTAGTAAAGAGCAATGAATAAAAATACATAGTGGACATAAGTTTATTTCAAGTTTTCCTTTGTATCGCTGTGATGTTATCCTATGTAACTTGCTCCCTTAGTCGCCTTATGACTCCTATAGGATAAATAGGAATGGTGACTCTACGTATTTTTGATCCGTCAGGGACAGAAATCCGTTATCACTTTGAAAGAGCAATGGATATAAAAAAAAACTGGACTAAAAAAAATGATTGATGAATTTATTATTGCAAAGAAAGGCCGTTAAAAAATTAAGAAAGGAACTTATAAACTAAACTATGGGTTTGGTTTATAAGTTCCTTTCTTAATTTTTTAAATTTTTTTATATGCGAAATTAAAAGTGAATAAATGCGAATATTAGTGACAATATAAGAAGTGATAATTCGATTTAAAGATTGGTTGCTAATAATTAATTAGTTTTCTCAGATTGGTGTTATTTAAGAATTCAGATGCATACGTGAAAAAAAAATTCTTATTTTATTTGAAGAAAATATGTGCACTAATTATATATATGTTGCTGTTTATTATGTGTTGCCTTGCTCGTTGGTCTAGTGGTTAGCGTTGAGCGTTTAGCAACTAAAGATCAAGAGGTCTCGGGTTCGATTCCAGGGTCGGACTGCTGTTGGGGTTTTCTTAATAGAAGCCCAGAGTGTGGCATGCCGCTCTCCGAGGCCCGCCCGTGCCTCGGAGAGCACGTTAAGCTGTCGGTCCCGGTTGTCATGAATATATAAGGCAATTGTAATTGGGAAGTAAGTGCCCTCAAATATGCTGAGGACTAATTCAATCTTCGAATTCAGTTCATCCTCAGGGTTGCGGAGGTCCGATGCCAGTCGCTCTGTGTAAAAACTGATATTCAGGTAAAACCGGTAGAACTAGTAGCCGACCCCAAATTTTGGAAATAATAAAGGCTAGGAAGATGATGATGCTGTTTATTGTTTATTATCTTTTTATTTAAACTAAAAGTATAAGTATATTATTTATGTATATATGTAAATAATCTACCTGCCCAAGTTTTTCACCATGATTTTTGAGGAAGAAAAAACACACAAACTTTAACTTACACAATGTTTTTTAAGTTATGAATGACATTTTGCTAATATGTACATCTTAAAATAGTTTATAAAATTGACCCTGAAAAAACTCGTCAATAAATAAACCTGAGTACGTCCCTCACATCCTATACCCAGTATCGGATACATAACAACATTAACATATAAGGATGCGAGTAGTTTGCTATTGTTTGGTAAATTTAAAAAGTAAAATAACTTCACCCCCCCCCCCCTCTCGCCCCGCAAATTGTCCCGCATAGTTTCATACAAAAATCTCATTAGGACATCTTATGTTTGTATTTGCTTCATGGTCCTATGACATAAAACTCAAATGTCAATCGGACACATACGTACAGACAGTATGTACGAGAGATCGTTTTTTTGTTTTTGCGAAAGACGGTTAAATTTCATGTCATCCACATATTTTATATTTAGCCTTGAAGAGTCGAAGACTTAGAATTGAAGACTTGAAATACTTGACATTGGCAGAAATAGGTGATCCGGCTGATTGCCATATCATCAAAAGAAGAAGAAGACAGTATGTACGTTTAATACGTTATTTTGTCAACAGGTGGTCCACATACGTCATAAACTGTACTTCTTGTATGTTTGTTTGTATATATATTATTACGAAATACAAGTAACTGATTTTATAAATATATCAAAATCAAAATTCGAAATTAAATTCATAAGATATAAACTCTAAGATAAACTGCAGGGAACCACTTACCAAAGTTACATTTTAAAGATGTAAGTAACACAAAGATTGCTTCACTTTGATTCACACTTCCGAAGTCCCACAAACTTTCCCCCCAAAACACAACATTAGAGCTACGAACCAAAATCAAAACATAACCTAGACAATTACACACACTTAAAGTGAACTAAACACGCGCTGAAGTGTACAAAACCATTATATTTTCACACGGAACCTGTCTAAAGCACCACAAACAGTGAGAGTCGCAGGGAAATTAAGTCGATACGTAATTAAAGCTCCAAAACGCACACATACAAAGCATCGACATAAAAATGTCCGAGAGAAAAAAAAAGTATAGGTTTAAAATTTACCCGGTATAAATTTGTGTTTTTTTCCTACAACCTACTTATGTATGAAGGCATGCGCAGTAAAGGGTTAAAATCGGATAAACCGACTGAATACCGTAGGCTCATCTTCCTAACTCATGCCACTTCAAGAACTATCTCCTTTATTTGTTTGGGTTACAATTTCTAATTAGTTCTTGGTTTTACCGCTTCCATTTGAGCGCTGATGCTGCTACTGGACTTATTGCAGCATCGTTCGATATAATTTAATGTTGAATCTATTACTAGATTTATTAACAAGCGATTTAATTATGTCATCGCTATTTATGGACTGTAATTATAGTGATTGACAATGACAGTAGGAAATCTATAAAATTTATTCGCAAACTTGAATCAGAAATATGTAAATTTTATCTGATTGTGTACTGGTATGGCTAATCGGTGAATAATGGCCAATTCTGAGATGCCCATAATCTAACCTAGTTTCTCTTCCATTTTAAGAATGAAATTTATCCGTTTAATCATCCTCTTCCTACTTTTCCCTAGATTTATTTGCAATGGTGACATTACAAAAAAAAATTAGCTGTGCCTGGTACGAACCCTCGTAAAGAATGAAACCATCAGAATGGAACCCATAGAAATTTATATGTGTAGAGTTATTAAGACAATTGAAAGTTTAAATATCTGTGGTTGTAGTAGCTCGAAGAAGCTCCCGGATGACGTAAGAAAGCGGCTCTCGGATTCCTCCCGTCTCAGGCGCAGAGTGGCACACCGTGTGGTTTTAGTCGGTTCGATTCTGATACACCGCCCCGCCGCAAACCCCGGTGGGGAGAAGGCCCGAGGGGGTTTCAAAACAAAAAAAAGCTCGAAGAAGTTCAAATCAAAGTGGTTGGAAAAACCACTAAAGGCTTACAACAACTGGCCTATACTCACACAAACAGTGTCTCTACCCACATTGCAATGCATGATCTAAAAGCAGCTAGCTCAAGAAGTAGCTCTTGTATTTCGCTAGCAGCTGGGCCCAAAATGAAATGACTGAACCAATTGTAGTGGTCATTCCCTTTTTTGTATTTCCAACCTTAAAATTAGCTAAAACAAATTATATGATGTAGTTTAAATATCGTGATGAGAATTTTTATCTTTATTTTATAAAAAAATATATCGAACGCTTTAATAATTGTGCCCCAACTCATCCTAACCTAAAAACGAATTCCAATTGTTCGCCATTATCATTTAAAGTGTTTAATTTCATTCGTAATAATACTAAATACTATGATTTTAGTGTTGTAATCAGATTCTAATTATAAATAACAGCAGTAGTTAGTGAAAATGATAATTTATACTTCAAAGTGTTTTGTTTCCTGATTGAAATGAGATAAAGAAGATCAGAAAGAGACTTGGAGTGAAATTAAGCTCGAAGTTCAAAACCATTCGGGACGGAGGTTCTGTGAACGTCCTATACACCATCTAGGGGAAGTAGGACATTAACTTGAATGTGTTTTGTTTCATCTCTTCTTTGCGAAGTCTCTTTGAATAACTTGACTGTGTAAATTAAGTCTAATCTTTATCGTAATCAACAGTTTTGAATAGTCTATTACTAGAAATAGCTCTTTACTTAGAATAGCGTTTTCGGTATAGTTCCTATACCGGGCCAGACTGGTTGGTGTCGATGTGCTGTGGTCCAGCGTAGTTTTAAGGTTTTATTTAGCTTATATATTATATATGTAATTATAATTGTCGGTATTGACATAGAATTCACATAAAAATATAAGGAAATTCTAATAAATATTCCTTCAGCTTAACTTGTAAATGGATTGATAACAAGTTAAATAAAAAATACCTAGTTAAAGTAGTTAATTAATTGTCCATCACTTGATTAAATCGACTCATAACTGACGGTATTTTTACCATTAGGAGTTCATTTAAAAAAGAGAAATACTACAAAAAAATCTGTAAAGTTTAGCAACACTTACACTCACAATAAGTAAATGTTTTAAGGATTTTCTTACTCGTCATCTAATAATAGAATATTTCTTATTAAGAAAACCCTATCTTATCGTTATAATAAACACCCAATCAAAATCTAAACGTAAACGAAAACATAAAAAACCATAATGCGTTCACAACGCCATCTAGTTCCACTGATTGACAACTATTTTTTCAACACAACTTTTTTCAGACGAAGCAGGCTTTGACACAACAGCCAGAGGACGTCCGAGTCGATTTACTTTTTAAAAGGTACGGTTTCTACTTCAATGAGTAAAAACCTCTTTGGAATGTAGAAAAAAAGTGTTTGTATCTATGGCCACAATTAAGAGCACCGTTTTAAAGTTAAACTAAATGATTGAAGTTTTTTCCCTTATTGGATGTTAAAATCAATGTCGTATTGCTAAACGGCTGTCAATCGGATACGGCAAAATAGTTTGAAAATGAGGAAACTATTTAGGAATTATCTGTGTTGAGATTTAAAAAAATGTTATTCAAAAATAGCACTAAGGAAGGAATTTCAGAAATGCCACCCCTTACGGGGTAGAATAGGGGATAAAATATATATCAGTGCGCGGCCAAATGCTAGTCGACGTATAAGATACATATATATCAGTGCGCGGCCAAATGCTAGTCGACGCATAAGATACAGGATGTTCTCAATCGTATTCATTGCGATTGTCGTAAAAGGCGGCAAGGGAGCAATACTTAACTGAAAGGAGTAGGAAACTTGATACATACTCCAATTGAGTCCACCTACCTGGCGAGCCTGGTAAAAGCCCTATAAGTATTTTTATGGAAAGGCCTTTGTAAATTAGATACATAGAAGAAATACACAACGATAACAGTACACAGTACTTTAATATTTTTCTATCGATATGATAAATCGTCTGGCTAGCCAGGTATAGAAGGCCAAAAACTCCTTTCTAAGGAGAGGCCCTTGTCCAATAGTGGACTGATAGAGGCTCTACATCTATAAATAATTAAAAAAATTACGAACTATACATGTATATGGAAAGAATAAATAAAAAACACTTGAACAAGCTTTTTGTAATTTTTATATGGAATAACGGGGCAAACGAGCAGACATGTCGCTTGATGGTAAGTGATTATCGCCGCCCATGAGCACCCGTAACACCAGAGGCGTTACGAGAGCTGTACCGGCCTTTGGGGTAAAGACCTCCGGTATCCTCTCTTCCTTACTCACTCGGTGAAACATAGCGCAGTCACTGTTTCACACCTGTTTTTCGTGAGGCCGTGGTATCACTCGGGTCGAACCTGCCCATGCAAGCCGTAGCGTGGCTCTCCCTCGGTTAGAGTTGTTGTTTTCATTTTCACATCACGTACATTATCTATTAGACTGATTATAATGACTCTTTGTATATAATATATGGAGGCTTGTTGTTAGCAATTTGATCACCTATTTGAATTAACCATAATTATGTTTATTAGTCTGTAAGCCTTCTTCAAAAAAATAAATAAATAAATAAAAATAAGTTGTTGATTGTAGCGAGAAACAAAAAATATTTAAAAACCATCTTGAAAATAATATTTGAAATAATTGTTTGCCCAGATATCGTAATAGTTTAAGCACCACACTGTTTTCTATTGTACTGAATATTGTAGGTTATAACTAGGCATGGGACAACACTGTGTGGTCAATCGTTATTCAAAGTCTGGGTGTTTTTGTATATATATCTTGTATGTTTAAAGAGTAACTCGCGACACAGGAAATAATCCTAAAGCAGGAGATTTCTTTTATTTTAAATAATAAAATATTGGTTCTAAAACAGATTTACTATCTATGATAAATCTGTGTTACTATGACACAATCGTATCATATATTAAGAACTAGCTACAAAACAATTGTAAAAGAAATTTTTTGTTGTCAACTGTCGCATAGTACCTGGGGCTAAATATCTAGGGGTGTTTAGCTCTCGGGCTTTATCGCTCGGGGATGATCGAGAAAAGTCGTTATTTTCAGGAGTTTTTTGCCTCACGTCCCACGCTTTGACAAGGATGTTACTAATGATTTATATTCCTCGTGATTATTTGTTTATTTACCTATACATTTATCTAATGAAAACAGTTTCACCATAGGATAGCCATGCATGGGATGGCTCGACCGGAGTGATACCACGGCCTCGCAAAAAACCGGTGTGAAACAGTGCCTGCGCTGTGTTTCGCCGAGCGAGTGAGGATACCGGAGGCCCATAATCCAACCCTTCCCCTTATCCCCCTCCTCATCTTCCAAGGGCGGCAACGCACTTGTGACGCCCCGGTGTTGCGGGTGTCCATGGGCGGCGGTAATCGTTTACCATCAGGCGATACGTCTGTTCGTTGCCCCTATAAAATGAAAAATAAAAAAACGTATTTCGAGACATAACGTATTTTATATTTAAGCAGGACTTTCAGCTCTAATGGCATGAAACATTTGGAAAATACAAGACGTTCAAAAGCCAACTGCAATGTATTATTTCTAATTTAAATCTAGTTCAAGTCAATTCTTTGGTTAAACAGCTGAACAGTACCAAAAAGGAATGGTTACCCAAAAGCAACATGGTTTTATAAGTTTTAATATACAAACACGGAGATAAGTGACTAAATAGTAAATGACAAATGACGTCAAATGATATTATAGGTAGTAGAGCCACGCTGATCTCAGCACGTTTAGGCCGGCTCGACTTTTTTTTTACGTGTGGAAACCCCCTCGGGCCTTCACCCCACCGGGGTTTGCGACGGGGCGGTGTGTCGGAATCGAACCGACTAAAACCACACGGTGTGCCACTCTGCGCTTGAGACGGGAGAGATCCGGGAACCGCTGTCTTACGCCATCCGGACCCCTCCCAGCGCCTGCCCGCACTGAAGCGGGCTCCGTCTCCTGGTGTTAGACTCTCAATTTAGGCGACGTACGGCACACGCGTAACGTCGCCTCCTCGCGCCTGGCCTGTGAAGTGGATGGAAGGAAAACCCTGTCCCGCCCATCCGCGGCCACACTCAGGGCGGCATGAGGCGCTGGTAGGGCCGGCTCGACCTATACTAACCAAACATAGCTAAGAACCACCGCAAGGAAACGGGCTTTCAAATGTAAAAAAACAGTATCGAAATGGGTCCATACGTTTGAGAGCTACGATACCACAGACATACACAGTAATCGACGTCAAACTTTTGAAAAAACACCCCTCTTTTTGCGTGGGCGGTTTAAATCAACACCAATAGTCTTAGGTCGTCAATTGCTGAGCATAGGTTTCTGCTTAGAAAAGAAAGGAAAGAAGACTTCTTAGAAGAAAAAGGCGTGGCTAAAACAAATGCTATCGTATTTCGTTGATTTTCTGTGCGAGGGTAGTACCGCTTCGGTCGAGCCGGCCCGGTAGTGCTGAAATCAGCGTGGCTATAATATCTAGAAAAGCCGTTACAACAAAGAACGTTTTAAACAGTAGATGACCTACACTTAATTTTAAGTATTTACTTTTTAAATTGCATACTGAATATTATAAATTCGAAACAAACTTTTTTTTTTTTTTATATTTAAGCTGCCAAAATGACTCTGCCCTGCCTGATGGAAAGCATGAGCAGAATCCAAGAGTGGTGGTCACCATCCTCAATGCGAAAAAGAACAATGCAGCATGGTGACCCACACTATGGCGGCCTGGGGGGAAAGGGGATGGTGAGGGGGATAGGGGGCGTTGGATTGGGGTATGGGCCTCCGGTATCCTCACTCACTCGATAAAACACAGCGTAAGCGCTGTTTCACACCGGTTTTCTGTGAGGCCGTGGTATCACTCCGGTCGAGCCGGCCCATTCATGCCAAAGCGTGGCTCTCCCACGGCTCCAACTCTGTCTATCTCTCTATTACGATTTCACGGCTAAGCCGTGGCGTCGATTTCAATGAAGCTCGTCATGTAGCTACTTTGATTCTTGAGGAAGGACATATGCCTCTTTATAGCGACAACTCAGATACACATGGGCGGAACCGCAGACAGAAGCTAGTAATATTTTTAAACCCATCAAGATAAGATTAACCAACAAAACATAAAACAAAGTTTCCAACAATACGTTTAAGGCGGTGCACACACTAATGATGTTGGTGTGCGCTTGAACAGCGTTTGTCTTTTAAATTAATTGTCCGCAGTGTGTACGGGGCTTAAGGGGAGAAGTTTAGACTTGCGGCTGTCGTGTGGTTGAATGATGGTGGGTTTCCGCCATGTTTTTATAGTATAATCAGTTATGTTGCAAATTTTGAATTATATTTATTATTAGCAAGCTTAA
The DNA here is from genome assembly GCA_003709505.1 of Hyphantria cunea. Lineage (NCBI taxonomy): Eukaryota > Metazoa > Arthropoda > Insecta > Lepidoptera > Erebidae > Hyphantria > Hyphantria cunea. The sequence continues at coordinate 774,304 of PKRV01000501.1, forward strand.
TTGTACATTTTTATCTTTACTAACATTATAAATGTTGAAGTGACGGTCTGTCTGGTGCTAAATATAAACGCTGAACAGATTTTGATACAGTTTTGTAGCATAAGCCTACGCCCTTTCTTAATAATCAAAGTATCTCCAGTTCGATTATGAAAACCGACTATGCGTGGGCGAAACAGCGGCTGAAAACTAGTCTAAAAATAATTCTTCTAATATTATAAACGCGAAATTTTTGTAAGTATGGATGTTTGTTACTCTTTTACGTAAAAACTACTGAATGAATTTTAATGAAACATAGCTTATACATCAGAATAACACATATAATACTATTTGCCGCGATAACCGATGTATATGCCGACGGAGCCGCGGGCAACAGCTAGTATAGTATGTTCGTGAATATGGTTTTTTAGTTCCAAATTTTATCTTGAAAACAAAAAATGTTTCTCCAATTAAATTTATTAGGTCGTATTTGTTTGGGGATGTCTCAATAGTTGCAGGGACTCGACAGGTGTATTGTATATTGTTTTGGTTTCAAAATTTTACAGTAAATGGTTAAGCAATAACAATATAAAAAGTGACAAACAAACTCATATTTTATATCTCTTTATTTCATTGAATACATATGATAATTATATTAATTCAACTTTTAGTTAATTTCATCAAATGAATGAGATGTTAGGAAGACACAAACGTTCTGAGAAACCAGATCACACGCTACATTTGTCTTGATGTGTTTAGTATTGCTGACGAGTACAACGCGGTGAATGATAAGTTTGATAAATTTTTCCCAATTATATTTCTTGATAAATTTTTATTTTATCTGTACAAATTAATAAAATTTGAGTTTCATTTTGTAGTATTAAAAAAATCGCTTTTTACTAAATGTTTGTTGTTTTGTGTTAGTTTCGGATAATCTATGAAATGGTTGGGCTGGTTTCGATGGAACTTTGCTGATATGTAGCTGATAATATAATGAGTAACTTAGACCAAATTGATCGTCAACATCACCTGTTTACTTCGCCAGAAAAAATACTTAACTACTTATTAACGCGATGTTCGTCATAACTATTTAATAAGCTAGACTTGGATACCGGAAGGCTAACATCATAAGCTACTTTTGATGCTGAAATAAATGGAGTTTTAATTACTTACCTCTGTACCCTCCTCAGCGTGAAATAGTGGGCCCAATGCTTATTGCTACAGAGAGGCCTATGTCCAGCAGTGTACTGTTAAAAGCTGTTGTTGATAATGATGATAAACATAAGAGAAACCAACCAACCCCCTAGGATATTTACTAAAAGCTGTTGTTGATGATGATGATGATAAAGATAAGAGAAACCAACCAACCGCTAGGATATTTACTAGTGACAAGGATTGTCTGTGAGAGCAGGTTGACGCTTACCATTAGATGACCCATTTACTTATTCGTCTCATATGTCTTACGAAACTTATATATAAAATCTTATCTTAGCTTTATGTAAAGAAGTGTAAATATGTGATTACAATAGTAATTATATAAGACATTTTCATTCTTCAAGTACCTTTTTCAATCAATCAATCTTATTTGCCCAATGTAGGTTGTATAGTTAGGTTTCACAATATTATAATGTGGATAAGCTACATTCCACTTCCACGCAAGCAAACACTAAAGATGAATATTTCATTTAAAAATTACACACAGCAAGAAAAACTATTACTTAAACTGATATAAATAATAAGGAAATCGTATGGAAATACTGACACTGTATATTTAAGAAACAAACAGTGTTAATTTTATACACCGTTTGCAACTAGGTACATTATTAACTGCCTCGGTGGCGCAGTGGTAGCGTACGCGACTGCTGTCTATGAGGTCTCGGGTTCGAACCCTGGGTCGGACCAAATGTTTGTATGATCTGCAAATATTTGTTTCGGAGTTTGGGTGTTTTCTATGTATAATATGTATGTATTTACAAAAAAAAGTATTTATGTATTAATATCAGTTATCTAGTACCCATAATACAAGCTCTGCTTAGTTTGGGACTAGATGGCGTTGTGTGTTAGATATCCGAAATATTTATTATTATTATTATTAATGTAAAGCTAGCTTCTCAGTATTATGTCGTATCATGTCAGGAGTGTTTGACTGTCATACGTTCAACACGACGTTAAGTCACACATTACCTATTTTACACATACACTTTATTACCTTTAAATATATAGGTATTATAATTATGTATTCCTTAGTTTCTATACATATAATCGTGTAAAATGTAACAATACTATAAACAACATCATCATCATCATCATCAACAACCCATAATGCCCCACTGCTGGGCTCGGGTCTCCTCTCAGGAGAGGGTTAAGGCCATACGTCCCCACGCTGGCCGAAAGCGAGTTGGGGACTGGCAAGATAGAGTTGTGGCTACGTAATCTTGCCGTTGAATGTTTTTAAGCCGGCCAAAGGCCTTCAACTAAGCTTCACAATTGTTATTCTATAATAACAACCGGAAACGGCTGCTTAACCTGCCAATCACAACTAATAATACTACATAAACTGTGTAATATATACAATGTGGTTGTACTAATAAATAAATATATTAATAGACCTCCTTTCTGAGGGAGGCCTATGTCCAGCTGTGGACTTAAAAGCTGTTGATAATGATTAACTCCGGTTTCAGAATGGCCATGGTACTTCAACGGTTACGTCCCCACCGCATATGCCCAGTCGTGAATCATTCAGGCCAAAGTACGAGCTCTCTACATCCAAAACTTAGCAGAATCATCACAAATTTGATACTATTTTAGTATGTATGTGTATGTATATATGTTTTATGTGTGTATGAATGCCTATTTTAAATAATTTTTTCAAAGTTTAGTGCACCCTTACATTCATTTTCGCACCACCTGAAGATAGACTATATAAGAATGCCTACGGTATTAAGTCCGCCATTGTACTTCTTGTGCATGAAGTTCTAACTAAATAAATAAATAAATATGCTGAATAGTAAAAAAATACTCACCCACAGTATTTTAAAACAATTACATACTATATTTAGTTTTAAATACCGTAGAATAGGCTTATATGAAAAGTTTAATGGCGCGCGGTGCTTTAGTTAGCACTTGTTCGGTTTTTGTTAGATCATTTTTTCTTTGGTGAAAACAAAATTGTGTAACTTTGAAACTAACCGATCTGTTATTAAGAAACTAATGACGTAACGACTTATAATCATAGAGCGTTGTAAAGTTTTTATCATTAAAATAAAATTTGTAAAAAAACACAACTATTAGTGGAAATTAAAAATAACCTTTCAAAATTGGTCTTATTCAAAGTAACTCGAGATTTGATCGTGATACAAATTCGTTATCTTTCTTTTTTACCAGACCACGGCAGCTAAAAGAAAGAGAAATGAATAGTTTTGGCAGCAAAACCACTTAAACTACTGAACCGTTTTCAATGAATGAGGTGTCAATAGATTCGTGTGACATAGGCTTTATGAATTTTACTAAAAGTTTTTAAATAGTCGGGTTACAGCTTTCAATTTATCGTGGGAGAGCCACGCTTCGGCATGAATGGGCTGGCTCGACCGGAGTGATACGGCCCCACAGAAAACCGGTGTGAAATAGCGCTTGCGCTGTGTTTCATCGAGTGAGTAAGGATACCGGAGGCCCATATCCCAATCCCTTCCTCTATCCCCCTCCCCTTCCCCCAAAGGCCGGCTCGTTTCCCCCTTTATACCGTAGAAAAAAAAAAATTTTCATGTTTAAACTTTGTTTGGTATGAACGCAATGACTTTTCTTTTTCTTATAATGTTACTATCAGAATCGCGAAATATTACTAACTGAAACGTTTATTCAATCAAATATTTTTAGTTACTTGACATGATATAATTTCTGTCCCCAACCCGCACTTGGCCAGCGTGGGAACATTGGCCTTAACCTTCTCTTGAGAGGAGACCCGAGCCTAGCAGTGGGACATTATGGGTTGATGATGATGATATAATTTCTGCAAAAATATATTAACAACAGGCATTCGAAACCAGACAGATCCTGTACTACATTAACTAAATCGCTTCTATAAAAATATACATTTAATACAAAGAAAATACATCCAGACATATACAGACAGAAGACCAGTAATCAAAAGACTTAGAAGAATTACATAAACTCTAAAAACATTAAGGTATAATTTTATATTATACGCGTAAAGAATATCACATACCCATTCCTACAGCACACGAGCGAGTTCCCCAGCGAGTGTCCCTGATTAATGACGTCACCGGGATGTCACCGGGACTTTGCGATCCCGGGGAACGAATAGATGGATCACTTTCATTGATATAATGATTAAACGATATACGCCATGAAGGCAATATTCTCTTATTTGCTTTAGGTTTTCTTTGTTAAAGTAAACAGACACACAGACTTACTAACCCTGAACTCACGCTTGGGTAAAATAAAATGTAGTACAAATAAAGTTACATTATATACTCTTTGTTTCATCAGCTATCTGTTACTGAAAGTCTCGTCAAAATAAGTTTTTTTTTAAGAGAACACCCGCATTAGGAATATACATTCCAGTGTCGCGGGGATCTTTACAAACATACATGAAACGGACACAAAGTACACCCAGACTTAGAACAACAATTTATGGATCACACAAAGTGTTGTAGGATTTGAACCCACAACACTTGGCGCAGTAGGAAGTGGTGTGGCGACCACTGAAACCACTAGGCCAACCGTGTAGTCAACAAGTTCATCCGTTAACAAGTTAAGCCGGAAAAAAAATTAAAAAGCTGGGGTTTTGTGTAAGTACCGTATATACTTTCTTGTTAGTAAAAGCTGTTGATTACAAATTACAAACAGACCGTTTAATTAAATCAAAAATCGTAAGCTATCATCAAAATGAACCTTTGAATACGACCGCATAAATCTATAATCAGCTCCTTTAAATAACTATCATGGCAACACTCGGTCTGTTTGCTTTACAACCAATTCGAAGCGAACAAAACGACTCTAGGTCCCTGACACCGCCCGTGCCATTACCGACCACAAAAACCAACCACAAAAACGTAAAATCAGGTTCCTTATGTTATTCTAAAATAGTTACGCACGAACGACCACAATTCTCCGTGGTACGGCCACGGGTGAAGTCGACCACTTTTTTTTCAACTTCCTATCTGGACCAAAGATGCTGTGGACCAAAAAACTAAGTCACGTTCTTAAGACTTCTCGTTATCTGTTTGATTTTAGGCACCTGTTCCCATTCATGGATGTACAGATATGAATGGATGAGAACGATGTTTTTGCTGAACCCTTCGTGGTGAATGGGTGTTTGGTAGTGTTAAAATACTGATTGAACTCACGTCTGAAAATTAGAGTGGTTGAAAAATGCTGCGTATTATACGAGGTAGTTAAAGATCAATCGCCTAGTCGGGAGATTAACCACCTTCTCATATTTGTATGGCATTTGCTTGTTTTGATATGTGGTAACACTAGTTTTAGATTTAGAAGAAAAAATATTAGGTCCGAAACGCGCAATTTTTTTTTATTATACTCTAATTTTCAGATTATTGCTACTCATTATGAATAGTGTTGATTGGAGTGGTTTAAATGCAGGCGAATGTGGGTAATGGCGCTGAAATCCTAGTAGGTATGTTATCTTAAGTACCATATTTTTAAAGTAAATTACTGCTTTGATTAGTAGAAAAATATTTAAAATTATTGGCAACACTAATACATTCCTGTAGCTAAGTCCACGGCTGTTTTTATAAATTTAAAAATGGAATCACATTTTGCATTAAACTGCTTTCAATTCTATAAAAATTAAAATTCCTTTTCCAAGAAAGTAGAATAAAGGCGTGCACGAAGGGTTCCGTACCATTATCTAAAAATCACGTTTGTTATACGGGGTCCCTTATTTTTTTTTATTTGTTGTTATAGCGGCTACAGAAATACGTCATATGTGAAAATTTCAACAGTCTATCACGGTTCATGAGATACAGCGGTGACAGCCGGACATACAAACAGGCCGACAGCGGAGTCTTAGTGAGGTTCCCGTTTTACCCTTTTTGTACGGAACCCTAAAACTGCCGGCGTAAGGTAACATATAATTCGTTGACGCGTTTATTAAATAACTGATTAATATATCATCAATTTATTTCTAATTAAACTTCATTTATACAGTTTCGTGTGCAATGTACTCTTAAACCCGTCATTGAAGGGATTAGTTTAATGTAATCAGATGTAGATGATGAAGTAGATGTTATCACCGTGAGAGAGCCATGCTTCGGCATGAATTGGCCGGCTCGACCGGAGTGATACCACGGCCTCACAGAAAACCGGTGTGAAACAGCGCCTGAGTTGGGTTTCACCGAGTGAGTGAGGATACCGGAGGCCCATAGTCCAACCCTTCCCCACATCCTCCTCCCCATCCCCAAGGCCGGCCGACGCCTCTGGTGTTGCGGGTGTCCATGAGCGGCGGTAATCGCTTACTATCAGGTGATACGTCTGCTTGTCGATACGTCGCTACCCAAACTCCGAAATAAATATCTGTACATCCTACAAAGATTTGGTCTGACCCGAGATTCGAACCCTAGATATCAAGCTCAGCATTCGCATACGCTATCAATGCGCCAACGAGGCAGTCATGTTATAGCGAAATGGAAGAAGTATGGTGGTTCTTAAGATTTATATTTTTTTACCTTACAAATGCAATTCTTTTTTCTTTTCAAAGGTACATAATGCAAATACATTCGTAACGTAACTACAATTATAAAATAAGCGTGAACCTATACAAGTGTAATATATCAAAGCAGTACAAAAACATGTTTTCGTGAGATACTTGCTAGTACTACGGCTTCTATTGAAGCAGAAATCTTTGGTACTCTTCAATCATTAGAACATCAAATACGAACCACTGACCACACTTAGCACTAATCACTCATATTTCCGTCAAGATGTGAAACTTTAATTATTTGCTTAGAACATTTAATTATTTCATCAACACATATTATAATTATTTAATAATTGCAGTAGCCGTTGTTTTCCTGTGTGAGATCATTGAATTAATTAAACTTACAACTGTTTTGATAGTTAACATACACGTCACAGTTGCCCACTAGACAGCACGATTTATTTAATTATAACATATATTTGCTCGATCAACATTTTTTTGCGTGTTAATTATTATTAATTATTAATTTTAATAATTAATTAATTATTAAAATAATTATTTACCCCTCGGAGACAACATATTTTATTACCTTGGTCAACAATTTATTTGTAAAATATGTGTGGGTGTATTTGTAATATTAATCGGCATTAATATTACAAAGACGCGCGTATAGTCAGCGCGCAAATTAACGGTTTGAATTGAAATTTGGTATTAAATAACTTACTTATCAAAGATTTTGAATGGAAATCGTTTGGGCGTTTTCTGAATATACGGGCCTCAATGTTGCTAAGGCATCTTAATAGGCCAACATAGTGTGGATCACCATGCTGTATTGCAGACAATTCAGTGTGGATTCGCAATAATTATGGTGACCATCACTCTTGGATTCTGCTCATCATCAGCTGCTTTCTATCAGGTAGAATAGATAGTAGACTTTTGCTGACTATTGCATAAAAAATGACCGATTACCTTACGGCAGTCACTATTTTTTTAAGGCATAGAGGGCAAACGATCTCCGTATCCTCACTCACTCGGTGAAATATATTGCAAGCACTGTTTCACACCGGTTTCCTGTGAAGCCGTGGTATTATTTAAAAGTATTAGATAAACTAATCTCAAATGATCATAAAAAATCTTACCTTAATCGGAGGTGCGTAATCAACGGCCATCATACAGTCATTATTTACACCGGCTTCAGTCTTAATCATGGGGGGTCCATGGTGGTACAGCTGCCCCATCTGGTGGTGGTGCACCCCACTGTCCCCCCTACTGTACCAAGTGGTATACATCCCGCAGTTCTGATCCCTATACTCACTCATATACTCATGTTCGCCTATTGTGTTCAACATAAAGTCTGCTATATATTTACTTTTAAAAGCTTTATATATATGTAGATATTTTTAGGGAATTGTTCATTATTTTAGTGTTGAGTGATTCATAAAGTTTTTAGTGTTACTTTGTGTTTGTGTTCGACACTTATTTGTTTAGTACACATTGTTAGTTCACTGCTTATTTGTCATTTGCACTTTCACAATAACACTTTTGTTTTTTTTTTAACTATGCTTTATTTTTATAATTAAATTGTTTGGACGAACTTATTTTCGATTTTATTAATAAGTTTATTTTTAATAAATAATGAATTAAAGGTTGACAGAAGGTTTTAAATAATAAAAACAATATAGATAACAAAGAAAATATTAAAAGAGCACCCTTTTCAATTAAATTGAATCCGTTTTTTCTAGAAATGATTTATAATCGGATTTTTTATTAAATTATTATTGCACTACGTACTTTTTTATTTGAAATAAATTATATTTGACTATGTTGTTTATTATTATTTTCTAGAATCATCTGAAGGGCACCATCTGAAAATGAAAAAAAAAGAAATTTAGTACAGGTAAAACTTTTTTAGCATAGAAATAGGGGCCACTAAGCAGATGGCAGAGCGGGACCGGGAGATGTTAAAAACTCTCCCTGTCCACCAGGCCCGGAATCGGGTCAGATATTGCAGACGCCTCAGGTGCTGGGGATCGCATAATGATCTCTGTCCTCCATAAGCGCAAGCCTGAGGGTGAATAATGAGATCTCAGTCACCCTAGCAGAAGCAGGCCCAGGCAAGGGGTGCAGGTTCCACAGCGTTTGTGCCCCACATTTTTGGAGACAGAAACCTCGGGATTACCCCACAGGAGGGGTCACCTACTGTTTGTAGGTGACCTGAGGCCGTACCGTGGGAGAGCCACGCTTCGGCATGAATGGGCCGGCTCGACCGGAGTGATACCACGGCCTCACAGAAAACCGGTGTGAAACAGCGCTTACACTGTGTTTCATCGAATGAGTGAGGATACCGGAGGCCCATACCCCAATCCGACGCCCCCTATCCCCCTCACCATCCCCTTTCCCCCCAGGCCGCCATAGCGTGGGTCACCATGCTGCATTGTTCTTTTTCGCATTGAGGATGGTGACCACCACTCTTGGATTCTCACCATGCTATCCATCAGACAGGGCAGAGTCATTTTGGCAGCTTAAATATAAAAAAAAAAATAAAAAAAAAAAATCGCAAATATATGCGAGCTCACACGAATGCATCGCCAGAACTCCCGATCTGATTCGCATTGCGTATTCCTGCGATATTATACCACTCTTGTCTTGTTAACGCCATTTTACTCACTCTGAGACAGCGCAAGAGAAAGAGCCGGCGTTGATCTCGTTGTGTGGAGAATGATGGAATATGACGTGGATTTTTCATATCTTTAATTGAGGAGCGCACCGCCTTTAAGACACGAAACAATCCTTTTGCTATCCATGTCACTATTCCTAAAACTAGTTCAACACGGCTGTCTATCGTCAAAAGTATGGTCACCTTTTTTTTTTTTTTTTTGACGTGGTCGAATGCCTTTACGCACTTCGCTCCCCCCCTGCGGGTACAGGGGCTTCGCTTCGTGTGGGACTCCTGACTGACACCAGCCAGACTACCCACTAAACCACCACGGTGTGCCACTCTGCGCCTGAGAAGGGAGGGATCCAGGAACCGCTTTCTTACGCCATCCGGACCCCTCCCAGCGCCAGCCCGCACTGAAGCGGGCTCCGTCTCCGATGTTAAAACTCTTAAGGTGGGCGTCGTACGGCACACGCATTACGTCGCCCCCCCTCGCGGGTGAAAAGTATGGTCACCTAAACCAACGCTTTGCCTCACGAAATTGTATCGCAGCAATTCGCATCGCAATTTCCTGCGATGCGGCTTCGCATAACATCGCATCATATTTATGTGTGAGAGCCCAAAAAAGTTTCAGGTTCGATTTTCGGGTCGGGCCATAAATTTGAGGTCATAGCTCCCGTGCCATGTAAAGCCGTCCTTCCTAAGCGTGATATCTCCTCGTAGTGCCGTATAACAATTTAATCAGATTATGAGGCGCTCATAGCCCAGTTGCACTCGGTGATTAGAAACAATCACCGAGGGTAAACAACGATGGCGCGGTCAGTACCTGGATGGGTGACCGCTAGTGGCATGTTACCATGAGCGTCTCCGTGATTCGGAGGTCACGTTAAGCCGTCGGTCCCGGTTGTTATCATACGATAACAGTCGTGAAGCTTAGTTGGAGGCCTTCGGGCGGCTTAAAAACATCCAACGGCAAGATTTACGTAGCCACAACGTATTCTTGCCAGTCCCCAACCCGCACTTGGCCAGCGTGGGGACGTATGACCTTAACCCTCTCCTGAGAGGAGGCCCGAGCCCAGCAGTGGGACATCATGGGTTGTTTTGTAGATTATGAGAGGGAAGAAAGAAGAGAGTGAGGGAACAAAGCGTGCGCCTAGTATTTGTGCACATAGACGTGCACTTTAATATCTCCTGTGTGGCTGGCTTCCATTGAGACTATTCTCAGTGGCCGAAATCATTTATTTCACCGCAACAAATGTAATTAACATTAATAACCTAAAGCAACCTGAGTTTCATTAAGAAGATATAAAGAATCTCCCAAAAGTCACCCATCCATATTTTGACCTTGACAGAGTTGCTTAACCTCTATCAGTAAAATGGTATTTTCGAATGAATAACTGATTACTATTTATCTCTTTGCTATTCCTTTATACATTAGCAAACCATATGTAAATATTATATATGTAAAACTTTATCTTAAACTGTTCCTAATTATTCTTCACTAGTTCAGTTATAGGTAGAATTACAAATAAACCGACATACAATTATTCATATATATATATATGTGTGCTATATATACATACAACTATAGGTCAACGACCTGAAGACCACGCCTACCTACCACGCCTACTCCTCGCCCCGCCTTCTCGAAAATTTGTTACTACAGATTATATGAAAGGTAGTTTTTAAGGTATCTTTAATCTAATGCTAGATTAGGTAAGCAGGGAGCTACTGATAATATTGTAAGTAGGATTTTCATGAAACTGATTAAAGTACAAGGAATAATTGTGGTGTTATATGTCCCATCTAACACGCTAACAATATCAGATATAGATAATAAAATAGGTTTGTTATTATAGTGGTTAAAGAACTGAATTGTTGGTATAGGGGTTGGAGTACGCAATTGCTTACCATGAGGTCTCGGGTTCGAACTCCCGGCCAGGCTAAAAAGTTTTTTCTAATTGTAGAAATGCTTAATAACTGAGGTATTAGCCCCTGTTCCTCGGAGAGCACGTAAAGCCGTCGGGCCTGACCTCTCCCCGGTCGTGTCAGATAACCGTCAAAGAGGATTATAAGAATGAGGGAACAGAGAGTGCACTTGCGTTTGCGTACATACTTGTGCACTATAATATTTTCTGCATAGTTGGCTGGTGTCCGTTGAGAATGGCTGCCGTGGCCGTAATCGGTTAGGAGAATATTATCATCAATGATTTAAACAGCTAATCTAGAGGCCGGGTCAGTGCGTTGCCGACCTTAGAGGGATAGAGGGATGAGAAGAGAGATTGGGATATGGGTCTCCGGTATCCTCACTCACTCGATGAAACACAGCGTAAGCGCTGTTTCACACCGGTTTTCTGTGAGGCCGTGGTATCACTCCGGTCGAGCCGGCCCATTCATGCCGAAGCGTGGCTCTCCCACGGTGGTGAGACCCTCGACAAATCTTTGGGTGACGAGCTCGGTAATATGTTCAATCTGGGAGTGATTATGTGTTTAGAAATAAAGTAAAATAATAAATATTTCGGACATTTAACACACAACGGTATCTAGTCCCAAACTAAGCAAAGCTTGTGTTATGGATACTGGGCAACTGATATATATTATACTTTTTTTGTAAATATGTACTATATATACAAACTCCGAAACAAATATTTGCAGATCAAACAAACGCTTGATTCGACCCGGGAATCGAACCCGAGACCTCAAGCACAGCAGTCGCGTACGCTACCACTGCGCCACCGAGGCAGTTAAATAAGTAATATAAGTATGTTTATTGGCAGTTCGATTATCATAGTACAGACTGACAAGTTTGGGAAAAGACGGTCGTGTGTGAGAAGTATGACCTTACGGAACTCCTTAGAAAAAGGGTCTTGGCCTACTGTACTACTCTGGTCATACGGGATGGTATGGGGTTCTTTTCGCCCGGATGGCGTAAGAAAGCGGTTCCCGGATCCCTCCCGTCCCAGTCGCAGAGTGGCACACTGTGTCGTTTTAGTCGGTTCGATTCCGACACACCGCCCCGCCGCAAACCTTGGTGGGGTGAAGGTCCGAGGGGGTTCCCACACGTAAAAAAAAGCTCCAGTCTCCCACAGTATGAAATTTTATCATAATGTCATGTGTAAACTATAATTTAAAAAATAAATATGTATTGTGGTGCAATGGCGGACTCAATGCCTAATGCATTCTTTACAACATTGGACGATGCAGAGAAAACGGAAACTAGGTACTTTTTGATTAATAATTGTATTAAAATAAACAGATCAAATGCCACATCAAATACAGATATTAAAAAAGGTGGATGGTAACAATACGACATTAAACGAAACCATGGGGTATTTAAATATGTTGATTTACTTTGAGATTCTTTAATTTATTCGTTGTAAATTATTCACAAACCGTATAAGTGTATAACCGAGTCGAGGTATTGTTTCATTAAAACTCACGCAAAATAACATAAAGTTACGTCACAACTAACAAACTAAACTAATATGTCCTGTCACTATAAAATCACTACAAAATACTACTAATAATCAATACAACATAAAGCGACACAGAGCTCCCGCGCTGACAGCGTTAGCAGCTTCAAAGGTACCGTGACGACGGGACTATAGGTGTAGCATCGGTCTTTACCCCAACATTATCGTGTAGTAAATTTCGAAAACTGAAAACAGTGTCCCATGGCTAAACTACTGAACCAATTTTGTTAAATTTTTGTAGGTGGACTTGCAACATGTGTACGTAAGTCTAGTTTAAATTAATGTCGTATTATCGTATCCACCCTGTACCTTACGTACCCACAAAAACTAAATATATATAAACTTATACAAGTACATATTATACATACACAAATAGGTTTAATTGAAATACACAACACTCAGCGCTTAAACCATCTTTTTTATTAAAGAAACTGCCAAATTGACTGTTTTTTGAATAATAGAAAGCCTGGGCATAATCCAAGAGCTGTAGTCAGCATACTCATTGTGAATGCAGACAATGCAACAATGCATCATGGTGACCCAGACTATGAAAGTTTAATCTTAAGATGCTCCTAAGTCATTGGGCCTTCGGCCTCGCACTCATCAACGAAACACGACAGCGCGAATGTTGTCATTTAGGTTCATCAACAACCCATAATATTCCACTGCTGAGTGCGGGTCTCCTCTCAGGAGTACGGAGTAACTTAAGCTACTTTTTTAGACTAGCTCCATCCCGCGGCGTTGCTAGTTAATTTCTTTCTAGAAATTGATTATTTTTTAGAGAAAATAAACCAAAAAAGAAAAGAAAGAAGCACCTCAAAATAGATGTATTGTCACTGCGCTATATGTACAGTCGCAAAGTGATTGTTACAACAAACAAACTTACAAAACGAAATATTTACTTAGTAACAATGAAATTGCAATAAAATTTACACGAAAGGGTACATAATCAATTTAAATGTAATTCTTTGTTAGCAATTGTAATGTTCACGGCAATTCGTAGCAGTTCTACGATTAATTTTAAGCCGCTGTTAACATCGGCTTGTAGACAAGGCATGGACGACACTGTTTGTATTGTTAAACAGGTAACGAATTATTTAAAAAAAAACCTGACAGCGTCAATATCTGTCATCTTTATTCGATTCATTGAAGAACTGAAAAGATGGAAAGAACTTGTAAAAATATGACAAGCCGTTTAGGCTCTAGGGCGTGACAAAGAAATGTACCCATATACATACAATCGACAAACATTACAATCAATCAATCAACAACCCATAATGTCCCACTGCTGGGCTCGGATCTCCTCTCAGGAGAGGGTTAAGGCCATATGCACGCTGGCCAAGTGCGGGTTGGGGACTGGCAAAAATACGTTGTGGCTACGTATCTTGCCGCTGGATGTGTTAAGCCGCCTGAATAACTAAGCTTCACGACTGTTATCGTATGATAACAACCGGGACCGACCGCTTAACGTGACCTCCGAATCACGGAGACGCTCATGGTAAAATGAGCGGTACCACCACCCATCCAGGTACTGACCGCGCCGTCGTTGCTTGCCGTCGGTGATTGTTTCTAATCACCGAGTACAACTGGGCTATGAGCGCCTCGTCAAAAACATTACATTCCTTTCGAAGTCAGGTAAAAAACGGTCATGTGCGAGTCGTACTCGCACACGAAGAATTCCGTACCAGATAAAAACGACAAAAAAATCACGTTTGTTGTATGGGAGCCCCCTCAAATAATTATCTTATTCCGTTATTTAGTATTTGTTGTTATAATGGCAATAGAAATACATTATCTGTGAAAATGTCAACTATCTAACTATCACAGTTTATGAATGATGTCCGTCTGTCTGTTGACGGACACCATTATCGGAGTGACATCATAACATGGTCCCGCTTTATCATTTTCTTGATATTCTCCTAGGCGATTACGGCCACGGCGGCCAGTACCAACCGAGACCAACCAACTACCCAGGAGATATTATAATGCACAATTGTGTGCACAAACACAGGTGCACTCTCTGTTCCCTCACTCTCATAATCCGATTGGATGGTAAACCGACACGGTCGGGGTGAGATCAGACGCCGGACCGACAGCTTTACGTGCTCTCCGAGGCACAAAGGTTCAGACCCCAACTTCCAAACTCCATGGTATTATTAAGTATTTCTATAATAAGAAACACTAAATAACACATTTGGCCTGACTCGGGTTTCGAACCCGAGACGTCTTGATCGACAGTCGCATACGTCAACCGCTAGACCAACGATGCAGTGTCATTTTGTTAATGAAGTTCTTAATGTTACATATTGACCGTGTTGTGACGGATTTGACTTGATTTGATTTGATTTGATTTGATTTGATTTGATTTGACTGCCTCGATTGCGCAGCGGTAGCGTAAGCGACTGCTGCGCTTGAGGTCTCGGAGTCGATCCCCGGGTCGGACCAAATGTTTGTATGATCTGCAAATATTTGTTTCGGAATTTGGGTGTTTTCTATGTGTAATATGGTATGTATTTAAAAAAAGTATTTATGTATTCATATCAGTTGTCTAGTACCCATAACACAAGCTCAGCTTAGTTTAGGACTAGATGGCGTTGTGTGTTAAATGTCTAAATATATTTACTATTATTATTATTTAAGATACAGAATGACAACACTCCTATTCATCTCATTGGTGTCGCAAGAGATGACTCAGAAAGCAAACTGTGCTTTGACAAGAGGACTTCAAAGAGAAGGCAAGTATGACACAAACTCCGTCTCAATCCGGTATACTTGACCGAAATCTCCTTTCTTAGGAGAGGCGTCTGTCCTGTAGTGGACTGTAAAAGGCTCATGATGGTGATAACTACTGCACCGTTAATAGTAGTGTGTGACTGTAGATCAAGAGTCACATAGTACTCAAGGTCTCGGGTTCGATTTCCCGCTCGACCAAATGTTTGTATGATCTGCAAATATTTGAAACAGTGCAGCTGCAGGTGTGAAACAGCGCTTGCGCTTTGTTTCATCGAGTGAGTGAGGATACCGGAGACCCATATCCCAATCTCTCTTCTCATCCCTCTATCCCTCTAAGGTCGGCAACGCACTTGTCGCCTCTGGTGTTGCGGGTGTCAATGAGCGGCGGTAATAGCTTACCATCAGGCGATACCACTGCCCGCTTGCCCCCTATTCCATAAAAACAATCAGTTATATTTCTGCTTCTTTGAAAACGTTTGTGATCTTTCTCATGTGTATACGGATTAAGAATTACAGCTTCCCACTATAATGTTACACACAGGATGTATACATGTATGGATGTTTGTTACTCTTTCACACAAAACTAGCATAAATATAGCTTATATTGCCTCTGTGGTGCAGCGGTAGCGTACACAGCTGTGCTTGAGGTCTCGGGTTCGAATCCTGAGTCGGACCAAATGTTTGTATGATCTGCAAATATTAGTTTCGGATTTTGTGTGTTTTCTATGTATAATATGTATGTAATTATAAAAAAATAGTATATATGAATTTATATCAGTTGTCCAGTACCCATAACACAAGCTCTGCTTAGTTTAGGACTAGATGGCGTTGTGTATTAGATGTCCGAAATATTCATTTATTTATTCGAACCTGCGACCATTTGATCACAAGTCCGACGCCCTCGCCATGATGGTACCGTCGTTAATCTTAATAATAAGGCTGGTCAAATATAAAGAGCAAAAGAGCAGGCAAAGGTTCTGAAGGTAAGTGAATACCATTACCTATGAACACTGCAATTAATAGTCACAAGTACATTGGCGGCCTACACCCTTAAAAAATATGGGGTTGCTTTACTACTAACCATATTTACTAGTTAGTATCACTATAAATGAAAATGAAACACAAAATATATGTACGCGCATAACTTTCGTACGGCTGCACCTAATTGGATAATTCTTTTTTATGTATTTTTTACTGTCAGGACAAGGTTTGTGTACAAAAAAAAATGAAATAAGACCGGGGTGTTATATTTTTTTAATCTAGTTAGTCGTGTACACTGCGGTCCTTCGGAAAGTTAACAAGGGCTTACTAAAATAAGTTTATCGGTAATTCAGTAAAAAAAAACACGAAAATAAATTATTAGACAGCTCAAGAGTTTGTTTGTTTAATTGAATGCACGAATCTCGGGATCCCTATCCTCATACACGAGTCTTATTGAAAAATTATATCAGTATATAACCCATTTATAGATAAAGACTATGGGCCAATTAATATATAGTAAATAAAAAATTTGGACATCTAACACACAACGCCATCTAGTCCCAAACTAAGCAGAGCTTGTATTATGGGTAATAGACAACTGATATGAAAACATAAATACTTTCTTTTCATAATTACATACATATTATACATAGAAAACATCCAAACTCCGAAACAAATACTAGCAGATCATGCAAACATTTGGTCCGACCCAGGATTCGAACCCGAGACCTCATGGACAGCGGTCGCGTACGCTACCACTGCGCCATCGAGGCAGTCATATTAATGACAAAACCTAGTTAAAAACCTATATCAATAACTTTAGCTTTTTATTTGGTAAATCAATCACATTTTTTAAGAAAGGTTCGTATTAAATATTAACGTTACATGTATAATAATAATAATGAAAATACGTTTATTTCCACCACAAAGAACTCATTGTACAATAATCATTGAAGTTAGTACAGATACAATATTTGTAGCTTGGGGTGGACTGGAGCCTAAACTAGGTCAAGACCTGTATTTCAGGACTCCAGGATTCACACTAGCTCAGTTTGCTGGGTCGATATATTGTGTTGCGTTACTATATATGTGTGGTGTTTTTGAGTGTGTGTGTGAAGTGCGCGCGCGAGTGTGTGTGTGTGTGTGTGTGTGTATTCGTGTATGTGTGTGTGTTCGTATGAGTGTAGTGTAAGTGTGTTTTTTTTTTAACTTTGCCTCGTTTTTAGAAAGATGCGACGATTAAAGGGTTATTAAATCGGAATTGAGTTAGTTATTCCCAAGAATCTCATCAAATGTGTTCCCAATAACCGAGCTATAACTCACAACTAAAAAACGGCGATATCCGTTATCAAGTTCATTAAACATGCGATTTATTAGGTGTTTATAGCATAATAGCAATGAACGTTTGAAAACGGATTTAAATTTCGAACAACGTTGAAATAACCGCTAAATGTCGCAGCAAAAAACTGTTAATAAAGGAATTGCAACGATTCAATAAAAAATAACTATTTATCACATCGTAACCGTTATTAGCAAAAAACTAATAACCGTTTTGAGTGTTAAATATCTTGTAATGGAGGTTAAATAATAAAAACACTATTTATAAGTATTTAATTTGGGTTCGTTTCTATTATTTTTTATTGTTTTATTGATTTAGTTGCCTTCAGTAAATACATTAAGCTATATTCTAATAACAAGGCCATGAATTGTAGTTTGCGTCTCCTATTGTCTGAAATGTAATGTTATTTTTTTATGGTATTTGGGGCAAACTAGCAGACTGCCGCCTGATGGTAAGCGATTACCGCCGCCCATGGAGGGTGTTCTTCAGAGGCACCAAGTGCGGTTGCCGGCCTTTGAGGGATAGGGAGGCCAGACCGGGGACCAGAAGGGGAGAGGTTGGAGTATGGGCCTCCGGTATCCTTATTCACTCAGTGAAACACAGCGCAGATATTGTTTCCTGCCGGTTTTCTGTGAGGCCGTGTTATCACCCCGATCAGACTGGCCCATGCATGCTCGAGCGTAAAAACAACATTTTTTTACCGTAAAAATGTATTATTGAGTCAAATTTAAAAGATAGACATATGCTGTCACAATCTTTTATTAGGATTTTTGAAGGAAAATATTTTTTTCATACATTTCTTTTTTACTCAGGTCATAATAGTCATAAAGGTCATAAAAACAAGGTCCCATAACACCCATATAGAATATACTAACATAGCTATTTAAAGATTTACGCTTTTGACATTGATACTCTATATGATAGAATATCAATCCTAAAGCGTTAATCTTTTTTTATGGTATAGTGGGCATACGAGCAGACATATCACCTGATGGTAAGCGTTTACCATCGCCATTGAACACCAGCAACACCAGCGTGCACTTGACTTCACGCAGCGCACGCAATGGAATCTTCCAGAAAGATTAATTTTTCTATAATTTTTTAAACATATTTCCTTGATGATCACCTAATATTTTATTATTCAGTATATCAGTCCCCAACCCTCACTTGGCCAGCGTGGGGACGTATGGCCTTGATCCTCTCCTGAGAGGAGACCCGAGCCCAGCAGTGGGACACTATGGGTTGTTGATGATGATGATGATTATATGTATTTAAATTAAATGTGGATGGACGACAAACTATGTATTAATAAATAGCCTTAGTCAGCTGGCTCCGTAAACCTCTGTGCACCCTCTACCTTACAAGATTTCTACACCACGCTAAGGTTGACTGTAAGAGAATGCCTTGGGCATTAAATCCGCCATTGTACAAATGTGCATGAAGTTTTAAATAAGTAAACAGGTACTTTTAAAATTTCTCAATAATTATATAACAGATGTATTAACAATAATAAATATTTTGGACATCTAACACACAACGCCATCTAGTCACAAACTAAGCAGACCTTGTGTTATGGTTCCTAGACAACTGATAGAAATACATATATATATATATTTTGTAAATACATACATATTGTACATAGAAAACAACCAAACTCCGAAACAAATGTTTGCAGATCGTACAAACATTTGGTACGATCCGGGAATCGAACCCGAGACCTCAAGCACAGCTGTCGCGTACCCTACCACTGCACCACAGAGATAATATAAGCTATATGAATGCTAGTTTTGTGTGAAAGAGTAACAGACATCCATACATCAATACATCCTGTGTGTAACATTATAGTGGGAAGCTGTAATTCTTAATCCGTATACATATGAGAAGATCACAAACGTTTTCAAAGAAGAAGAAATATAACTAATTGCTTTTATGAAATAGGAGGCAAACGGGCAGACGTATCGCCTGATGGTAAGCTATTACCGCCGCTCATTGACACCCGCAACACCAGAGGCGACAAGTGCGTTGCCGACCTTAGAGGGATAGAGGGTTGAGAAGAAATATTGGGATATGGGTCTCCGGTATCCTCACTCACTCGATGAAACTAAGCGCAAGCGCTGTTTCACACCGTTTTCTGTGAGGCCGTGGTATCACTCCGGTCGAGCCGGCCCATTCGTGCCGAAGCGTGGCTCTTCTATGGTAAAATCATATTAACATATTATCATATAAACTTTGTACTATTTCATTGTTTTAGATAATCTTGAAAGTGCACGTATGAATATTACATTCGACATTACCTTAAAAGTGCAGGGAATTCTACTAATAAAATATATTAACCTCTTTTAACTTAAAGCATTCAGCAGTACCTTAGTAACATAACTCAAAAACTATTCCAAAAATTTTGAAATACTAACACCGGTTTTTAAATAAGGAGTAGAGATTAAAACCGGTAATGAAAAAAAGATTTACCTTCATTAACAAACCACATCACTACACAAAACACAGTCAGACAACACCACAATCACACACTGATAACGTTATCACTGAAAAAACCTCCATATCAACCAAAAAAAACAAACACGTTTTTTCCTCCTAACTGCACCTCTGAGGGCTATGAGGCAGTCGGCGCGGACGATGTCTTTTGATCAACTAAAAACTTGTCTCGGAAAATGTGTAGGCGTTATGCACTTGAAAGAGATAGTTATATGGGATTTGCTGAGTTGGAAAGAGAGGCCGGAAGGCTTCGAAGGCGTGTCATGGGAGGAGTGGCTTAAGTTTGCATAAATGACAAGCGAATACGAAAGGCGCGCAGCGTTAGTGTTAAACCAAGTTCGAATAATATATTTTGCGATACTCGGGCTTTTTGCTCGGAGCGCATTGTCTTACCGGTTTTTTTTATAGGACTAAGACGTGCGGAGTTTGGTTTTTAATTCGCTATGCTTGCGGTAGGTTCAGGTACAAGTATTGAGATATATTTGTTTACTGTTCCTATTTATATTGACGCGTTTTTAACCGACTGAGAAAGAAGGAGGGTTATGTTTTTCGTATGTACGTATGTATATTTCTTTGGCACACCCTAGAGCCTAAACGGCTTGTCGTATTTTGATCTGAGTGGTGTGTATAGATTTGTCTTAGTCGTGAGAGCGACAGTGGGTACATCAAAAAAGAACACAAAATTAACAAAATATTTTTAAAAAGTTTTCTTTTTAGTTCTTTCTACCTTTTCAGTTCTTCGATGAATTTAATAAAGATGGCAGATATTGACGCAATCGGGGTTTTTTATTTTTAATATTTCGTTACTTGTTTAGTTCTAGAAAATCATGTAACGATTGCCTTACAGATATTGATTTATTAAAACGGTCTAAAATCAAGGAACGTAGAGACTCAATCAATGACCTTTAAGGTATCTTACATGAAACACATACATATCTGAACCTGTTTTCGCTCTTAAAATTGGGTCAGAATACATTTTTAACTCAAAATCTGATTAAAACTAGCTAATTGACGCTTCTCGTGACCAGAAGGCCGACCTTTTTCTCACACAGAGAATAAGGCAATATTGCCAGTCTTTTGGAAATGCTATCAGTAGGCAATTTTGTTACGGAGCCGAAACGTGGACACTTACGGTTCGACTGGTCCATAAGTTTAAAGTCGCTCAGCGTGCAATGGAGAGGTATATGCTCGGCGTTTCTCTAAGGGATCGCATTAGAAACGAGGTGATCCGACAAAGAACCAGGGTCATCGACGTAGCCCACAGGATTAGCAAGCTGAAGTGGCAGTGGGCTGGCCATATTTGCCGAAGAACCGGTAACCGTTGGGGTAAACGAGTTATTGAGTGGAGACCGCGTCTCGGCAAACGTAGTGTAGGACGTCCACAAGCCAGGTGGAGCGATGATTTGCGCAAGACGGCTGGCAGGAGCTGGATGCGAGAAGCCATAGATCGAACTAAGTGGCGTGAAATTGGAGAGGCCTATGTCCAGCAGTGGACTGCGATAGGCTGATGATGAACAGTAGGCGATGATGGGGAGAAGTTTTTCCCTAAATAGTGGTAAAATGGTGTGACGAACTCAAATTGACTTAAATTACCCATGTTAGTAGTTTGGTATCACATGATACCAAACTACTAACATGGGTAATGTATTTCAAGGGTCTTAGGAACATTCTAAATCGATATTTCTTTAAAAACATATATTAACTAGACATGTTTGGCAATCGGCCCTACAATCCCATTTTTTTATAGTGTTGGGGGCAAACGAACAGACCTTTCGCTTGATGGTAAGCGATTACCGCCGCCAATGGAGTCACAAGTGCGTTGCCGGCCGTTGCGCCATGTGGAGGGGGATGGGAGTTGGAGTTAGAGCATTGGCGTACCCTGGTTCTGGGCAAAGGGGGTAGGGGGGCTTGGGGTAAACTTTTTTTTATAATAGACTTGCTGAGCCCTGCGGTGTTGCCCACTATTATTGTTGTAGCCGCGAGTAACGCCGCGGGGTGAAGCTAGTCTAAAAAGTAGGGCTAATGATGTACTTTAGACTAAGCCACCATCTGCCGGTGTAAGTCCCGTCAAAATCGGTACAGCCGTTTCAGAGATGACCCAAAACATACAGACACACAAAAATTGAAAATCTTTCAATTGTAGCAGTAGAATAAGGCATTGCCAGTACAATTTGTAGAGATGTCTTCAACTTCGGGTAAAATGATTCTGCTACTTGTATTAACTCCGTTATTCCAATATTTTTGTGGGATAAGCGGCAAACGTGTATACGGATCACCTGATGGTAAGCGATTACCGACGCCCATGGACACCCGCAACACCAGAGGCGTCACTAGTGCGTTGCCGGTCTTTTAAAAAGGAGTACGCTTTTTGCCTGAAAGATTGAAGGTTGTATTGGTTCGGGAATACGGCAGGCATTCGTTCCACAGTTTTGTTGTGTGAGGCAGAAAGTAATTAGAAAAGCGCACAGTTGTAAACTGCCAACCATCTAAATGATGGGAACTTCCGTCGCTTAGGACGATGGCGGAAAGATGCGGGAGGGATCACTTCAATCAATTCCTCGGAGCACTTCCCATAGTAAAAGCAATAGAATGCATAGCGAGGCCACATCGCTACGCAACGCTACGTCTAGCCGATCTAAAACATCATGGCAGTCAACGATTCGAGTTGCGCCCCATTGGATGCGGTCCAGGGAGAAGCTGGTACTGGGCAGTAATGAGAACAGTATTCCTCGGTGGCGCAGTGGTAGAGTACGCGATTGCTGTCCATGAGGTCTCGGGTTCGGACCAAATGTTTGTATGATCTGCAAATATTTGTTTCGGAGTTTGGATGTTTTCTATGTATAATATGTATGTATTTACAAAAAAAAAGTATTTATGTATTCATATCAGTTGTCCAGTACCCATAATACAAGCTCTGCTTAGTTTGGGACTAGATGGCGTTGTGTGTTAGATGTCCGAAATATTTATTTAGTTCTTTATTCTATATTAGGCCGAACCTACTCGTTATAAAGCAGAAGGCGGTGGGCCAGAGTACAATACCGTCTCGATTTGTTGAGAAAGCCAAGCTTCTTCGAGGCCAGTTTAACCTTACTCTCCAAATAGCCATAAAACTTTACTTCACTCGATATGTTGACATCAAGTATTCCAATTAATTATCCAAAAAGTGCGTCATAGTACATAAAATTTATTCAAGAAGTGAAGGCATTTTTTTTTTCTTGTGGAACCCCCCTCGGGCCTTCACCCCACCGGGGTTTGCGGCGGGGCGGTGTGTCGGAATCGAACCGACTAAAACCACACGGTGTGCCACTCTGCGCCTGAGACGGGAGAGATCCGGGAACCGCTTTCTAACGCCATCCGGACCCCTCCCAGCGCTTGCCCGCACTGAAGCGGGCACCGTCTCTAGATGTTAAATCCTCTCAATTTAGGTGACGTACGGCACACGCGTAATGCAACCATTCATCACAGAGTAGTGTGGGTATAAGACTATAAGACTATAAGTATCTACTTGTACGAGGTGTAATTAAGTCGCTAAATCAATTCCTAAATACGATAGGCTAATTTTGATTCTCTTAAGGTTAATGGATACTTGGGCATTTTTATTTTTCTCAACAATTGAAACTGTTTACTATATTCAAAAAACCCTAAAAGTACTCTTAGAAGTTTGACCCCCCGTATTTGACCCCTAAGTTGGAGTACTCTGACTACTGAGTGCCGAGAAGATGATCTGATCTTTGCGGCACTCAGTGGCTCGACTAGATTCAGTAATGTTATTATCGAAGAGAGGAGTGCGCGGACCGAGGCGGCCACCAATCGAGGTTCCAAGCGCGACATTTTTGCTTGCAGCGCTGCTAGCGTGCGGCGATTTTTAGCAGTTGTATATTGTACTCCAAATGGCGAAGAGTATTTTATCTTTCCTTAACTTTAACCATAAAAGAAGATAGTTAGTAAGGATGCAACCAAGCCTAGGGGGGACAGCTGCCCATCCCTGCCCCCCTTCCCTCGGTGCACCCATGAGTTAGAGTATAGGCCTCCGTTATCCTCAATCACTCGGTAAAACGTAGGCGCTGTTTCACACCGTTTTTCTGCTAGGTCGTGGTATCACTCCCGTCGAGCTGGTCCCTGCATACGGTCCTTGCAAATCATATTGAAGTGTCTGTTTGTAATTTCAAATATATTCTCAGGTTTTCACTAAATGCATAGGACAGTATAATACGGTACTTATATTATTATTTTTTTATTTTTTGTTCGTCTGACTGTCTGCTTGTTCTGACTAATCACTGGAACGGTTCGACCAATTCTGACGGAATAACGACTGTATCTTTTGATTGCACAGGCTTAGAAGTTTGATTTTATCACAGCTCCAAGGGACAGTAGACCTGAATATTTGATTTCAACTTAATACCTCTCACCTCATAATAACTCCTAAGAAAAAGCGTCTTGACAAACAGATAGACAAGAAAGTGATCCTATAAGGGTACCGTTTTTTTTCCTTTTGAGGTACGGAACTCTGATAAACTCACGACTTTTCCCCCGGAAAGGCGTACTACACAAAGAGCTGTATTAAACGCCCACATTAATTGAAGAGCTTGGCTGGTTAAAGCGCTAATCTAAAGAAGTACTGGTCTGAAATAAAATATGCTGTCATTGTCAGCCTAGTTTTCGAGGCAAGATATAGGTTATTTATCATGATGCTATGACGTAAAAGGGCAGAGTATCAAATGTTGTATAAACGTGGAAAACTATGCCTTTCGAGAGCTTTCAATAAAATTAGTTAAGGTTTCACAAAAACAATGTGTGAAAGAAATGT
The DNA here is from genome assembly GCA_003709505.1 of Hyphantria cunea. Classification (NCBI taxonomy): domain Eukaryota; kingdom Metazoa; phylum Arthropoda; class Insecta; order Lepidoptera; family Erebidae; genus Hyphantria; species Hyphantria cunea. Next base: position 799,435 of record PKRV01000501.1, read on the forward strand.
TCATCTATAAAAGTTCTAAAAATAAGTCTATTTCTGAATATAGGCTCTGTCCCGGGACTTTAAACTTGTTGAGACTTTCCTAGTGGTACAAATCTCTATAATCTCCTTTTAAGAGAAGGCCTATGCCCAGCTGTGGACTAGATATCTGTCTGTATTAGATAAGCATTGGTTTTACGATTGGCGTATTCTGGACATCATAAATAAGAGCAATTTTTGTATATATAATCTCGAAAAAACCTCTAACGGTTTCCATGTAATTAAGTATACACGGCATTCAAATAAACGGAGAAAAACTATAGCACCTGAGATTCGCAGATGACCTCATCTTGTTTGCAGAAGATCCCGTTGCACTAAAAACAATGTTACAACAACTATCAGATGAAAGTAAAAAGGCAGGTTTAACGATGAATACCTAAAAAACAAAATTGATGACAAACAAGACTGAAGTCAAAATAGACGGGGTCGAGAAGAGAGAGTCGTATATTTACCTGGGTCAAGTCATATCTGTAAAAGACTTATCAATTAAAGAAGTAGAAAGACGAGTAAATAATACCTGGCAAAGATACTGGTTCCTTTAAGGAAATCATGAAAAAATAAATCTGTACCCACCCCGAAAAAGAAAAACGTCTTCAACTCTTGTATACTTCCATGTCTTACCTACGGCTGCCAGACCTGGCCACAAACACAGAAAATTGAGCACAAGCTGGGTGTGTACCAAAGAAGAATGGAAAGGAGTATGTTGGGACTAAGGTTGAAAGGTAAATGGAAAGCTACAACAATCAGGAGCATCACCAAACAAGCAGATGTCACTTTAAAAATACGAACGTTGAAATGGAAATGGACTGGTCACATGATGAGATCAACAACAGGAAAGTGGACCAAAAAAGTAACAGATTGGTACCCACGGAACGGAAAAAGACGTAGAAGAAGGCAGAAAAAAAGATGGGAAGACGATTTGCCGAAGGGTTGGAGAAGGACAGCAATGGACAGGCAATTGTGGAGGGATCTTGAGGAGGCCTATGTCACAAGACAGCCTGACCTAGTAACTGACAGTAAATGTTAAGTTTTATATACATACAGAAAATAGGAATAGTAAAGTTTATATAGTATAATTAAATATAGTTAGCATAGTCTTATATTATATTACAAATTGTGCAAAGATCACAGTAATTAAAGGCTATTGTTTTTTTAAGTATACACGGGTTTCCAGGACAATAAATCCATCTACGTAGGATTCGTCCAGGTATCTTATATTGGAAAGGAGAAAAGAAGGAGATAACATGAGCTGAATGTAGAAGTTGGGATCAGATTAGTATAGGCTTGTCTGCACAGATGTTGTAATGAGTTAAGCGGTTACGCTTTGTGTACCCACAAATATTTGTTCTGAGTCTCGGTGTTCTTTGTTTCCGTTTCAAGATCTCCTCGGATACAGATCTAATTTCCAGGGCGGGTGATGTTTAAAAACAAGTGCAGTATTCGAACGATATTTGTTTACCAATTTGGTTGAAGATGCAAAAGATTGTGGGGACATCCACGTATAGCGCTACAGATACTGCTTCGGTGAAACAGTGGTAGTGCATACGACTGCTGTGCTTGAAGTCTCTGATTCGATTCTCATTCAATCATTGTTTAGGAGCTTGAGTATTTTCTATGTATATACTTACCGACCCGAGCCCACAATATAACCTATATCACTCCTGATTAGTGTCGCTTTCTGTTAGTGAAAGACTTTTCAGGATCGAAGCAGTACTTCAGAAGATTACCCCTTACAAACATACAAACAAAACTGGAAACTTTAGCTATTTATAATATTAGTATAGAATAACAGAAAAAAGATATATAAATATTGTGTTAGTTAATAGGTATTACGTCGATTACGCTACGGTAGGTAGAAACAATTGATCTCCACTTATTAGGGATAAGGAAATCATAGAAAAAATTACCGTGGGAGTGCCACGCTTCGACATGGATGGGCGGCTCGACCGGAGTGATACCACGGCCTCACAGAAAACCAGTGAAAAACAGCGCTTACGCTGTGTTTCACTGAGTGAATCAGGATACCAGAGGTCCATACCCCAACCACCCGCCCCATCCCCCAAAGGCCGGTAACGCACTTGTGACGCCTCTAGTGTTGATGGTGTCATGTTCGAATTCAGTTCTCTGTAACAAAGTGTTGTCCCATGTAGGATTTGAACCCACAACAGTTGGCGCAGTAGGAAGCGGTGGTGCGACCACTGAAACCACTAGGCCTACTGTGTAGTTAATTAATATTATAGGGGATGTTACTTGTGTGTTTTTTATTATAATTTAACTTACATTTTTACGAGAGAATTGTATCTCAGCAATTACTTAGTAGGTAAACACATTGCAAAATTACGCAGTTTTAGTCAGGTCGGTGCTTGGAACGGTGGGCGATCATGTCAGATTGTCAGGTTGGATTCGATGGGGACGTTCGACAGTGGATTCTGTTGGGTACTTCGGAGTGACAGGGGTTAGCCTTGATATCGTCATCGCGTTCGACACCACCCCTGGCAGGCAATTAGAGCTCTACCTTCGGGCGGTCGTGGAGGCCTATCTCCGCGACAGAACAGTCAAGTTTATCGGTCGAAACGGTGTGGAAAATAGAAGAGACGTGTGTTGTGGTATTCTTCAGGGCTCTGTATGTTAGGCCCGTTGCTATTAAACCTCGCATACGATTCTTCGCACCAATCTGCTTCCTGGCCTTAGTATCGTCTGCTATGAGGACTGATAGTAGTGTTCTGTTTTGCTCAACAGGCTGTCAAGTTAAGTTTGACTTAACAACATGCTAAAAAGGAAATACTTTTTTTCCATTAAACTTTATACTGCTGAGGAGTAAAATATGACTTTAATCGATTCGAGTATGAAGTGTTTGGCAAACAATTTTCTCAAATTATTTGTAACTAGTTAAACTCCGCAGTTTCACCTACGTAGTTCTCGTTCCCCTGGGAATACGGGGATAAAACATGTAAAAGAATTTTTTAAATCGGTCAAGTAGTTTTTGAGTTTATACGTTACATACAAAAATATAAATATTTCCCCTTTATAATATTAGTGTAGATTTACTTTATAGTACACTAAAAATATTTTTAATGTATTTTCTAAACAGATGTAAAACAGATTACACAATTAGAATAGGCAGTGGTCGCCAAGCGATGGAGATACAAACATAATAGAGAATACGTATAAAATTTTATATTTGTTTCAAATATGTTTTTCCAAATTCTTTAATGTCTTTATAATATACTTAAAAGTTTTTTTTTTCACTGATTATTTAAACCCAGAAAATATGAAAAACAAGTGAAAAAAAAGCGAACTATTGGTCGAAACGATGTGACGTCGATAGTCACTTCATCGAAATTATCGGAGTCGATATTCAAACTTAGTAGTATTTGTGAGAAAAAATAACCGCTTCCATTATTTTTATAGCAATTAAAACTGTTACAAATAACTATAAGGTAACTGAAACACTGAATAGTAAACAAACACAAAATGACAATGACGTCTTGGCTGTGTCAAAAGCGCGCGCAAAATGGCGGCGTTTGAATTGCTCCAATTTAGTGTTTTAAATTTTACTTTGTAAATAAGTTTGACTATTTTCGAGCTTATTTTGATTTTTTTAAATTTATTTCTATGTTATAAAGACATAAACGATCAGATTATGAAATAAAAAAAATATGCATATTCCCTAATCTTGTTTTTTTAGGTTTCTTCACTACTCCTCCATACAAAATTTAGCCGTGTTCATCCTCCTTCGTTTGCATATTTTTCGTGAAAAGGGGTACAAAGATTTTGCTTCACGTATTAATATATAGATATTTATATTTCCAAATAACTAACGTAAAGTATGTTTTACAATAAATATGTACTTAAAAAAAAAATACACAGGTAGCCATTTTTTTTTCTAGTCACTAAAAATCTAAGCAGTTTGAAATTCCAAATTTTACAAGACAGTAATAATTTTATGCTGTAATTCAAATATCGAACGTTTGAGTTCCAATTTTCGAATTTGATCTTGGAACGTCCAGTTCAGATGACGCGCAAAAACGGAGCTCGCACTGCCCGCCGTCATCTGCAAAAGACACAGACATAACTAGAGACGCCTTTGTACTTTAAAAAAAATATAAGCTTTATTATGTTGCAATAATTTTACTTTCAAATGTTCATTAGTAAAGTTAATCGCATTTTTTGTAGTACATCCTCGACAAAAATTAGTTTAATATATTTCAATTCAATGATAACACGGAACATCGATTGTAATTATATGTGAACGTATTCATTTAGTTAGCCGGTTTATTAGTAGATATTATTTACTTGTTTGTCTAACTTTACTCCTTTTTTTCCCTGCGGAAATCCCCCGGGTACTAGAAATCGGGGAACCAGGTGCACTCTAGAAAGGAAACCTTAGAGCCCTGACATACTTCGGGCCACCTACAGTTTGCAGAAGGCCTCCTTCTGTGTGGGAACCCCGATGTTCCCATTTTACTTCTGTAGATTTTAAAGCAGCCACATTATATTTAATATTAATAAATAACACAGCGTGTCAAAGCCACGCTTCGGCATTAATGGGCCGGCTACCACGGCCTCACAAAAAACTGGTGCGAAACCTGCCTGCGCTGTGTTTCACCGAGTGAGTGAGGATAACGGAGGCCCATATTCTAACTTCTACTCCCGTCGCCCTCCCCATCGCGCAAATGCCGGCAACGCACTTGTGTCTCCCCTGGCGGCGGTAATCGCTTACGACAGGCGTTATGTCTACTCGTTTGCCCCGATACTATAAAAATGGGATTGAAAGGTCGATTGCAAGACGTATCCACTTATCATAAGTTTTTTTAGAAATATTGAAATATTCTCACTCACTCGGTGTACCGAATATGCGCCTCCCCATATTCCAACCCAACATATCCCCCCAAACCCCAAAAGCCGGCAATGCACTTGTGACGCCTCGGTGTAAGGCGATCTATCTGCGTGGTGTTGGCGGTGTCTCTCGACATCGCCAACGCCTTTAATAGTCTGCCATTCAGCTGCATCAGGGAAGCACTCCAGTATCACGGGGTGCCAGAGTACCTGAGGCGGCTAGTGGCAGACTATCTGGAGGAGCGTACCGTCGTGTACGAGGATCGAGATGGCGCCTTGAGACGGCGACCCATGTCGTGCGGCGTTCCGCAGGGGTCTGTCCTAGGACCACTCCTGTGGAACGTGGGGTACGACTGGGTCCTACGCGAGCGTCTCCCCTCCGGGCTGGGCGTAATTTGTTACGC